>JAUMHF010000023.1:18241305-18285299 GCA_032359275.1 Microctenopoma steveboyesi | reverse complement strand
TGTCATCGATTGGTCTTTGCAGAGGACAACTCTGTGTGTGGGAGGAGGCAGTGATCATTACTGAACTGACTGTGGTATCAGTTTATTAACTCGACCAGTTTCACTTTAGTGACAAGAGAAGTTGTCATACTCACAGTAGCTGGGGTTTTGTCACTAACTCGATGCGTAGTGCAGCAGTTGTGGGTCAGAAACCCACAGAATTTAAGTCACAGAGGAGAAATTTAACAATGTATTGCAGACAGTTATGTATTGGAAACTTTGAGCAGTACATTGCATCAGTAAGAGAAATGTAAACTACCATAAGTTTATCATCCCTAAATATGCTCCCTATCAAATCAGTACAAAGCTGATTACATAAAGTGATTAGCAGTGGTCTACACTGAGCTGTACTCTAGAAAAAACCAACTCCAGCACTACGTCTAACAGCTTTATGAATGAAGAGCCCAGAAGTGCGTCACTGTGCAGTTTACTTCCCTCCCCAGCAGATGGCCCCGCCTGCAAGTGCTACCTTAACGGTAGGGGGTGGGGGGTGGGGGGTGCTGGTGTTGGGGCAGGTCCTATTGATTTGGTATTTGAGGTATAGCATGGAATTTTTGGAAGGTTCTTAAATTATTTATTGCTGGTGATGCTTCTCCAGGACCACCAGTTTGCTTTGCTTCTTATTTAATTGATGACATCAATGCAAATTGGGAGAAGCGAATGGTCCAAATGACTGGTGAATTTTGTGAATGGAGCACTTACTGACTGAGGGATGACGTCAGCGCAAAGAAATAGCCCTTATTAGTGAGCAAGGACTGAGGGGAGGCTTCCGATTGGCTCGCCGTAGCATCAGAACGACGTGATTGGCCGCTGGCGGATGATTAAACACCTACACAGTCAATGCACAAATCCAAGTGTTGGGATATATAGGCTGGTGCGTTGGCGCTGCATGCAACAGAATCAAGAGTTGTTCTGCAAGTTGAAAGAAAGTCAACTTGTGTTTCGCATAGAGAGATATAAATATTTATATATATATATTTTGCTGGGTGATTCTCACTGAAGGTAAGTGTTGACTTTTAATTTGGTGACAGTTTGACTATAAATGTACTTGATAAGCTGTTTGCATGTGTGTGTAACAGTGGGGACGTATGAGCAGAGTCACTGCGTTACCCTGTGGTGAGGGTACACGTGAGTGTACTGGTAATGGAGCTGGAGTTTGGCCACTGGGGTCACCAGCATCACCACAGAGCACTTTGACACGGTCCACTCGCCAGTCGAAGACCAAAGGAGACTTAGATACAGATGAATCAGAGAGGAAATGGAGGAAATGTGGAGGAGAAGAGTGTCAAAAATGAGAAGTCACAGCAAGTGAAAGGGGAAAAGAAGAGATAGACGAAGTGTGTGTGTGTGTGTGTTACTGAGAGAGGCAGAGAGTGCTGGCAGCTCATTACATTAATGCACTGATCCCTTAGGGAGTTGGCAAGCTTGGAGCACCCCCCCTTCCCTTTCTCTTTTCACCCCTCCTCTTCCAGCGATAGCAATTGCTACGTGCAGTGCACAGTCTAGGACTCCCACCTAACACACACACACACACACGCACACACACACACATACACACACACTCACTCACACACACACACACACACACACACACACTCCCACCAGCATGCATGTCACACTCTGAGACCTGCGGCACGAGAGAACTACCTGTCCTGTGCTCTAAGCAGGAGATTTTGGAGGAAGAAGAAACAGGGGGGTTGTTAAGTGGCCTCATTTGGAAGAGGTGCATGAGATGTGGTTAGAGCCGAGCGCACCTCTCTGGAAAGTGACGGAAAGCTTCTTCTCTTGTTGCAACTTCGTCCAAACAGCCGTAGCTTTGCACACATAAACTGATGGGGATGTCTCTCTTGCTGTGCAGGGGACCATAGTAATGTTGAAGATCCCTGCTTTCCTCGCTGCCTACGCCCTGGTCATTTGCCAGATGTACTGCTCACAAGCCGCCCCTGCCAGGTGAGGCAAAGCACATTCACATTTTACATTTTATTCTCATTTCTCTTGTGCGAAAAGTAAAATGAAATTTTAATGCTTGTTGGAATGACAAGCAGCACGTTTGAAGGAGTGGAGGGGCTGAGGCAAAGAAAAAAAAAGTACTTTTATACTTCTACTTTTAATATTTGTACTTTTTACTGAAATTTTATTTATTATCAAACTTTTTCTGTGATGCTAAGAATGATAGAACTGGTAGAGATTATGGTATAAGAAACAGAAAAGTGTTAATAAGAGTTAATAATAACCTAACATAATGTGATAAATTAATTTATTACAATATTTATTTGATTATCTGTTCTGCACATTCACTGAATTTAATATGGACTATCATATGTTCAACTGATTGAAATGTCTCTGAGTTTACTTTTTAAGGAAAAAAGCGGAATTCATTGAGAGAATGTTGGATTAGATCCATATATCTATATAAAGCCTTATTCGAGCTCTGTTCCCATGAAGCTATTGATTTAGTAATAAATCTGCAGCCAGTTGCAGCCCCTCACTCAGATGGGGCACTTTCCCTAGATTGTTTCCCCACGTTGGCTGGGGGCCCTCCAACTCAGACGTCATCCCTCTGAGAGTCGGTGACGTCCCAGCCAACCTCGCTGACCCCCTCCTATCCATCCAGCCACTCCATCAGCACCCCACCCCACCCTTACAGCCTTATACACGCCCACCTCCCCACCCCTCCTTTTAACTGCAGGTGGTAATTCTAGCAAATGATTTAATGCTGATCTCAATGTCTTTCCTCCCCCAACACCTCTGAAATCCTCCCCGCTGACCCCGTCACGGCAGACCGGGTTTAGAGTCCATGTCAGACCGAGTCACGCTCACGGACTACGAGGCGCGAAGGTTACTCAACGCCATTGTTAAGGAGTTTGTGCAGATGACGGCAGAGGAGCTGGAGCAGCAGGCGACTGAAGGAAACAGGTACAGATGATTCTTCTTTGTTCAAAATAGATCTTAAAACACCCCCCCCCCAGGGATAAGGGATTGGACTAATGAGAAAACAGACAGGTAACTGGTTAGACTGAACTTCTGCGGCTCGGTTTTGAGCCACTGTGCTGGATATTTTTGCAGGAACCATAATATTTTCTGGTTTTGCTTTAACACCGATGAAGGTGCATCTCTTTAGCCCCCTACTTGGGTTCAGTCAGGCACAGAGGTATGTACGTCTGTACAGACCACAAGAGAGAAAAGCAATTATGCTTTAAAAAACGGATTCTAATATACGCAACCAAAAACTCTATTCTCTGTCATGACCCTCCTCCCGCATGGATGAGTTTGAGTTTGTTTGAACAGATTACTCTTCCCAGCCTGCCTGCCGGGCATGTGAACAGTGTATGCCTAACGAAACAAATAAGTCTGCATGATGTCAATTAAGTGGAGTTGCATGACAGCGGGAAGCGACTGGTTTGTTTGTTCTGTGGGTGTAAAAGATGTGACATGATAGGATATGACTGGGGGCGGGAGTGGTTTGGTGCATGAGGGGATGGATGACAAGTTCTTTGACTGATGGGAATGGAGAAAAAGCATGATGCAGGAAAGGGGAATTTTTATCTTTATACTTTTTGATACCTGTGGTGGCATGAGAAAAAAAATGCATGTGAGACAAGAGGTGCGTGAAAGGATGGAGAAAGAAAAGCAGACATTAAAAGAACAGTGTTACGTGCATGTTTTTCCATATCTATGAGCCTGTTCTCTGCATGTTTTCTGTGTGTCCCTTCCCTGACAGCATGGACAGGCCCCTAACCAAGCGCTGCTCCAATCTCAGCACCTGTGTGTTGGGCAAACTGTCTCAGGAGCTGCACAAGTTGCAGACGTTCCCTCGCACGAACGTGGGAGCAGGAACGCCCGGCAAGAAGCGCAGTGCGCCTGAGAGCGACAGCTATGCAAGCTACGGCGAGACATTTGACAGCATCTAACCTCTCCTCATCTGTATCTTCTCCTCTTCCTTTTCTACCCCCCCCCCACCCTTCGTCTCACCTTCTCTCCTTCTTTTCCAATTCCCTCCCAGTTTCTTCCTCATTGATTTTGGATTGGCAAGTGCATGTTGAGTTAACCTGCTTGATTGACATGAGAAAAAATTACCTTTAGCTGCAACCAACATTTGAGTCCCCCCCCCCCCCCCTTTTTGGCAGAGAATGATTGGTCACTATCATTCCAGACAGTCAGACTTAGTTTTCATAAGTGTAAGTTAGGGCCCAGATCCCACATTGATCTCTGTGTACTGTATGTGCATTGACTTGATGGCATGCCGAAGCCCCTGAAATTTAAGAGTTATGAAAGATCACGTAATCAAACCGTTAGTAAATGATCCACTCCTGTGACACCATGTTTCTTGTTCAATAAACATATTTTTCTACCAGGAAGCCTTAACTCATGTTCATTATTACGGGTGCTTTAAAACAGTCACTGGGGGCTTCATGGGTATATTTACGAATCTGAAAAGAAAAGTCATATAAATTTGGGTTAAGAGCATCTGATAGCAACTGAGAATATATCACTGAAGCTCCGTTCAAAGGTAAGAAAAAGGACAAACAGCAGAAACATATCACAAAACCTGCATGCGTCATGAGTGTTTTAGTATCTTTACCTTCTGTGTTGTAAAAAAAGAGACTGTGTGTGTGTGTGTGTGTGTGCGTGTGCGCGCGTGTTTCGCTGTGGTCTGGATCAGTGCCACTTGATGCCGGCACTAACCCCGTGTTTGCTCTCCTGAAGCAGCGTTACAGCACAGAAGCGAGCCTGCAACACGGCAACCTGTGTGACTCACCGCCTGGCAGACTTCCTCAGCCGGTCGGGAGGAATGGGCAACAGCAACTTCGTCCCCACCAACGTTGGCGCTAAGGCCTTCGGGAGGCGGAGGAGAAGCATCCAGATGTGAGCACTCCGACTGTAAAATGGTAAAGAGAGATTCCATGTCTTCCTCCTGTCTTTGTTCTCTGAGTACGACTCTGCCTTTTCTTTCATAATCCACTTTTAATTTATAGGAGTGTAATTGAAAATACCAAGCTTAAAATATCACTTTTCTATCTGTGTTTCTGTCTTTCAGAGGTTTAATCCCAACAAGAAAACAACAGAAAAAACAACCTGAGAGCAAAAATAACCAAAAACTAATTTAAGCAGAAAGTAACTGAACTGGCCCTTTATCCACACTCGCATAGACGTCACAGGACTTTTTGTCCCCATCCACATCCTGTTAGTGAAACCTTTTGCTTTTGGCAAATACAGTAAGAGAAAACCCCCAGAAAAAAGCACTTTAGTTATGTACATGAACAAATGAACTCCTGAAGAAACGAACCCATCCTAATGGTTCCTCTTTTTTATACATGACTATCATTGGAAAATAAAGTGAAAGCAGCAGTGGTTATCACCTTATTTTTTCCTCCTTCCACCTTGTTAGAGCACATTTGTTCCACACGAGCCTCTTCATTTGAGATCCATACCACAACATTTCCCATAATTGCCGCTCCTCCTCCTAAGGGTACCCTGTTTTGCTGTGTGCCAGAGGGACGCCATTAAATATCAGCCTACCCAAGGCCCCCCCCACAACGGCTGTTGTCTTGTGCCTTGATGTAGAACAATTTACACGAACATGATTGTACAGTTCTGATTCGAGACGATAAGGAAGACCCGAGCGAGGATGAAGAGAACGAAGACACATTAATATTGTAAACACTATTGTGAAAACAAATTTCAGCAAGATTAAAATGTATTTTAGATACACTCGGGTTTGGGGTACTTGTGTTATTCTTCAAAGGTTTTTAAGCAATTAGGTGTAAACATAAGTTGAATGAGGGAAATATTTGAAGGCTCATATTTGTACAACACTGTCCATTAATGATAATGACTAAAGCGTCACAGAAATCGCCTAATTTGCTGAGCACTAGCTAAACTCAACCTGTAAATCAGCAGCGCACATCTGTAATCTGACATAAACATTGAAAAATCAAAGCCACAGTCATGCACTATAGAGCTGTACAGTTTGGGTGAGTTTGCATGCAGCGACGGTGTAAACACATCAATTTCACCGACACCACGGCAGCATGGATATGTTGAGAAATATGATGATAAAAGAAAACAACTGCATGGGTGATTGCTTAATAAAAGGCAGCCAAAACTGCAGTCAGACTTGTTCTTCTTTAGCTCCAGTGGAATTGGTATCTCTTTCCGTTTTCAGCAGCTAGAGCTGCTTTATATAACTGTCCATTTATTGTTCTTACAGCAGCACTCCAATAGGTGGCAACGTAATAACCCTGGAGAAAGTGTCACTCTCCATCTGTGATAAACGTAAACTGTTGTCCATCAGTTTCTTTGAACACATCAACAGGTGTTTTAGGTGTATTTGCACAAAACATGAGGCAAATCGAGACAGATTGGGTCATAAAATCTAATTGTTTGGACATAGTTGGTTGGCAATGAGGTGTAAAGGGGATGATATATATATATATATATATATATATATATATATCTCATTTATATACATTTAGACATGAATCTGATGTATTTTGAAAGATCTATAAGTAGAAAATTAAAAGAAAAGAAAAGTTATCTCATAATTAGACAGAGTTCAATATATAAAAAATACATAATTACAAATTGTCATGAAATATTTCCCAACGATAACGCAGCCTGTTTGTACTGCCAGTGGTTTGTAAAGAATTTGAGGTGCAGCGTTTCCAGAAACATCACAGGCACAGAACTAAAAACAGAACTTCAATGAAGGATAAAAAAGGCACTTCAGTTTTGGATGATAAATATGGGATGTAAGTTTGGAAACTGGGGGGGATAATGAGACCATTCAATACGGGTGAGGGTAAAAAACGGGATAAACTTGATCCTATTTTGTTCCACGGATGGATGCCAAGTGTGCACCAGAGCGAATGCAGAATATTTGTCACTGTGTGCATCACACCAAAGCACACAAGAGCTGTCAGTACAAGCAAAAACAATGGATTATATAAAACATTTGATTTAGCTAGTTAGTTCAGACTAATTGCAAGTGACACGTGAAAAATCAGCTGATATCAATGTCAGACACGGCACTTAACGCAGTAAATGTTGATATGAACCAACCTGTTCATCTCCCTCTTTGTATTATATGTGCACTAGAGTATGAGCAGAAAGGCAGATTTGGGCTTTATTCACCTTCAAGCCTTAAAACCACCATCTGTCAGTTGCTTTTACAGTCTTTCCACTTGTCCTCCGTCTCTGTCTCACTATCTGTCTGAAGAAAGTTGGAGCCACGCTGGAATCCACATGGAAACTATTCCTGCGTGACCGAGAAGGAGCCCCCCTCCCCCGGCACCTCCTTATATTCTGATAATTGACGGTGACGGGACGTTGAGGGCTGATTCGAGGGTCGGTTTGGCTTTAAGCTTCTCTCTGAGCAGTACTCTAACAATCCCACTAGGCCAATGAGGACAGCAGTCCTAATGGCACACATCTGCTTTGAATGGAGCCTTATGAGTTGGAAATTAGATGGTTCGTATAAGAGAAACCAAGATGCAAGCCCCCGTCTCCAGAGAGAAGATGTACCATCCAGTTCCCAGAAATGTACAAACTCGTTCTCAGCACTTGGGGCTTTAAAAGGCGCTTCTTCTTAATGGTATAAAGAAATTGCTCAGCTTCTTAGGAAATAAAGAGGTGAAGTCATGTCTGGACCATTCGGCCATTAGTCAGGCCATTTTGTTTATTGTGATCAATGATCGACTAAACAGTGAAGCGTGTTCAGGAGATTTAGTTTTCATTTTCTCACCAGGAGTGCACACTAGAGGTTAAAGCATGTGTGATTTAGTTTACTCATTACTCTGCATACACAGATTCAGTGCTGAGTCCTAGCACTTCCAGTTCCCTTCCAGAAAATGTTATGTGTGAGCTTTAGAGATGGGCTGGGGTACGATTGACTAGAGCAGGGGTAGGCAAGTTCGGTCCTAGGGAGCTGCAGCCCTGCTTGTTTTCCAACCCTCCAGCTGTTCACCAAGAGCAGGAGCTGTTGATTACCTGGATCAGGTGTGTTCAGCCAGTCAGAGGCTGTAAGTGCAGGGATGGTTGGAAAACCAGCAGGACTAGAGCAAGCCAGCAAATGCTCCTGGTGGAAACCTCATGAAGATCGTAGAGTGTGCAAAGCTGCTATCAAAGCAGAGGGTGGATACTCTGAAGAAGTAGTACACTGGCAAATGACCAAGTGTGTCCGAACCTTTAATACTCGAAATCCTGGCGAGAAGGGCTCCAAGAGAGTCAAAAAATAGACTTTAATAACTTTGTTTTACAGAGGACTCGTGCCTGTATATGAGCTTCCATGGCGAGTCTCCTTTTGCTTTTGCCAGGAAATGAGGTAAAATGTGTGAGGAAACTAGCTGTTTGTGTTCAGTCCTAGAGCTAATATTTATTAGCTCTATTAGCGCTAATATTTATTAGCTCTATCGTGTAACAGGTCCTGTGTGTGTGTGTGTGTGTGTGTGTGTGTGTGTGTGTGTGTGTTTGTGTGTGGGGCGACGCCCCGTTCACATGATCACATGGTAATTTTTCACTCACAAATATGTAGAGATATTAACTGAAGCAACCCAGACCAGCAGAGTCTAGCTCATAATGGGACCCAGCCGACTGCAGTTCATGTTTTCATTTTCCTTCCTCATTTTTAAAGCTCCCAATTTTTCCATAAGGTAGTCATTTCCAAAGCCGACGTGAAACCAGACACCCAGAAGCACTCATGGTGAAGGTCCAGAAACAACATTGAGCCGCCCCGACATCCTCTCACCTTCCCCAGTTCCCCTTTCCGCCTTGTGCGACTGTTCCTGGGAAGCTAAACACCCTTTCGCCGTTTCAGAAATGGGATTCCATTCTGCTGCCATTGCAGTTCCTTCATCTGGCCCTCTTTTCTGTCCCTCCCTCTCTTTCTTCTGCTTGGCACCCTCCCTTTTCTGCCACATCTGGAACTCAGCTCCTCATTTATTTATGTGGTCTGTTGTTTCTTTTTTTCTTTAAGTCTTATTTAAAAGTCCTTTACCTTGTGTTGTTGGCAGTTTCTCTCCATCTGATGAGGTCTGCAATTACATCTCGCCATAACTGGTCACTCTGCAATTACATGCTCCACCACAGAACCCCCCCCCCCTCTGAACAGCACCACTGCTCATATGGCAGACTGAAATAGAATAGTTTCACGTCTGTTTGGATGGCAGCCCAGCTGAAACTATGCTCTGCTGCTTGACTGACAGTGGGATGTGGGCTTTTTCTCCCAAAGAAAAACCTTTAAGGCCGTTCACGGTTAGACTCTGAGCAGTTTTACTCCAGCAGGCTTCGGTGTTGGTTGGCCCAGCTGGTCTCCAAGACGGGAAGCAGAGCAAGAGAGACGAAGTTAGAGTGAGTGAAAGAGAGGATAGAGACAGACAGTCTGCAGGGAAGAAGAAGTAAAAACCTCCAGCTGCAACTATGAACTCTCCTGGGAACATTTAACCTTTCAGTCGCTGAGCAAGAGAATGGGTAAGTTTGGCAACCAGTTCAGTTCTAATTTCAAACTCGGCTGAGACTAGTGAAGAGACGGGGAGAAAAACGTTTCATGGGGCTCAGCAGCATGTACCAGATTCAAATACGAAACTGTAAAGTTCTCAGCAGTTAAATCCTCCAGTCATCCAAGTGCAGCTGTCCCGTGGATGATTCAACATAACAGATGTCAAAGGTCTTTCTCTTTAAGACAGTGTTTTTGACCTGTGTAAACATCTGCTTCTACCAGTTTTTAGTTTTGGTCGGTGCTCTAATTTATAATCTTCTGTTTTAAAGGGCAGTAGTATTGATTATACAGACTCCTGTGGTTGTTAAAGGTCACAGGAGACCTCTCGAGACTTCAGGAGGAAGTTGACTTATTTTATACTATTTTACAACAAAATGCCCAAAGGGTGTATTGAAAAAGTCACTGCAATATTCATTTGACTTGCACTTGATTTAATAAGCATGAAATAAATGAATCTTTTAGCTCAGCTTTGGTCTCTACCAACTTCTTTAGATGCTCAACAATCCACTGTTTGCCTATATGATATATCTTTGTATGGCATGCAGTGCTGGGTAGGCCACACAGGTGACAGGTGAGACTGAACAAGAACAGTACAGATACAGTTACAGCAAGAAACAATCCCCCCAAAAACCAAAATGAGTTGAAAGGTGCTAACATTCTCAGCGGAGCAGCACGGTCCTTACAATTACAGCACTATACTGAGCTTTGGATGTTAGGAGCTCTAACCCTAAAATCATGTTTTTACAGAATTTCATTTTGTCAGTTAAATGCCTACATTTTTCAGAATATCTTGCTGTTGGAGTCCTAATTACTGCTCAGATAGAAAATCATTTTTTTTGGTTCTGAGTCGTGCTGGAGCTGAACACTACAGCAGTTTGGACTAGGCGGATCTGGTTTGTGTGGGAGTGATGGAGGCTGAGATTGTGGAAAACAACAAAGAGTACAGTAAGGCTGTAATGATGAGGACACAGCTACCACATGTCTTCAGGACAGGCCTCTGTGTGTGTGTTTGTGTGTGAGTGTGAAGTGGTGGTGGAGAAATGTATGTGCATGAGAAAGACAATTAGAGATACCAGTGAGATGTTTTTTTATTCATATAGTGCACTCTCTCTGTATGTTACTTAAAAAAATAGGTGTTTAGGTGTCATTTCAGACAGACATTCATGTTCCTCAGATAATAAATTATACAGACCTTTGTTGACCTCAAACTTTTCCTTCATTGCTCGTAACTTTGTCGGTCCCTTGACTTTATAGTCAGTGTCATCATTTGATCATATTAAATACTTCAGATGATAAGCAAATAACTAAAATAAGCAGATTGCCACAGTGAGCATGGTAAATTGTGGCTGTTTTTACAATATTACAGTGTCATTGTGCGTTTGTTTGAATAAAAGCACCTCCCAGCATCAAGCTGGAGCCACTAGCTCATCACGCTAGCATTGTTGTCTTGTCTGCAATTTTGCATAACATGCAATGACCTGCTGTAAAAGCCTGTAAAACTATCAACGAGGTCTTTGCATTTTGAGGAGGAATAAATGTCGTGGACGTTCTGTGGGACACTGAAGTTACAAAAAACACACAGAGCACGGTTAAACCATCAATCCAAGCCTCTGTTACGCGTTGCATACTAGCAGGTTTTGCATTTTGGTGACTGATAACTTCACCGGAAAGATACCATTCTGGAGATAATAATAACCCACGTGAAGCTAGGCTGCTTCTATGCTGACAGCAGCTCATGGTTCTAACACTGATTCTATAAGTAGACAACAAATGGTTTTAATGGCTCATTTAGCAATTTAGATGACAGGCAACGACTGCCACTTCCTGTAAACATCTGTTTAGTGCTTCCATCCAATAATACGCGTCTGTTGCGATAAATCTGGACACGCAGTGACTCTCTGCCATGCGCTCTCCTCTCGCCTGCCTGGCGAACAGCTGAGCAGGGTGTGGCGTGGTTACCATGAACCACAGATGCAGGTGTGGCCCTAACTGTGCTGTCACACCATTTAATTAGGCTTTTCTGTCAGGGCGGAAAATCTGTCTGCAGTAAAAATCTCATCTCCTCAGTCTCACCACTGCACTCATTGTCTCGAGACATTAAACGAGTGCCTTGCCAGCAGAGTCTGATGAACAGTGACTATCACAGAGGGTGTGACTGAACTTTGTGACCACAGCTATAGTTGGAAACATGAGGCTGCATTTGCCTCCACACAAGTCTGGTCCTAGAGAAACAAGTGCAAACAAACTTCCTGGATGCAATGAACTGGGTTTAATCTCAACACGAGAACCTCATTCATCAAACACTGTCAAACTTGTCTGGCATAACAGGTTCTTTATAGCTGCTGCTAACAAGTTTATTCCCTGTCGATGGGTGCTCAGGGTTGCACCACTGGAGCTGGTCGTGGTTAACTGTCATACTCTATTACTAGTGTCTTTCTCCCAGGAGACTTTCTTTCTTTGTTTGGTTGCTGTTTTCCATCCCTCCCTTCTTTGTCTTTGTGGCCATGCTGGAGTAGAGACCAGGTCATTTTGATTCTACTCCCACATGTCTGGTGTTTTCCAAAAGCCATTTCTCACACTCCAGCTGGTTCGATCTAGGTGCCAACTAATTGTGTTTTCTTCTGGGAAGCAACAGCTTCACAATTTGTCTTTAAATCATTTTGGTGGTAGCTCAAATGTTTTTTTAAGTTGCTGAATTGGTGCTTTTATATATGTTGTTGATTTTTTTATTAATTAGCATTAAGTGCTAACCAGCACTAACTAAGTTTTTACTTTTACCTTAAAGGTGGGGCAACATTTTTAAGTAGAGATTTTCCATCAAATACAGAGCATAACCTCTACGACATGAAAATATTGATGCATTAAAGGGCGGCTGTGGCTCGAAGGTAGAGCAGTCGCCTGCCAATCGAAAGATTGGTTGTTCGATTCAGTCATATGTCGAAGTGTCTTTGGGCAAGACACTGAACCCTGAGTTGCCCCCGGTGTGTCTGGTCAGCTGCATAGCACCTCTGCCATCGGTGTATGAGTGTGTGTGTGTGCTTGTGTGTGTGAATGGGTGAATGAGAAGCAGTGTAAAGCGCTTTGAGTACTAGTCTAGGTAGAAAAGCGTTAGTAAGTGCAGACAGTTTATCAGCCACAAATTTTAAGCAATGCGAGTAGTCAAAAGTCTACTTTCAGACATCTACAACTTTGACTGGTCATATCGTACTTTGAGACATCCAAAAAGATAAATACGATATCTTCTAAATGGGTTTAATCATAGAAATCTTTAACTTGAATTGTGACTAGTCGAAATTAAATTTAGAAATCTGAAATGAGAGTTTTGACTGGTGGTAGAATGTAGTTCGGGATATCTTGTATTCACATTACGGAGAGCCTAAATGACGTCGTAGATATCTGAAATTCAGCTTTTGAAGCTGCAGATATCTCGAGCGTATATCCTGTAGAGTTGTTAAATGTTAAAAGTGCATGCCATACCCCCATGCTCCCATGCTCTGTCTCCAACAATAATCAAAGACTCAGTTTATATAGCTTTTCAACAAGTGATAAAAAATGCTGCTGCTAATTCAAAGCATTTGGCATAAATTAATCAGCAGTTTCATTTGTCAAAAGAGACAACAAGGGGAAACGTAATCACCGAGCATCATTGACGTACATTTTAAATAATGTTGCACCACAAGCTGCGCCCATGAATCTGATGAAAAACATCCGCTTAAACAGTCGTCACCTCAGAAAATATGGACATGTGCATCACGTGTACGTCATTGACGCCACTTTATTGTGCGTATCAGTGACAGTGACTGCTGACACATGTGAGCAATAGCATTCCTGACTCAGTGGAGGCTTCTCTCTAAAGTGTGGACTCAATTAGGATAGTGCACGTATAAATTTTTGTGTAGGTGGACGCAGCATGGCAGCCACTGTGGGGCCTAAAGCTGGGAGGTAAATCAATATCAGACTGGTTGAATTACAGCTTGGAGCTTCTCGTGTGTTGACCTCTTTGCCTCTGCTCTCTTCTCTTCTTCTTCTTCTTCTTCTTCACCAAATCTCCATCTCCTAATTGGAGGGAGTTCGTGGCCTTGTGGATTGAAGTCTGTTTATCTGTCTTTTCTGAGGCTGCCATCTACCCTGTTTGCTCTGGGGGCCTTGTTGTGGCTCGTTGGGGAGATCATGAGGGGAAATGGAGGTGTCAGCACTCCTGTGCTTCTGTTTGCTGTGTGATTCACACAAGACATTAAGATCACCACTCGCTCCTTTGTGTAAGAAAGCACCGTAGGGAGTCCTGAAGAGTTACTACTCGCTCTCGCGAGCGGTGTCGTTTTCTGTTTGGGTAACCCCTGCACCCTCACCACCGCCGTTAGCTGATGACTCATACAGCCTCACGCACTGCATCAACAACAACAGCTCGTGGCATTTGAAAAAGTTAAAGCAAACGGATGCCTATTCTACGAGATCAATCAGTCCAAATCTGTCCTACAGAACATGTTCAGAACCTCATTAACCCACCGTGTCATGACTAAAGCGCAGCTGCTGCTAAGAGTTGTTTTCCAAAGCCCAGACTTCAGACTTTTTTGAGTAGGTGTAGGTGTTAGCCGTTTTAAATGATACACATCTCATTTAGAAGGTGGTTTTCTGATTATTCTTATCAGGCTGTTGTCCACGTCTGATTACCCATGAAACTCTAGCATGACTGAAGCATCGACGCAGACTTTTGAACGCGAGTGCTCTGCGGGCGCGTGAAGCCGATATTTACACTGACTCCGCGTGTGTCCCGCGTGCCTTCATGTGGATGGTGGAATAACAGTGGGAAGAAAACGCCTTGAAAAACTCCACCCTTTCCCTGAAGTGGTGCCTGTGTTCCTCTGCTTAGATCTGAGCAGTGGACCTATCCTCCAGCCCTGAGCCTTACTCTTCCCCTGAACCCACACACACAGACCCAGCCCACCTAATTTACTCCCACCTCTTAATTTCAAACAGCTGTAGAGTTGACTCGCAAAGAATTGCAGCTATTACAGCCCCTCCCTTTCTGTTCTCTCTTTCCAGGCTATGTTGTGTGTGGCCCGAGGAACAGGTCACTCATCAGCTCGAATGTGGCATTTAAAGGGAGTATCCGCGCAGCGTTTATTTATGATCAGGCTGCTGCATGTGAGGTCATCAGTTTACATCCAGATAGACAGACAGATTAGCTATTAGGGAATCGTGTATGTGTGCATCGTGCTTGACTGCAGTGTTTTGTAGTCACCTGGTCTCTCTGACATGTGAAGCAATGCCGTAACTGGGCTGATGCCATTTCCAGGACTCTCCGTCCAGCTGAAGGAGCTGCCTGTCATAAACGCCAGGGAGGTCATTCTCAGGGTGACTGACAGGAGGAGATCAGACATGGAGGCTGAGAGCTCCAGCTGCTGTCGGGACAGGACTGTTTTGGACAGATTTCCCAAGAATTTATCACTAACCCTAAAACTTTGGCCATGCTATGCAAGACAATGCTAAATGAGTAAAGGATGTGCTCAACCATCTGAAGATGTGTTTTTAGATTCTAAACGTACTGTATATGAGCGTAAAGATAAAAGGCAGACTGTGAGCTGTGCCTTGTTTTTACTCATGCTGAGCCTCGTGAGAACCAGGAGCAAAGTGCTGCATGTAAACCAAGTCCTTACTCGCCGTCTTTGTTTTTGTATAATGAATAAAATATTCATTTTTTTGTCACACCAGCTACACGTCTGATGATGCTGTGATTCCACTTGGTGTTTCTGATGTGGTTTGGTGCGCTGCATTGGCGCGATCTGTGTTTTGAAAAAGGGCCACTCAATGCAACCACAGGGTTTTAAGTGGAAGCTCTTCTGTCTCCTGGTTTCAGCCTAGTGCTCGATAACATTAGCTCGGCTCCAAGATGACTCAGCCACTGTTTCAGAGGAGAAAAGCGGTTTCTGCTTTCGTCGGTTGGACGTGGCCCGTGCTCAACTCCTGCTGGGTTTTCCCCGCTCCTTTGCCACGAGGAACACGCGTAGATCCGAGGCGGTTGCTTTCTGTTTCCGAGATGGCTGTGGTTGGGCCTGAGTCACGCATGACGCCCATCAATCTTGCTGCTTTGAGAATCACGCTGATGCTGATTCGCACCTTCGGCCCCACCTGTCTGTGCTTTAGTGCACAGAAACGTGGTGTATAAAGTTTTATGAGACCAGATAGAATCCGAGTAGACGCTGTGTGTCTGGATCAGAAGGGTGATGACAGAGTACTTAGTTAGCAGCGTGCGTCATGTTGCTCATGCTTATTATACTCACACACCCTACTTTTACCTGACCGCTCTGTAAGTCCGTCTCCAGTTATGTCAGAGTGACTCCCTGTTAGCCATGTGGCGTGTGTGTGAGGGAGCTCTCTGCGGGCCTTACTCATTCATTATTAAGCAGCTCCTGATGTTTTGCTGTCAGGTGCCCACATGATCCCCTTCAGTGAGCCAGACTGTGTGTCGGGATCGAGTTCCCGTCTCTGTGGCCTCTTGGAGCTTGCTCGCGAAGCTTTTTGTTAGCTCTGGATGTTGTTTCTGCCCCAGCTGATTTTCCCCCTGTTATTTATTGAGTTAACTGTCGATGGAACTGGGAAGCGTAAAATGCATCTGGATATTTCTCTTGGCGTGACGTTGGGGCTGTTTGAGATCTCTGGAGGTACAGTGCTGCTATCATCTTTTCTTTTTTTGGAGTATTACTGGAATCATTTTTATAAGTTGTAAATTATAGCTCACCATAAACTACCAAGATGAGAGTGTGTTCACTTTAGCAGACTTGTGGTAAAGTAATATAGTTATTTATGCAGCTGAATTTCATGGTTTTGGGGGAAAATATTTTCCTTTACTGGCAGGAGCTGATGTGCATTTCTGTGTTTATGTGCAACTGCTATCGGTTTTAGTAATCTGTCTACTTTTATTAGTGTGACATGTAACAGAGTGGCTGATGTCTGAGCACGGTCAGGGTTACAGGTCTGTGTGTGTGTGTGTGTGGGGGGGAACTTGAGCCCGCCTGATCTCATCTTTAGAGTCAACGCCGGTTGCCTAGAAACATGAGGGCAGAGCGTTTAAGTGTTGGGGAAATACTTGTATGGTATATGATAAGTATAGGCCTGGTAACTCAGTGGTTAAGGCAGAGGGCTGGGATGCAGAGATAGCAGGATCGATTCCCAGCTGTGACACCCAGCCCATCCCCCGTACCAGGTGTGTCCCTGAGCGAGACACTCAGCGCCAGCTCCCCGGGCGCCGCCTGTGGCTGCTCACTGCCCCCCCGAGGGGGGAGGAGTCAAACGCAGATGACACATTTCATTGTAACATGTAAAAAATGTATCAATGACAATAAAGTGGATTCTTCTTCTCTTAAACGGCATGCAGAGACTCCACGGTATGATTAAGACATGCAGAACGGGCCTTGTTGAATGTGTGCGCTCCTCAAGTGAAGTTGGAAAAACTGTGGCACTGTTTTAATTTTGTTACAGAATTCCAGATCTGAGACCAGTAATTTCTTTCAGAACCCAGCGTGTTCACTCTGTCACTCCGTCGATTGCTGCTGAAAGAAAAGCAAGAAAAGTTTTGTTCCTGTGAAGACTGCCAAAGTGAGATATCCCTGCTTCCTTCCCTGAGACCTACTGTAACTGTGAATAGACGTCATATGAGTGATAGAAGTACAATGGAGCAAAAAGGTGGCTCAGCTGTCAGGACACACTGCTGGGGGATCATTTCACACGTCGAGGAACTCCATCTTCTCTATAGAGACCTGTGACAGGTACTGAGTGATAACCATCTCTCTCCTACCTCCGTAATGGTCAGGGAGACTTAAACGATCCATTAAGGAGGCATTCGAACACTTTTTATTGTCTGCACCATCTCTTTCCACCAACTTTCTAACACAGTTATTTCACAAAACAATAGGTAATAGTACAGAAACCCTACGGTAACCTCTTGTTCCCCCGTCTTCTCTCTTACGTACTGTTCAAACCAGTTCAATCCACTCAACAAATAGTTTAAGGAGAAGGAAGATGTCTCATACACTGCATACGGGCCCTCTAGAGTCTCTGCAATGAGACACCAACAAGATAAAAACCTACATGAACATTTATTTCACGCTGCCTTTCTTCTTCCTAAACACTGTACAACCACTTCTTTTAATAAAAACACGTGGAAACGGGAACAGGGATTCCTCTAAATCCTCCCACTCATTCATTCCAGACATCACCGAGTGTCAAACTCAAACCTGTGACGCTCCCGAAGCCCCTGTCACCATCGCCCTGAGACGTGAGATTTTCACAAAGTTTTTCTATCATTAGCGACACAGCTACGGTGCCGCTGTAGAAAATAGCAGCTTTAAAGGCATATTCTCCAGCGTCTCCAAATAAACTGTGACCGCCACCGATGATGGTGAAGACTGACTCCACGTACAGTACTGCAGTGTGACGGTTTGTGATTAGGAGGATGTGGAGTAAAGTATGGGAGCTGTTAATATTTTTAGTGGCTTCAGGTTGAGTCCGGTGTCAGAAATAATTGAGGGAAAAGAGAGGGATTATTTTGACAGACAGGAACGCTGTGTGTACGCAGACTCAATGCTAAAAGGTGGTGGAGCTGCTTTTTTAATATTAAGGTTTTCTGTAGAGTAAGTGGAGGTTTTCTAAAAGCAAATGACTCGCTGTGTTACTTGTTTAACACGTTTGGCTGAATGAGCACAGCAGAAACGGGTTGTGTGTTACATCACCGTGTGGCAGCAGAGAAAATGTCATCTACTTTCTGTTTCTGCATTACATTCTGCATGTTTTATGTTTGCCAGTGCTGAACGGGAGTCAGTGTGTGAACAAACGTCTTCGAACAGGGTGGGAAAATGTCGTGGACGCTCACCACTACTTTCCCCAGTAGTGCTGAAGGGACCTGGAAGTTAGCTTGGATGAAGTTAACTTGGAGGTAGGGGTTAGGGTTAGGGTTAGGTGGAGTGTTGTGAATCATTTGGTTTGATGGAATACCAAACACATATTTAGTTTTACCATTAGTCTGGCAAAGCGTAACCCGATCTTAAAATAAGTTTGCTGTGCCAGTCTTATCTGTGGAATGCTCCTTATTTAGACTCACTCAGATAACGGGAAAGACGGCTGTTGTGTCTGGTTCTGTGTAGGACAGATTGATGTGTTGGTATTAAAATCCTGGTAACTAAGGACACGTGAGCTTATGTTGCTTTACTTTATGTCGGTTCTTCCGTAGAGTCCCAATTAATGTGATGGTGATATTAAAGTGACTGACGTGTCTGATTACATTTCTGCTGAGCTCACAGAGTTCAGCACCACACTCTGCTTGAATCATGCGACGATGCAGTCGAATAAAAAACACAAAGAGGAAAGTAGATCTCATGTATAGTGACCAAATAACTTTTTTTTTTATTGGGATATTTTGTGTTAAAGGAACATGAGCTGACTCATCAAACATTCAAGCAGTTGCAGTTCACAGCAGACATTATCTGGCCCCTGTGTGGGTCTCTCTGTCCAAATACAAGGACCCACTTTGGGCCAACCCACGCTGTGTGGGATGGGAATGTTGGATCCATGGCTCAGCACAGCCTGCTTCCAGCTTGATCCCACCCAGACACCCATCCAGTACCCAACCACTTTCCTCTCCACATGACGGTTCTGTGGCGAGACTCTGACCGCTGTCTCCTCTTGTCAACCAGATCTTCAGCTCAATGACAGGACGCGAGCAGTGCGGCACCGTCAGGCCGCAGGACAGAGCATGTCTACTGTATTTGAAGGCCAAAGGCCAGAGACAGCTAGACTTAGGACAACTTCAACTGATGAGGCATTTTGTACTAATCTGTGGCAGTTCTGAAATGAAGCCAAACCATAAGGAACCGCTTACACAATGAGGCACTCCTGAGACAACGCGGATATTAAGCTTGGAGCACACGGCCTGACTCATTCCGCTCTGAACCCCGTTATATTGATTCAACGTGGGTTTTAACGTCTCACAATGGTGAGTGGCTCGTTTCTCTTGTGACTCCTCAGTATGACTTCTTATGTTTGTGCAAAACATAAATTCATGGCCACTGGCACAGGAACGAAGCTAAGCCACAGTACTGTGGCATTTTGTTTTCTGCAGAATAGTTTTTGTATTCGTTTTGTGGTTTTACCCTGAATCTGTGGGAAGCTTTCTGCTTCGCCACACATTATTGTAGAAAGTACTGGAAAAGTATTTTTAACCAGTGGTTTACAGTCATGGAAAGAGAGTGAAATCAGCAGACAATAAAATCTTGGTGGCACATTTAATTCGTTTGACACAAGACTTGAAGCTACATCAGAAAACAGCAATTATTCTGAAGCTGTGTAGGATGTCGCTCACATGGCTTCCTGTAAAGTTGTTGCATAGTATTTGTCCCCTAAACTGAAATCATATAACTCTGTTAATACACAAACACTTCACAGTGTCTACATCTGCTGCCTAGTGGAAAACACTTCAACTCTCCAGATAGTGTTTTGTCATGTTGTCTTAAGTTTTTATCATTATAAATGATAAAAAATAGCTTTTCAAATGCTACTGGAACAGAACTTAGATGTTCCCCTCTTTCTTTGGAGATTCAGTCTGTACATCTGCACGTGGAGTCAAGACGTTGTAGAGGCTGCTGAGCCGAACTGAGAAATAATCGAAATGACTACTTGGTGAGGTGTAAAGTTTCCATGACACTAACTAGGAACAGACATTATCACCGGAAAACTGCAAGTGACAGAAACATGCACATATATGCACACACGCCAACATTTAAATCACCTTACGCGCACATTTAACAGAATAAATACAAGTGCTGCAGTAAATCTGGACGCACACCCTTCTGATTTCCCTGTACACACACAAGTCACTGAGTGGTTGTTATTTTACCCGCCATGTGACATGAGGCAGAGACAGAGGTGTCCTTTGTTTGGCCTACCTACGACAGACATGTTCTCCACGGCAACCGAGTGGGGAAACCCACAGGGTCACTCAGGTTTCAGCGCAAACATGAAAAGAAATGTCCGACCCAGCAAGAGAATTAGCCAGAACCCAGCCATCTGCTCAGGAAACTCATATTTCTGTAGCACTTGCAACTCAATGCACTGGTGGGCGCTTAAAATGCGGCGCTCGCAGCGTCACAGAAACACACTGTCTTTTTCTAAAGTGAATATATGGGTAATTCTTACAACGAGGACCTGCTGTAAACATTTCACTAAAAACCTTTTGCTCTCCTCCCTCGTGCGTCTTTACAGTCATTGGCCACTCACAGCAGGGTGACAGAGATCACTTCCAGCGCAATGGTCCTTAACATGGCACTTAGTGGCACACGCTAAGTGCTCAGGACTGAATTGCTCGATTGGATAACTCATCTCCATTTGTATGATAATCCACAGAAGAGCGTGATAACGAGCTGGAGGTAAATGTAATGGAATTCGCTGGATCTTTGTCTCATTGGTTCTGACCCCCGAGTTCAATTACAGGCACAATATATTTCATCTAAACCTCCGCTGTAATAAACGGAGCAATTATATCAGCACTTGTTCCATGGTTTAGTCTTCTGCTGTGTTGTCTGTAATGGATGTGGCTTTTCTTACTGTTAGTATTTCAGACTTGCAGGGTCCTGGCACGGTGTTGGTATAATTTCTGATTCGCTGTGATGCTTTTTCTGAAAATGGCCCCAGAGGAGCCATGCCAAGAGTGCGGTTAAAAGACCCCCTCCTCTCCCACGTTCTCCACCACTCTGCCGCTTCTTCTTGCTCTGTCCTTCGCCTTTTCTTTTCTTTGCACATCCCTGTGTATCTCCAGCTATTCGTCTGGCCGGGTATCTGTTTATCACAGTCACTGATTCTGTCAGTCACATCCCGAAAACCTCTTCTTTTCCATCATCCATTATCAAATACTTCCCTTGTTGCTCATAATTACGTAACCCGGGGAGTTTCGGAGCAGTTGAAGCAGACAGTAAAACAGAATCTGTGATTCCTCTAATGCACTTCTGTGCCCGATCCTCTCGTTCTCCAAACTCTGCAGAACAGAGTAGGCGTTGTGTCTTTATGGCCTTGAAGCTTGAGCACTGCAAGCAGGCCAACACAAGTGCATCATACATCCCACTGTCCTCAAGTGCTCCCTTGTTCCCTTGTCCATGTCTGTCCATCTCACAACACTGTAAGATCTGGGCGTGAATTTGTGCGTGTGACAGAGATATGGAGGAGTTTCACTTTGTAACTACCTGCTAATTAAACTGCACAGTAAACAAGGGATTAGTAACCACACCACTGCAGGATACCTTTAACTAAAAGGATTAGCATGTCCATGGCCCCTCTGGTTGAAAATGGACTAATCCTAATGGGATACATCAATAAAATTGCGGAATAAAGTTGTGGGCACTTAAAAGCGTCAGCCCCCTTTTGCTCAGGCTCAAAGAAGAGAGTCACTGGCTGGCAGCCAGCCAGCAAATTAGAAGATAAGAAATATTATTCCACTGGCACACCAGCAGGTTGCAGCTATTTAAAACAGGGAGGTTTATTGATAATTAAATTACTGGGAGGGAAAAAGACAAGACAAGAATAGAAGGCTTGGAGGCGGATCAATAGGGAGATGTGGTATTGTAGAGGATAACACTGCAGTGGTGAGCAGCACAGGCGACACAGAGTATTCAGAGTGCATGTGGGGAAGGGAGCTGTGTTATGGCACGAGGAAAGCCAGATCATCTGAGATAAAATTAAAACTTCTCACATTTGATAAACGGAGACATCATCGCATTTACTTTTCTCGTCACCTTCACGTGTATGTTGCAGGTGCTGAGCTGAACTAGGACGGCCTGCGACAGAATGGCGACTCCCCGGAGCGGCTCCAGGCAGAGCGGTTCACTCTGTTCGTCTCCGATGAGGCAAGTGGTGGCAGAGTGTGAGGGGGGGGGGCAAACTATGACTCACTATGACAGGACAGAAGATAATTCACGCCAATGCGTTCCTGAGGTAAATGGCCGGTGGTTAATAAGCGACCTACCATAGGTTTCCCTGTGACTACTGACTGGGGAAAAGTATTTCCAAATCTGAGTTTGGTCTACACAGACCTGAATACAAACAGCCTCTCGCAGTGTCACAGCTGCTCGTGGTGATGTTGTTAGAACACAACAACAAACAGCATCCTGACAATCATAACGATGACAGAGAGAAATAACCTTCCCTGACAGCGGCATCCTTCTGGTAATGCTCTGTAATGGCGGCGCCGGCGTGTGAGAGATGCAGGTAAATGAGGTTTACAGCCGTGTGACCTGAGCTGTAGTAGTTGGTGAGGCGATGACTCCATCACATACTAGAAGCTACCAGGTCATGAAGATGATTCACACAGACACGCACATTTGTACCTAGAGCTGCAGTGGTTCAGAAGGAGTGAACTCCACATACCAGACGTTTACAACTAAGTGACCTTTAGTGATTGTAGCAATGATGACGACAGGAGTAGAAGTAGTCGGTGACTTTGCAGAGCTTTAAACTCTCATGAATAATTACTGGTGAATGGGGGGGGGGGTCTGTTCTGGGCTCCTGCACTAAGCCCTCTCAAGTTAGCTGCCACAGCTTGGCTTATGGCTAGCACCAGTTTTTGTTGGTTGGAGGCTGATTTATGTGTCAGAAATGGTTTCCTTGGCTGTAAAGAAGACACGCCGTGTGTAAAACCATAAAACAGTCACAGGCCAGCAGCATTCACTTCTCAGACGACCGTAATCTCTGAGCAGAAGGATGCATCTTTGGTTTTAGTTTTTCACAACGCTCGTTCCCGGTGCCTGTTGTCAATATAAAAATGTTGTTGAGGGCAGCTCAGCACTGGATCACGTTGCTAATTCATGGTTCATGTTTGTGTTAATGAAGAGTCAGTTTGAATAAAGCTGCCATCAACCTCCTTCATATCTGCCTTGGAACATATTTACAGGCTGATGTTTGAACAGGGCTGTTGGTTCAACATTACCAAACCATTATATGGGTCTTAGTGAGGGTTTTAGACCAACAAATTAGAAGCAGCCTATAGCAGCAGGTGCAAAGGTCAAAGTCTTAGTTACAGTGCAAACAGGTACACACACACACACACACACACACACACACACACACACACGAATGGGAATATTTATCCACAGTTGGATTCTACATTTTAGGTTAGCACACAAAAGCCAGAGATTTAAGGCAAGAATCCTGCAAAGTCTGTCACACAGATGTGGTGTAAAATGAAATAATAAATAAAAGACACATTCCCCCCCACCAAAAAATGAAGCCGAAACGCCAAATGTTTCTCATTTTTTAATGCGGAAAACCTTTTTCATCAGCTGCTGTGGCTGAGAAAATGTCAGTCGCTTCTAACGAACCTGAGTAAATATCTTCTGACAGTCCTGTGTTTACAAATGCTTACACAGCGTCGCGTAAGGCGCTCGGTGAATGCACTTGGATATCAAATCAGTAGAGATGTCACGCTATACAGTACAAA
Source organism: Microctenopoma steveboyesi (assembly GCA_032359275.1). Taxonomy (NCBI): domain Eukaryota; kingdom Metazoa; phylum Chordata; class Actinopteri; order Anabantiformes; family Anabantidae; genus Microctenopoma; species Microctenopoma steveboyesi. The sequence continues at coordinate 18,261,288 of JAUMHF010000023.1, read as the reverse complement.
GGAACCCCCCACACACACACACACATGCACACAGTCAGACATAAATTCCACTTTTGCTGCATGTTGCAGTAAATCAACCAATGAAAGAAGCCAAACGACTGAGCTGAATTAAAAGAAACTGCAAACACAGATGGAGCACACACAGACACATCTACATAACAGAACCAGCACATTTCCCCTGATTAGCCTGTCTGGACGTCCTAGACCTCAGACTACACATCTGTAAGGTTAACTGCCATTTGTCTTCTTCTTTTCTTTTTGTGTTGGAAAAGCTGCATAAGTGTGGGTTAGCTGCTCTCTAGAGACTCAGAGAGAGAGAGAGAGAGAGAGAGCTGGACAGACATACGAGAGGAATTCACAGGTTAATACTGTCCACATATGCCTGCAATAGCTGTATTTTGTGCTTGCGATGCATGTAACCAGGCGTCTCTCTCTCTCTCTCTCTGTGACTCAGAGAGAGAGAGAGAGAACAGATGACTGAGAGAATTAAGTTAGAGCTGGATAAACTAAGACACAGAGACAGAAAGACTCTCAGCGAGCCGCTTTAGGTGAATCTGGTCTTGGCTGCACATTAGAGGCTGCCTGAAACATCTGGGAGTCAGATGTCTGCTCCCGGTGCCAGAGTTAACTGGACCAGTCAGGAACCACCATATCCCTTACCATGTGCTACTTCGGGAGGAGCTCAGACTTGACCTTGGCCAAGAAAATCTAGGCGTGACTTGCACATTTAAATGTACTGTTCGCCATATGCTTTTTCCATTTTCCTATTCATCTGTCACTGCTTAACCCAGTGAGGCAGCGTTATTTTGAGTGAGAGAGCATTCTGTTTAGCTCCGTTCTGTTTTTGGATGTCAGGAGGAATGCGTTAACATCCCGTTTTGTCTCGTGTATATATGCATTCATATTTCATTATTTCTGGGACAAGGATGTCCTTGTTTCCTCCTTCAGTTGAAGCCAAAGCCACAATGGTCTGGTCCTCAAAAACCTGTAGCTCATTCTGCCCACATTTCCATTCACTCCTCCCTGCCGGCCTGTGGTTGTGTTGTGGTATTTGAGAAAGATTTCCATTTGTTCTTCGTGACGTCGGACATCAGACTGTGATATTTGTGCAAACCAGACACTGGACGACAGCAAAAGGCTCCTTCCTGCTTAGATTATATTAAATTACTTCCATATCAGAATACTTAGATGTAAAAATGGAGTCTGATCCCAAACAGAAATAATAACATCATCTAACACATGTTGCTGTATTTCTTCTCCGAACAAGCTGCTCGGCGTGCCAGGGATTCGGCGAGTTCGACAGCTCCAGATGTTTTAAACCATTTGGTGAGGGATGTTTTCCAGTCGCTCTCTGTGCTGTGCCACGAGTGCAGAGAAACTGAATTAAAAAACGTCCGATTCCATCTAACTAACCACTACAGTGTCTGATCCTAAACACATATGGCAAAAACAATACGCACATAAAGGACGATACGATACAGTTTATCAGGCAAAGAAAGAATCTGAACCACAGTGTATTTCACATACAGTGAATTTAGACTGGTTTAAACGTACATCTTAATAAGTATTATTAATATATATAATATAATATTATAGGTAATAGAAACAAGTGGATCAAAGAAGGCACTCAGACACAACAGGTTTTATTATAAGAGAGGATTTTAAAATTAAAAGACAAACTACAGACAATAATAAAAAGGAGAAAAAAAAGGCAATTACAGAAGACAAACCAGGAAAGAGTTAAACAGGAAGGGACCAGAGCACTGAGCACTGGGGACAAAGTTGGCAAAACTATCAAGGACAGAACAAAAAATTCTAACAGACTGACTGGGTGACGCGGGGGGGGGGTGGGGGGGGGTACAGAGGCACGAGGGGACAACAGGAAAACCACCAGACCTAACGTGAATGAACAGGGAGAATGACCAGGTGAGTGGATGTGTCAGGGAGAACGCCAGAAAGGGCAGGGGAGACTCGGGGGACGGAGACAGGAGGGAAAACAGAGGAGCAAGACAGAAACGCAAGGGAACACGGTGCAGGTTTAAAACTTTACACCTCGTCTGAAAAGGAGTTTTCTGTACGACTGAACTGCAATCACCACATTACAGTTACATTTTCCATAACTGTCTATAACGCAAATGACTGATTGCAACATACGTTCGGCTCAGTCACACATTTCCTCTACAGCATCCAATCTGCAAAAGAAAAGAATATCTTTTTATATTTTCTATTGTTGGGTTCAGGCATAGCACCAGGTTAAGATCAGGGAAAGATTGTTGGCTTAGAAATATTTCTTCTGCATTCGGCTCCACGTTGTCGGTCCTGCAAATTCTACGCTCTCCATTCACCCCAACCACATGCACAAACGCTGTCCGTTCCTCCATTTAAAAACTATGTTGCATCAAATCATAGAGACAACGCTGTGTGTCCCGTCTTATCTTAATATTTTATTCGGAGATATATTTCACACATTGTCATTGAGCCAGACTCAGCCACACGTCTACATTTTAATTCGAAACACCAGTGGCTGCTACAGAACCTGGGCCTACAATGTGTGAAGTGTTACGCAAATCACGTGAAGTCCAACCACCCCCGAAGAACAAATTAGTTCCCGCTGCACAGTAACCTCCATACTCGAGCGACAACAGGTGCTGCTCTGCTTGGTTTCAGACCTGCCGTCTGCTGCTCGCTAACCAGCACGTTGTACGTCGCCGTGTTAGCTGATGCGGTTTGTTAGGCAAAAGCATTCAAAGCACATCTGTATTGTCATCAGTTGGTGGGAGATTAACAACACATATAAAATGTGATGAGGGATTCTCAAAGAAGAATGTGTCTGCTGCTCTGTTGGACATTTACCTCAGCACAGAAAGACCGCTTGCAAATATTCCCTGTTTAAACGAGTCGGATGTCAGTGTGGGTGTTTTGGAAGTTTCACCGTGCGATAGAAGGTTCTGGAGCCAGTTGTGTTCTCAAATCACCTACAGACTAAATGAAGGTTTATGCTCGATACAACTGAAAGAAGTTGCACAATTTCTTACATTGAGATAAGCTGTTGCTAAATGTTTAATGCTAACTGCTAAATGTAGCTATATATATATGTGTGTGTGTATTTTTTTATGTGTTGCTAACACATGAACCGTGTCAACCGTGGTTGACATTTATAATAATGTGTGTTTAATAATAGGCTTAGGTATGTATGAAGGACTCGCTGGTGAATGCAGTACCTCTGTAGTAGTTTGGTCGAGGTAGGTATCTTAAAATCGTTTCCCATTCAAGTCAAAGGGACATATTGACTAGTCAAAATGACGTAGTCGATATATTGATTGTCTATATCCTGATGTGGTGGATATCTCAAATTCCACTTGACTGGTGAAAATGCATTCCTAGATGTCTGAAGTACAATTAGGGATATTCGAGTGAAGACTGTTAAACGTTGAAAGGGCTTACACTTGCTTGCGTTTTGCTTTTATGAACACACAACCATTTCGAAGCATAAAAAACATGTGGTGACATTTCAACCCAACCTTAACCTTCCCCTCGTCCACAGCAGCTAATGCGTCAAGTGTAACTTCAGCCTTTACCCTACTGTGACCTCAAACTCAACTTCATTGAACCCTAAAGTCAACTCCTAACCCTATGTGAAGTACACAGACGCGCACAAACACAGACTGACTGCAGTCGCACACCTCGCCTTTATAAATCTGGAGTTTGCTCAGGGATAAACCGTTATGGGTCTGAACAGTCAGAGAAAAAACCTCTCAGTGACTCATTCAGTGGAACAACTCTGAGCCTCAAGTACACGAAAGGTTTAAAAGTCAGTCATCTGAAAGCTCAAGGTATCGTTTTCAGCCAGTGTGTTACAGGAACAGTGAGTTCAATGCAAAACCCATATTTATATAGTGTACATTTCATTAATATGTTATACACACACTCGCACAGAAGATTCAACCATTATTTATGTCAGGTTTCTGCTTCCCCCGTTTCCCTGTACAGAAGTTATGTAACTCTGGCTGTTACTTTTTTTTCATGTTATGTTTGTTATGTCTGAACAATTCAGGTGAGCAGTACCGACACGTCTTTATCCTCCACTTCCAGACGATGATCCCTGATGGCTGAGTTTAGATTAGGGACCAAATGAACTGATTGATTAAATGTTTATTTCCCTTTTCTGTCACTTGTGTATCAACCACACACGGGGAAATTAATAGACTGATGCAAAATCCTGTTTAAACTTTGCTGAGGCATTAAAATAAAGCAGCTCTCTCGATGAACCAGCTCTCCCTCCGTTTACTGACAGCCCCCAGCAGATGAAAGGGACTGATGCTTCATCTCCACAGGATCCCTGTCTGGGATAATAGAGCCGCTGTCGCATGACCCTCTCTTGGCCTCGCATGTAAATATTTGTCATTCCCTGCCAGCTGAAGTGCACCGCTTTCCTTCCTTTGGAAAACAAACCTATTATTATCATCTTTTTTTCCTCCCCCCTCAGTGAGGAGAATGTTTTATGGTTTGTTATGTGTGTAAATCAGGATTGTCTCATCCTTTATGTGTTGCTGTTATATAACTGTGAAATATGGTCTGTGGACAATAATAATATGAAACAAATTCTGCATGTAGTTGCACATTTCTAACTTTAAGATTGATTTGTTCTTAAGCAAAAGAATAAATTAGTTAATTGGGTGAAATATGTAGAAATATTATGTCAAGAGTTAACGTCTCCTCTTCAGTTGGGACATCAATAGAACTGAACGAAGAAAAAAGCAGGATTCACTATTATTGTATTTGCAAGTAGCATTTAGCAGAAATTAATTTGTTTAATCTCCTAGAGTTAAACAAAAACTTATATGTCATTAATTTTACTGATAATCACCATTGGGCCTATATCCCCACTTAGCAGAAAAAGCTCCATATTAAGGATTACAACACTGCGTAACACCGTGCAGCTGTTTATTCTAGGCTCCATTTACGGCAAATTAAAAAACTTCATCCTCAACCGACCTTAAAGCTCCACTTTATTTCTCTTTAGTAAACAGCTGCCCTCTGTAGGTTTGATAGTGGATCGGACGTAATGGGAATTGTGGCTTTTTCATTCTCATTAAAACCAGCTCTGGGTAATAACTTAAAACCAAATACCTGACTTCAACGTATTACATAATGACACACACACACACACACACACACAGTCCTTTCCTATACATCAAACCAACCAATATTCAATACCAATTCAGTGTTTCAGCCTCTGCCATTCACACCTAGAGAAACATTTCAAACTTCATTAGCGACCATTTCCCTTGTGTTGGCTCAAAGAAGAGGTGGTTGTTGTAGCCATCGATTCATCCACTTTCAGGGAGCTTTGACTCGCTGGGTGCTGGACTCTGGCTTGCCCCCTTAAGCCTATGTTCATTAGGGTCAGCGCTGGGAGAGATTGAGGTGGGGAGGAGTGTTTGCTCGGTGCAATAAACCTCCCCAACCTGTTTCTGTGCTAAAGGGAAATGATCGGTTAAGCTAAGAGCAGTGGAATCCTGTGCTTATTGGTGGATAATTACCTCACTGATTCTAGGTGCAGGTGTTTCTCTACATTTTACATCAGTTAAGTAACTGTCATCAAACCAAATTATTAATTTATGTCAAATCTATTCAGAAACAGAGAAATGCCTGCACCAATTAATGAAGGTGAAGGAACATGACACCTTGACGTGTCCCAGGGAGGCAAACGCAGTGTCATCAGCCGTCATTGTGAGATTTAAACTGCTCTGACTGCAACTTTTCCATGTTCATCCTCCCGCAGCAGAGACTGTGCTTACGGGATGCAGTCTCTTCAGGTCGACTCAGTCCAGCGTTGGATGGAAGATCTTCGCCACATGACTGAAGTTGAGTGTATGTGCGTCCTCCAGGCCAAACCCATCGGGGTGGAGGAAGACCCGCAGCAGGGAGAGTTGATCGTGGCGTCTGGGGTCGGGGCGGGGGACCATGTGGCCAGGAACAACCTGCAGACGCTGCTCCGCCGCGCGCTGGTGGTCAGCACGGAGCTCGGCAAGATGTTCCAGCGGCTGGAAAAGGGGCGCTGGCAGAGGGTCCACAGCACGGCTGTGAGGGCCAACTGCCACGTCCGCTCACTCGTGCATAAATACAGTATCGCTCGAAACACACCGCCAGAGATGCAAAAGGTGATGGTGCTCTGAGACATCCCGATACACCACCTTAAAGAAGATAGATGTTCCAGCTGTTGTTTTGTGCGTGTTACATAAAACAAGACACATTTGAATTGTTTCCTCTACATCATCATGATTAAAGATGATTAGATGGACAGTTATGTTTAAGAAATGTGACTGGAAACTAGACAAAAGCGTAGTAAGCTAATCTTTGTCTCTCTGTTCTTCCTCTGGCTCTTTTCACTGCTGTAATGCAGTATGAGAAATCTCTTCTGGAGAAGTGTATGGAGCTGACAAATATTACAGAGAGGTAAAAAATCTACAGAGCTAATTTACAATTAAAAGAACAATTAGAATCCTTTAAGGTGGATTAAGGTGGAAAATGTTTGGTTACACTTTGGCCACAGGTGTCTTCACACGGATGATGAACTCTTCCTGAAGTCCATGAGGGAAGCCATCCACGAGATCCTTACCGATGTCAGCGATTCCTTCAGCAACATGATCGACATGGCCTTAGCCAATGAGATTCGGGTAACTGACTTATTTTCCATATTTGTTTTTCCTCTCCTCATGCGTGTACCTGTGAATGTGATCACATGTTCAGTATTTTGTGGACTAACTTGTGCTTTTATGCAAAGGATGGATGCTTTTATTTCTTAGCATGAGCATAAGAGATTTTCCAAATTCCAATAATTAGTAAATGATGGTAAATGTGAAGAAGTTGACAGTTTCCTGTAGCGCACTGTCCTCAGCATTGTTAGAAGAGAACACACGTGCCTTGCATTTGTCCTTCCTGCTGCTCAGGGTTTCATCTTCTCGCAGGTTCTGATCAGACAGATTGAATCATCGGACAACGTTCACACAATCAGCAGTGCCATTAGCAACCTGCTGTCCCTCACGCAGGACGGACCTCAGCTCTGCAGCATCATTGCCAAGGTACTGCTGTCAAATACCTGAACTCTGCATTAACAGCATTAACCCGGCAGGTGTAGGTGGTGTAAGGTGGTGTTAGGTGGTGTTAGTGGCATTGCTGATCACGCTGCTAGGTTCTGTGCTGATACTCGAGTCTCCCTGTTACATCAGAGACGATTCACCAAACACCACACCCACGTTATGATGAGCTCCGCCCTTTCCCAGCGTTCCACATCCAGACCAGCAGACCTGCTGCTATCTCTTTATACATGCCTCTAAATAGCTATTTCACTGCGAGATAAGACAAGACGATCCAGACGGAAAGTCTCAATTGGCCATTAGTTGCAGGATACACTTGATAAGACTCTTCCTGGTGGCGCGCACACACACACACACACACACACACACACACTCCCAGTTTTTCTGATCAATTGTGTCAGTGTCCATTAGGAATAAGCACTGATTACAAAATGCAGTTTGTTCAGGCGTCTTTACTTTTTAATCTGCTCCACCCTTCCTAACTCTGTGTTGAGCTACTGCACAAGTCCTGAGACAAGTGTCCTGGGAAAATGTGCCTGCCAGTGGCTGCCAGTGGATACCCAGCACAAAACACTGGACACCTGCTGTTTTAATAAGCAGCTTCCATCACATACACATCTGTCTTCACGCACTTCACTCATCATCGTTTTCTGCAGCCTTCTAACTTTATTTATGTACTTCAGCACCAATTATCCATTAGAAAACTGGGGTGGAGACCTGACATTTCCGCCTCCTCCCTCTTTAACAGACAGTGAGGGATGTGCTGTGTAAAAAGCGGTTGCTGCAGGCGGTTGTATGCATGATAAATAGAGGTGAATCACTGTGTGTATATACAGACTGGACTTAAACTGATTTGTAGATTTTATCATGTAGTTTTATTATACTGCTTTCATTCAGCTGGAAGCACCAGATGGGTGGAGTGGAACAACAACACCAGCACAACGGAAAACAGACCGTTTAAGGCAGTGGTAGTCCCTCAGAAAACTGAGAGAACCAGGCGATAATTCACTTCATTTGCCTCTTTTTAGCTTAAGTGACGACTATAGCATGTCGACTTTGCTCAGTTTGGCAAATGGCAGCGTTGTTGGAAGGTCATGAAGTCATCGCTTTGGAGTCTCAAAGCTTCCTTTGCTCTTTGAAACTAGAATGTGACTGAACTAAGCTTCAAAATGTCAGGTTCACGCAAGCAAACATTATACGTGTCTCATTTTTACTTAATCTTTTGGACTCATCTAGACAATCAGCAGCGAGTGAGAATTTTCACAACCGTTATTCTGTATTTGAATATCAACTAACACACAAGTAAGTTGATAGTACAACAGTCCAGAGCACAAAGTTCACATCAGAAAAATGACGGAAAGAAATGACATGCCGTGTGGGGCATTGCGTGCAAACACACGCATAGAGAGGCACTTTTAGATGAGTAGCGAGATTTACATGATGCATGAGTGTGAGAATAAACGTGTTCAATGGGCTTTGCTTAAGTAATAAGGACAAAATCAGTGGAAATGTTTGCAGCAGTTTGATGGGGAAGGGAAAAAACAACTGATAAGCTCAACAGTGTGTGAAAAGGGAAAGCAGGAGATAATCTTTAAGTAAGAAACAAATATTGTCTGGAGTTGCCTTTTCACACATGTGGCACACAACAGGAGACCCACCCTGTCCTAATTACAACACGACTAATGTGGCGTCGTGGGGAACGTGCACGCTCGTGCACATAACTCCAGACCAAATGTAGATGCACATCTGTTTTCGGTGGCATTCCTGTTGCAGTATTTGGCTAATTTAACAGCAAAGCTTTAAAATGTGACATTAAAGAAAGAAATCTGACCACATAATAACATACAACGAAATGACGGCATTAAAAAGTGCGTTAGACTCACTGGAGGTGTTTGAACATTCACAAACAGCCTGGACACAGCATGAATCTGCCTGTGAGCTTCTCTGGACTTTCAGTAGCTTTACTGAACACTGTCTGTCAGTGTTGCCAGTTATTTCAGGTATATTGGACCCAATATTGTGTAGGTGGTGAACAGGAACAGGGAGGAGAGGTCAGGCTGGAGGGCAGAGTGATTAGCCACTCCAAGCCCTGGCAGCGTGGCATTAGACGCGTATGAGACATGCCAGCTCAGTATAATGGCCTTATTAGGATAATGGCGGTCATTACAGGCTTCGTCTTCGTCCAGGTAATTGTATCTACCTGCATGACGAATACAATTCAATACCTGCAAGTGTTTTGTTGTCAGAGGGGTGGCGTGCGCACATGGAGTCAATATGGAAGCTATTTTTGTTTGTTTACTCCAAGCAAAGCCCAGCAGAAAATGTTTGGCTATTACAGATAACAAATCACATTTTCTACAGTATTTTCCATTCATGAAATATGTATATTTTGGCAGTTGTCGTGATAGATTGTGTGAACCGATTCCGAGGTGCTTTGGCTACTAGGCTCCCTGAATAAAGCTGTCCAAATCTAGTGCACATTTCCAGACCAGCATGTTGCTGTTGGCCGACAACTGCGACTCTCCACAGACCTAAATCTGCAGGACCTCTTGGCGCTCGCTGCAGCCGCTCGCACCGAGCAATTTGATCCATCATTTCACACAATCACGTGTGCTTCAAGACAAGAGACGATTATGATGTAGGGTGAACTATTTGTTGGCGTGGGTTTTGTCTCAAAACAGCTGTGCCCTCTGCAAGTTATTTTGCAAACTTCTTTTTAAACTTTTTTTGTTCTGCATTGAATTATACTGTGGAAAACAGAGAAAACTAATTCAAGCAAACACACAAACTGCAGATAAATGGCAGTGAATGTATGTGTACGTGTATGTGGCAGCAGCGAGCCAGAACCAATCAATAGAGACGGAGGAAAGTAGATACGTTCTGGTAACAATAAAAATACAAACTTTTACAAAAGTTATTTTTCATCTTTATTGTCCTGTATAAATGTTGTATCACATGAACACGTGTGTTCAGAGAAAGACGTAGCAGCTTGATCCCATCCGACATTGTGAATATTAAAAGGACTTTTCTTTCTTCCACAGGAAGGAGCTGTGGTGGCCTTGTTTAAAATCTGCAGGCAGGACCGCTTTAGAGACCTGTACGCTCACGCTCTGAGAACCGTGGCCTCCATCTGCTGCGTGGAGGAGGGCATCAACCAACTGGACAAGGTAAATTCAATTCAATTCAATTCAGTTTTCATTCGTACGGCGCCAAAGAGTCGTGTCAAGGTACTTGCATAGCAAGATTTAGGACCTTCCAAATAAGTATATAGAGAACTTTATGGAAAACCCGACAGTGCCACTTTAGCAAGAACGAGACAACAGTGGAGAGGAAAAGCCCCCTTTAGTGGGTGAAACCTCCAGCAGAATGATGGGGGGCGGCCATCTGCCTCGACCGGTTGGGTTGAGTGGACAGAGGACAGAGAAAGGAACAACAGGAAGCAGAGATCAATCCAGAAACAGAGTAGAGAGGCTGTCTGCCTCCCCAGCTTTGACTGGGAGAGCAGAGGAAACAGCAGAGGAGCTCGATGGCTGGATAGTAAAATGGTATGATCTATAGTGATCTAACAGTGAAGCTAACAGAAGAGCGTGTACGGCTTCTATGGTTTACTCTAAATCCTGACTGAACATCTTCTGTGCACAGCTTTTAAATCTCTGTGACTCTCCCACTGTGGCAACCTCCTAATTCTAAAGGTAGCCAAAACCAACTTACGTTGCATGTAACCAGCCGTCACACTGCAGCTCGGACACAAACAAAGGTGTGCACACACACAACATCAAATACTAGAGACAGACGAGTCAAGGCTGTAACAATAGGAACTAATTATTCAACCTTGTTTATTTGATTTCATACAACAGATGATTCTTCTGCGTGTGTGTCTTTACAGCTGATGGTGTGTTCAGCGATCAAGTTGCAGGTCAAACAGGACGTTGTTCCTCGTCCCAGCGGTGCAGTAAATTCCATCTAGCATGCATTCGGTCATGCTCTCACTTCCCATGTTATGACTGGGAGGCTGTAGTTTATTTTCTCTGGTGAATATGTGCCAACAATGGCAGCAGAAGGAGGCCTGGCTGCACAGAAATAAAGATGTTTATCAGTGTTTCATCAGGGCAATGAAGTCATCTTTGCTCGTTATAGCCTCCTATTATATTATATACAACATATCTACCACATATTGAGTCAGCGTGAGGACCTTGCTGCTTCAAAGTAAAGTTCAATGTAAAGCACGCCTGTCTCCCAAAGAATAATTTATTCTACATTTAGCTTCTCTACATTGTTTAGATGCGAAGCGTTTGAGAAACTTTTGGCTATAGTGGAGTTCTCTATTCACTCAGGGCCGGGGAACTGCACTTAAACTTTCTACCTGTGTAATTTTAGTCTCGGAGACAAAATAAGCATCGCCCTGTTTTTCTGCCAACGATGAGCCATGATTCACCGTGAGCCTCTGTGAAACGCATGTGACCATCTGAGGTTGGTGGAATATAAACAGAAAGCCGAAGCCTCCTTCTTTGTTCGATCTCTACTGAGAATTCAACTGAGATAAACAACAGACGCACCTGTTTTCAGACAGGGTTTACAGTAGGACAAATATAACCCGATTCCAGTAACTAATGATGCCGCAGCGGCGTCTGCGTTCACACGGAGAGCAGCTGGGAGAGCACGAATCATCCGGGCGTGAAAACTCTTTAACGGGAACCAAAGTCCGCCCCAGATTATCAGCTTCATCCCGAGAGAGGGGCTGTCACACAGCCGCTCAGGCTTGAGACACACAGCTGTCAGTGTGGAAGGGTGATTGAGAAAAGGGACGGGTTTGCACCTGAGCTGCTCATTGGTGAATCTGCAGCATGTCTTTTGGTTTTATCCCAAAGACATGCTGTAGAACATTATGTAATCACAGCATGACAAATTGGGGAAGAATTGATTGTAAGTAAAGCTGCTTAACGTGTAAAAATGTTCCGAGGTGCATGTGGAGCATGAATTATTCTTATTTACTCCATCTTAATACTTCACTGCCACCTCCAACTACAATATTCATGGTTTGTCAACTGGGAGGAACAGATGTTTTCAAGCTTTCAAGACTTTTCCTCCTGCAATAAAGATCCACAATTCACTTAACTTCCCCTGATCACAAGCAAAACGTGTTTGAGAACAACGAGCAAACATTTAAACCTGAACAGGAATCATCAAATGTGAGGAAAATGCCAAACGCTCTCTGACTGAATGTGGTACGGAGAATCTGATTTTAAGGCAGAAGGAGGAAGCGCGGATGAGGGTGGAGGGGAAGGGTAAACGTGGAGGTGGCGTGGAGACTGGATTGTTCCACGTCAGTGGGTCGCAGTGGAACAGGACTGCTGACGTCCACGGAGACAAAAATAGGGAATTGCCCTGTGAAGCTGAGCGCGCTGATGCTCGTCAGCAGATAAGACTGACAGGTGCGTTTGGCTGAGAGCTGATGGTTCGCCTCACTCTGGATGCTCATCTCCAAAGTTCTGCTGAGCTGCTGGTGCCAGAGCCTCAAAAACATCCGTTTGTTTTTCCATAAATGGTTGTATCAGTGTCGGTGACTGCAAAAGAAACAAAAAAAGGAAATGCATTTACTATTGATGATTCAGAATTTAATTTCTGGTGTGGGCGATTCCCACAGCGCGCGCATAACATTCACACGTAAGCAAACTTTGACTCAACTACTGCAGGCGACATGAATCAACTGTGCAACACTACCTCCAAGTGGACGAAGGCCTGTTCTCTCGTTTCCTGAAGCTCAGACACACACAGGCAAACACGACCGCAAAGACGAGATCGATAGGATCTCATGCCCCCTGGGAAGATTTTTCTTTAAATTGAAAAGCATGTCTCCAACTCTGAGCGCCTCCTCCGACCTGATGATGCACACACTTTGGGTCAATGCCAGCCAGATATACAAGAGTTTCTCAGCAGTGTATTCACCCTGGAGCTGGCCATTAAATCGAAGTGGTGTGTTTTAATTGTGATGGCTTTATGGGCAGAGCTGCAAGTATGAGCCAGGCTGACACTGGGGAAACTTAACTAACTGTCTGGATAGCAAGCGATGCCACAGATGTTATGTTAACCCTGCAGTGACAAGACGAGTTCAGGGGCCTGTGGTTAAACGCCACGCCGTGTTTGAGGGTTATGTTGTGTTTAGAGGTAACTGTCTGACTTGTTCCTCTCCTCTGTTCCTTTTGCTCTGCAACACTCACATTTCTCATTTGTGGGATAATAAAAAGGGTTTATTCTATAAGTGTGATGTCCTTCACTGGAACCAACAACAGGAGCGTGAGGGTAGATTCATTAGAGCTCATCTTCTGTGCAGGTCGATGGGATCCTGTGCCTCGCGGACATCTTGACGGATGAAAGCAGCGCGGAGGCAGCCAGGGCCGAGGCAGCGGCCGTTGTGGCTCAGATCACCTCACCTCACCACACGTCCACCCAGCACCTCGCCAGCTTCCTGGAGAGCATGCACGACATCGTCACTGCGCTCATTAGTGAGTGGACACGGCTGACAGTGTAACCTTTGACCTTTACCTTCTGGCAGGCCTGAATACGGATGGTTGATATGTTAAATAAGAACTACCAGAATGCTGAAGAGTGGTAGTATGGGTTAAATCTCTTCTACATATTTCTGGTCAGGTAGTCCAGGTAGGTGGAGAGACGTCAGTGTTGCTCTCAGCCTGCATAGTTTTACTTTATAGCGTTGTGCGTCATAGGGTTGTGTTGGAACCGCTGTACTCACTGACTGTTATTCATCCTCTCTTCAGAGTTGTGTGAGAGCGCCTCCTGTGGGGAAGTGTTCCTCCTGGCTTCTGCAGCCCTGGCCAACATCACCTTCTTCGACAGCATGGCCTGTGAGATTCTTCTGCAGCTCAATGCCATCCACATCCTGCTGCAGGCCTCCAAAGACCGCCAAAGAGTAGACACGCCCTACTCCAAAGACCAGGTACGCATCTGCATTCAGGTTTCTGCGGTACATTTATGAACTGTGCCGTTCAAACAGAATAACTATGTGTCCAGTACATGTGTGAAAGTCTTTTTTCTCCCTCTCGGTTTTAACCACAGGTGGTGACCATCCTGGCAAATCTCTCTGTTTTGGAGCAGTGTGCCTGTGAAGTCCTGCAGGAGCAAGGTGATCGATGCTTCGGCACTTATTTCTCATATTATTAACAGGATGAGGGGGATTACCAGGCTCAGGCAGACGTCCAGCGTGTGACAGTACTTCATTCTTCCTCAAGATGGCAGCACCGTGCTGTTTATGGGATGTCGCTTGAAGGAGCCTAAATAAAATATCAACCATAAATATATTTTAATCAGGTTTTTCTATATTTTGCTTGTTCCACTATCAGTAATATTCTTTGCCAATTATGATCTGATGATATTATCCATGAATTACTTTTGCCCATTTACCACTGCTGAGTATTTAAATCCAGTAACAGAATTTTCTAAAACTATCTTGATGTTACTAAATAAATATTTGTAACCACTTTAGGGCCGCATGTCTCTCGTTTCTTATTCAAAGCAGAAGTAACTTCACGTGTTTGCTGTGTTTCTGACATCATTTGAACTTTTCCTGTTTATTATGGCTCTTACAGGAGTAGAGCAACTGCTGCTGCTGCTGGGAGAGAAGCCGTCCTCTTCCAGTCCATCAGAAGGCGCCGCCTGCGAGCGCGTCCAGCAGAAAGCTGCAGTCACACTGGCTCGCCTGAGCAGAGACCCCGACGTGGCCCAAACTGCCATCCAGCATAAAGGTGCTGCAGAATTTTAACTTTCTCACTGTTCAGATGTTCACTGTTTGCATCTGATAAAGAGATGCACACAAACGTTTAGTCATGAGAGTTGGTAAAGCAGACACACGCCATAATTTAATATGATACATTTCTCGTTTTTTACCAGATAGGTTCACGTCATCACGAGATCTTTCTTGTTGTGTGTGTGCAGTGTTGGATCTTGAAAATTCAACATGGGGGGCGAGTGGTCTAGATCAATTTGCGAGGCAGACAGTGTATGATGCCCCCCTACAATAGGGGGGCTGATGCCCCCCCTACAACAGGGGGGCAGCTGCCCCCCTTGCCCCCTGTAGATCTGCCCGTTATAAGTGATTCTGTACTTCGACGGTATAACTGGTCCAGCTGTGAAAACAGCTGACGGGACACAGACAGCACGGGCACCAGTCTGTAGGGCACCAGAGCGACATCTACTGATAACATCTAACAAGGACAGCGAGTCATTCATGCAGCTTTTAAACACAGTATCTCGTTATAAGTTGTAACATGAAATATTTCCTGTAATAATATGAAACTATACGTTATAAAGACAGAAGTATCATGTTATAACGGGATTCTGATTTTATCCATATGCCTTCAATGATCTTTTTATATTAGTAATATTGTCCCCTGCCTGTGTGTGTATAGATGTCTCCTGCTGTCTTTATCACAACAGCTAGAGAGAAAAACATGTAACTGAACCATCGGAAAAACATATTTCTAGGGCTCAACTAATTGATTTTAAAACTTAGAGTAAAGAAGTGAATCTCTTGTAGAAGCGTTGTACACAGTGGGCAATATGAATATTTATTTACTCTAAGATGAAATCTGCCTCACAGATCATTTTACGGGTAGAGATGAATAATAAAACATCTACCCTGATGTATGTAAATGTACCGTATGCACTGCGCATCCATCTCCCTACAGACGTCTTTCTCTCATGGGAAAGCAGCTCTCGATTACTGCTTCATGAAAAACGGATTTCTGATTAATAGAGAAAGTCACGTTTTCAAATTCAACAACAACAACATTAGCTCATGATGGGAAATCTGTTTTATTAAAAGCCAAACATTCATATTTGTGCATATAATGAACAGTACGAGTACCTGCTGCACACACACTCAGCTTCATCACACCTGAGCTTGATATCAGTGTCTACGAGTGGTGACAGACTTTCTCCTGTCGTCTCTAGCTGTTCCTCGCCTCATTGAACTGTGTCGATCCCCAACCGAGAGAAATAACAGCGACTCCGTTTTGGTTGCCTGCTTGGTAGGTATATTTTTATACATGTATAAAGACATGAAGACTTTCACACATGAGTCCTTCAAACTGCCCGTTCCAGCCGTGAAGACATGAAGACACATCCAGATGCCAGCTTTAAAAGCTGAAATATATCATAACCTTATTATCTTTAGGCCACAGTAGTTTACATGTTTAAATATGTGCATATCATGAATAATATCCCTGCTCGTAAACAATAATTAGGACCAGATCTTACGGCCGATGAGGGGATTTGAAGGGCATAATGGTCAGGAGCTTAATTAGGCTGAGAAATCTTCTCTTCACTGTAACCACACTTGTCAGTCTATTGAAATTAATGCGATTCTATTTTATCCTTTTAGCCAAGGGTTAACTGTTGCATTTGTGGGTGTTTTTTTTACCTTTAAAGAGCGCCGGGCTTTTACAAAGCAATCCTAAATGTAAATGCTCGCAGCTCTCCTGGCTGAAGGAGTTTGAGACATTACACTTACTCAGGCGCTCCTGAAATCATCGGAGACGTGGAGGAAAATAGAAACTATATTGTTTGTATGTTTGCTCGTGACCTGCAGACAGACTGAATTTCATTTATGCTCTGACCATGCAACTCTTTGTACAGTTACAATCCGACCTCCTGAGTTGTCTCTGCGTGACTGCATATTTATTTACATGACTGCAATTTGTGTGTCTGCATGCAGAAGTACACTGTTATGCTGATACTGTAAGTGTTTTATTTATACGTCTTCAGCACATGCATACTGATCAGTGTGTGTGTGTGTGTGTGTGTGTGTCTACAGGCTGCCCTGAGGAGGCTGGCAGCAGGGTGTCCAGACAGCATTGAGGCAGCCGACCACCAGCAGCTCATCAAACCGCGGCTGGTCGACTCTTTCCTGCTGTGTTCCAACATGGAGGAGAGCTTTGTGTGACGCGGCCTGAGCAGAGCGGAACTCGCGCACACAACGCCCAGTTTGGGCACAAAGACGGAACTGATGAGCAGCTTCTGCCGTGTGAACGTTGCACTTAATGTGAAACTTCATGGTGTCGTTCTAAATGGGTGCAGAGGACATCTACGAGTAAATGTACACAAACGAGTGATCACAGTAAAATGCAATGAACGCGTGTGTTCTAGGAAAGTAATTGGAGGATTACTGGGTGAGTAGGTGCTACTTTTTCACAATGAAAGGATGTGAAACACAGCACCTGCTGCTACCACTGTGCTTTTTCTGGTCCAGACTAAAACAGTGTAAAAGGAGGTATCTGAGAACTACAGGATACTTTTTTATTCAATGTTTTTTTGTTGTTGCTCTGTTAGGAAACAGCTTTTTTAAATATTTCCAATCAGTAGCTGCTTTTTTAGATCATTTACAACTAAATTATTACAGGTGGACATTTATGACATGTTTTTATTATGTTTGTTCTGTGTAGACCTTAACTGAGAGAGGAATATTTAAAAAATGGTTGGTCTGGTCCTTTTGCCTGGTGTAAGATATATTATTTGCTATAATGCATTGTATGTAATTTAATTTGCCATTAATCTTTGCTACTGGTTAATTCTTCTTTAAAAACTTTAATTTGAACATAAGAATGTCTTTTATTTAAAGAGAATCACCATCATTGTATGACGTGCATGGAATAAATGCCATCATGTGATGTTCAGTGTGTTTCCCGATGGTGAAATACTTTCACGTGTTGCTGAAGCTGAAGTGTTTGTCAGCTTGGGACAAAGAGCACGAGCTGAAACCCAATTCACTCATGCACCAGGTCGCTCGTTTTACAGGAGCAGGTCGTCAGAAATGAGCGATAACATGCTGCTCCTGAGCTGCCGCCATGCTTCTGGAGTAACTTTCATACGTCATTGTTGTGTTACCAGCTTGTTTCTGCTGCTCCCAAGTGGCCAAAATAAAAGAGCAGTTATTGTAAGTTTTACATAACATGTACATCCAGTGTTAAGACACACATGAGATGATGTGCCAACATTTATTCACCGTACTTCTTACACTAAAACCTGAAGCATACCTAAATATGTGATAATTCATATGAGATAATTCAGTCTAACTTAGTGTAAGTGCAAAACAGACTGCAGTGAACTTCGTGTTTTTGGAAACCTGCTGCACCGCTGGTGTAGGAGGCAAACCCCGTGTCCGTGGTCCATGCAGGAAAAGCTCCTCCGAGGGTCTCCCTGACCTCCAGCTATCTCAGAGGAACCACACTCACACCTGTCTTGTCACAAACGCAGGCAAAGGGATGAGAAAAGCCTTTGAATGGGGCTCACAGAGAAAGAAAGAGGTGCAGAGACTAAGAGAAGCTGGGCCCAAAGGTCTTCCTCCTCCGCGGAACGACCGGGTGTTCTCAAAGAAATAATGAAATAAAAATTCAGGAGGGACATTTACTATTTAAGCCTCCAACTAGCCAAGAACACGGGGTCTCGGTGGGAGTGATGCCAGTGCAGAAAGTAGTGCAGGTGTGCATTGGAAAAAGTCGCCATCAAAATCTCAGCATTTCCCACTTTGAGAAAAATCCATACATTCATTGATTCCATGGTTGACACCGGCTCAGAAACGCGTTGTGTGTCGCCAAGTCGTTTCACGTTTACAGCTCCTAATTACGAGAAGGCGATTAGCATAAAACATGTTCTTTGAATCGTCATCCCTCTGATAAAAACATGACCGCTTCTTCCCCCACAAGCCTTCCTCTCCTCAGAGAGACAATCGAGGGTCTTCTCGCTGGCTCTGTAGCTGCTTTTTAACCTAAGGGCACTTATGCTGAGACTGGACTCGTTTCATTCCAATCCAGCGTTGAAACAATTGAGCTGCTTTGTGTGCGCGCGTGCTCGCAGCGCGCGTGTTGTCCAGCAGACATGTGGGAATGTGTTCAGAGGCCTTTGTGATAGAATATGCTCCTGCCTCGCTTTGTTGAGACCCGATGAAATATGTATTGATGCAGAGGAGAACTAAACAGACAGCCTAAAAACACAGGTTCCTTTGATATAGTTTTGGTCCATGTAGAACCATGAGACTATATATTGTGGTAGTATTCTTCAGCTTCTCTCACTTTCCAAGTTCTTGAATTTTACTTTCCTCGCTTTGCACCGTCTTCTGCAGGTACGTTGCTGTCATCTGCTTTGTTTTCAAGCGTTTTTAGGCTCTTATCTAATTATTTTACCAACAGGGTGTCTTGTGAATGCAGTGGGTGTCAGAACATCAGCCGCACGAAAATGAAATTCATTTGTCCTTTGGAAGGATGAGCCGTGCTGCAGAGCTGTTTTCAAATGCAGTAAATCACAGGCATTTTTAAGAAAAGGATCTTAGGACTTGTGGTCTACTGTCTCTCGTGAGACTTTAATATTTAATGTGTCACATCTTATGCATGTGGCTCGGAAAAGTTTCTCTCTGTTGGCCTTTCTATTTCACAGGGGCAGAACTGATTGAAATGTCTCCTCCCTTTCAAACTGCTTTCAGAAGTCGATACGTTGGAGTTTAGCTTCGCAAAAGTCACAAATTAGTTGGAAATAATTCAAAAACTCCAGAGACAAATTCCTTGGGCCAGGAAGTTGCAAGTGATGTAAGATTTTACATATTTTCGAGATGCCCACAAAGAACTATGGACTCTTGTTTCCACTTAGTTTATTGAAGAGCTGCTCTTCAAAAGCTGTTGATCTGAGGCTCAAGGACGACATCAGCAGATGGGAAGGTTAGTTTGAAGAATCCTCAAGCAGGAGCAGCCGCGTCAAGAGGAAGTCTGACAAAGTCTTTCTAAGGCGTGTGGAGAGACACATTTGTACAGACTTTCTTAAAGTGCCTTGAGATGTTGTGAATTTGCGCTATATAAATAAAGTTGAATTGAAATTAAAT
>JAUMHF010000023.1:18221239-18241205 GCA_032359275.1 Microctenopoma steveboyesi | reverse complement strand
TTTGTACAGACTTTCTTAAAGTGCCTTGAGATGTTGTGAATTTGCGCTATATAAATAAAGTTGAATTGAAATTAAATGATTTTTTTTGTTTGTTTGTATGAACGTCTATGACAAACGTACTTTCTGTTGAGAACAAAACCTTTATCGTAAAGCAAATGAAATAAATAGCTCCAATAAGCATGGTAGTGAGAGGTAGTGCGGGGGTGGCAGCGGTGCATGTGCCCTGCGAGGATGACCTGATTAGAGTTTGGTGGTCAAACGTCCACTTGGATTCAAAGACGAACTGATTAGAGACACACGACAACGAGACAGTGATTCTGCTTTTCGGCCTGTGGAATAACTCCAGTTTCACAGTATGATGTGTATCGATGTGGAAAATAATGGATTTGGGGATGAAAACTTCAGCTTTGTGTTTCAATATACTTCACGAGGTAAAACGCTTTACGCTGGTACAAACAGTGCAGAAGAAACACCTGCATGTTAACCTGTTAAACGTTCCATAGATATAACAAAAGCTGTTTTTTCTGCTGGACTGCCATGAATTAGTCCGATTGTTGCCTGAGTCGCGCTGTGCAGGACGGCGGGAGGTCGTGGGTCTGTGTGGGTCAGAGCTGGCTCTCAGACTCCAGCAGCTTCTTTTTGTTTCAGGACGCGCAGCCTTGATCAAATGTTCTCGTTTTTCCCCACGCTCTGAAGTAAAACACAAACAGAGGTGATTAGGAGGAAAACCTTTCCACTGAAGCTGACTGGACGGAGAGCGGCATGCGCGTGGAGGAAGGCTTAAACGTACAGTACCAAACCACACCACCGGATTATAATCACAGCAAACTTAAAGACTCAACTCAAACTATGATGTGTTCAGTAACAGGGATTAAAAAAAGATTCCATGTACTCTCATTACTATCAAGCTCTTTTCTCTTCCTACAGGTAATACAACTTATTTGGTTCTATGATTCTATGTAGACGCCTGTTGCCGTCCAACAGGAAACAGAACTTCACAATGAAAGCGCAATCCCAGAATTCACTTTTACTTTTGCTTGGGTATATTTTCACTAATCCTCAGACAGATGACACTGCTGCTGGTGTTTTCTCTGCTTCTTCTGGCATCACTGTCCTTGTTTTACAGTAGAGTGCATACTTTTACCAATACACACATATTTATATTCACACCTAGAGGTGCAGTCACAGGATCACATGTTTGTGTCTCATACACACACACACACACACACGTGTCAAAGATCCCCCCAATTTTTTCCCTTCTATTGTCTAAAAAAACAAAGTCTGCCGTAAACAGCTCACTTAACCCTGTTTCCCTAAAACTGGTAACATCTGTTTTTCCATAAATCTCCCAGCATTTCTAATGGTACTACACACACACACACACACACACACACACACTCACTCTGAGCCCCCTTGCTATTAAGAGACCACCACAGCACGCCTTCTCCATTTAGTCCACTCAAACCCTCTCTCTCACACACGCACACACACACACGCACACACACACTCCTCTTTCACCTCCGAGGATTTGTGGAAAGATTGTTTCTCCAGCAGACAACCAGGCAGCTGAATTGTATTTGTTTTTTCTGTATCGCTGCCCGTAACTGCAGACAGTAGCAAACCGCTGGACTGCGTGTGTGTTAACTGTCTGTGTCCACAGTTATGATGGAGTATATCACATAACAGCTTGGGAATCCATAGCCTGTAGGTTTTATATGTCGAACAAGACTGAATATGTTTGACATTGTTTTGGATTGGCAGCAGCAGCTTTATTTCCCCGGGGGATTTATATTGTGAGTGACACATTGTGTGATTTTTTTTCTCTGCTGCTCTGGATGTGAAGAAATGATGAAGTTACATATGATGTGTGTATGATTTTTTTTAAGTGCTAATCAAATAACTGCACTGACAACTGATTGTCAATGATGGTTTCCACTTCGCCTCATGCACCGTCTGCAACCTCTCGTGTCCTATAGTGACGTTGGTTAAACATTCACACAGGTGTCTGACTGCGTTTGCTCTCTTGTAGTGGCTGTTCGAGCACGTATCTCACCCACCGTCTGTCTGTGAGTGAGCGAGTGAAGTACTTTCACTCGACGAACACGTGCAGGGAACGGGTTGTGTGGGGCCCTCCAGTCTCGCTGGAGGCCACCCATCAGTGGCATCTTTTCTTTTGAGCCCCACATCCCGTGGGTTAGGGTGTCAGATCAAACTGTTAAGATCAGAGATAAGACGAGGGGAAGAAAGGTAACCACAAGACATGTCTGGTTATTTTTTCTGCTGAGTTTGTCAAAGATGGAGTCTCCTCGCCTCCACAGCGCCGCTCTGCACCGCTGTAACATGGCAGCAGCATTAGCATCCCTGTGTAAATCACTCTGACAGAGACGAGGGATAACACGGGACAGAGGAGGAAGTGTGTTTGTCGACCCGCTCCTCCTCTTCCTCCTCCATAGAAAACAATAGATGACGTCTCCAGGTACGTCGTAGCGACTGCTAAACCTCCTCCCCCGTCTCTCAGACGTTAAACACGAGCAGCACAGGGCGGTTGACATGTGGTTTTCAGATGCCGTGCGCTGCTTCCCCACTCCATCGAAACAGACCCGGCAGCAGCATCGAGGGCAGAGCTGTGTGATTTTCTAACAGATGAAAGTGAATGTGTAATTAACATGCTATAATTTCTGGCAGTCTCCTTTTATTTCAAGATGGAATCACAGTGCTCCCTCCCACGCCGAGGTCAGACGCCCGAGCCTACGCGATAAATATTTAATGGTGAAAGACAGAACGTGATCATGTGTGTCTGGATGCTTTTTCAGCACCAACCACAGCTGCTGCTGCTCATTTCGACTTCTGAAATAAATTAGGCAGTCACAGAAATCTCTGTATAGCATCTTTACATTGCATTATTTATTATTTTCAATGCGTCATTAATAAAAAAAGAAAGTTAGCTCATTTCCTCCACTTCCAACATAATCCAGGAGCCAGACCACGACTAGAGAACACTCTGCTAACATAAAAGTAAATGAGCTATACCTCTGCCTCTTGTGCTGACGCGGTTTTGTGGCTCATTCTTCATTTCTAGATCATTTCAGCGCTACCACCATGCCGCCATGCTCTATAAATGCTGCTCCAACCACCATACTGCTCCGTGTGTCACAAACACACGCACAGAGAAGGACTCAGTTTTATGAGAAGCCCCGAAAAGTCAGCGCAGGCCGTGACAAGACAGCGCTGTTTGCATGGTGGGAGATGGAGCTGGCTAAGTGTCTCCCTGCCAATGATATCAGATTGAGCGGAGCTTTCAGGGGCCGTCCGGTGCTGGGTGCACGGATGACCTCATCAGCTGTGGCTTGGGTGGTTTGGCAGCAAAGGACAGTGTATAAGCTATAGCAGCGAATGACAGAAAACACAGCAGAGAAGCGTTCTGCAGAAAGTGTGGCGGCGCAGACACAGACAAAAGGTCTGATCCCCAGATCTTAATTTGACAGAGCTAGGTCAACAAAGCTAAGACTTTGGAAGCATTTTAGAGATGGCTTTGCTTCACAGAGTTAGAAATCGATTTATTCACCTATAACTGCAGACTGGCAAAGCTTTATGCAGACGTAGGAAAAGACCGCGTGGATTAAATAGCTGAGCAAAAGTGGCACAAGCACAAAGTGAGAAGCAAACGCGTTTGTTGTAATGAGTCGATATCATCAAAGCAAAGGTCCATAAAAATACTGAACCAAATATAGTTTAAAAGCCTGAAAGAATTCATTCAGAGGTTCCCCCTCTTGTAACCGCAGCCATTTCTGTCTTATACGTGAATTTATCAGTTCGTTCCAAGTCTTCATTGAATCTTTGATGTTCACACAGTGAAAAATCAGGGAAAATGTTAAGACGTCTTTTGGCATCCGCTGATCTCCCTTAAAATCAAATCTTCGTGTGCTTCGTGTGTTCAGGAACTTTCTGAGTTTAAGTAGGTTTTAAAACAGATTTCTGTGAAAAACCTGTTTAACACATTAATACAAGTTACAAATTTAACAGAACAAGTCAGCTCATGGAAAACCTATGTGAAATATCCTGACTGTGCTTTAGTTCATCTCTCAAACGAAGGTAAAACGTCTGATGAACTGTACAAATGAGAGACGCTACTTTGCTTTTGATAAAAATCTGTAAATAACCACATACACAATACTAACAGACTTTTTTTTTACTTCACAAACATCAGACATTCATCCAAAAAAGAAAGAAGAGGAAATCTGACCGACGGTGTCAAACCCACACTGCTGACATGTCACTTCATGGGAACAATTAATAACTATATAACTATATTTTCTTAGCCCATGTAGATCAAGCAAGTCTCAGGCAATTAGTCCCCCGCCCCTTCCCTGAGTCCTGCATGTCACCCTCTTCACATAATGAAGCGACAGCGGGTGTCATGTCTGGACTTGGCAATGCGCTGCTGACATTAGAGTTAGAGTTTTAAATGGACTAACTGCCAGCTTTACTGTGGAGGAACACCGGTGCCCGAGCCCGGTGATTACCATCGGCCCAAACATAAATGACATTTGTCTGACAATAAAATTGGATACTAACCTGTCTGAAAGCTGTCTCCATTTGCCTAGAACAAACGTTGGCGTCGGCAAATAGTTTGACACACTTTCCCTTTGAATGCGCAGAGAAGGCGAAGCCATCCTTTGGCTCACGGTAATGGCCCCTCATTGTTGGCCACAGAGGATGTGGCGCTATTCATACCGGTGGATGATTGAAAAGAAAATTGAATCCCTTTTGATGTGATAAATGTGTCTATTACTGCATTTGCACACAAAATGTCGGTGGAAATTATAGTGGGGAGGCAGGGCTCAGAGGGGAAAATACATAGGGATGGCATATTGGCTAGCTTTGATTGGAGCCGAAATATAAATATACTGTACCGGCAGATGAAATGAGTCCAAGCTCCCTGATTTTTCCACAGGAACTTCACAAATGAAAGGCCTTGAGAGCACCAATTGTAAGACTATATAAAAAGGTTAAATGTCTGCGTAGCTCTCTCTCTTTTTCTCTGCAAAGAGCTATTTGATAAAGGACACCAACAACTGTTTGCCTTGTAATAAAAGGGAATTTTCTCTTTTCAAAAACTTCTGAAAGACAGCAAGAAAGCAGAGGAAGAAAGGAGCCGTGGTATTTTGTTTTGCATAAA
Source organism: Microctenopoma steveboyesi (assembly GCA_032359275.1). Classification (NCBI taxonomy): domain Eukaryota; kingdom Metazoa; phylum Chordata; class Actinopteri; order Anabantiformes; family Anabantidae; genus Microctenopoma; species Microctenopoma steveboyesi. The sequence goes on along the minus strand of JAUMHF010000023.1, from coordinate 18,236,026 downwards.
ATGTTGCGCCGTGAAGGACAAATTCATTTGAAATTGTTAACAGTTGATGAAGTGGTTTGATGTATATACACTATATTTATTGAAATGTTCTACTATTCCCCCCTTCGCTTTGCCATTTTCCAAACAAGTGGAATCTAAGTATAATCATATTTCCAAATTACATTTTTTTATCTCTTAAATATTTAAGTAGAATTGTATTAATTTGTGACACAATTCCTTGAGGAAAGTCCGACGAAATTCATGTTTATTTATGTGTGTGACGAGTCGTTACTACTGCGCAGAGCGCAGTGCTAACTGGCACTAAGAAGAAAAAACGGAAAACATGCAGACTGTCTGGGAGGTTTATTAATTAGTACATAAATACAGAATATTCCCACAGACAGAAAACATAACTGTAACACATGTCCCACAGCACCTACACTCTGTCACAGAGGAAGGAGAGTCTTCACTGTTCCTAAAAGTTCAACTAAAAAAAAGTTCAAATCGAAAACTCGTTTTTTCTAAAGACTTTGTCACAGAAATACATGTTTTAAATCTGGTCTCGGTTTTACCATAAATCCACCAGACTCACGTTTAGTTTTGTAACATGGCAGTGACTCTGCACAGTGTAAAACCCCATCACCAGTAGAATTTAAACATTTTATATTTGTTCATTTTTTGTTTCAGAAGTTAAGGTAAAAAACACTACACCAAGGACACTTTAAATGTACCAAACTAATTCTCCTTTTCACTCACCACGCTAGAAGTCTAAATATCCAGACTACAGCATTATTCCTTTTTTTTATTGTTTAGCTTCGCTGGGACATAAATTCTAGGAGACTGCGTTGATGGAGCCCAGGGGAACATTCTTTGTTCATCTACTGACTGTTTAGTCAAAGTTTGCACAATTTTTACCTATTTTAACTGGCACCAAACTTTTCAGAGACATTAAAGAAGCTCAAAGATTTTTCTTCTGTCAAGAAGAAATGTCTCAAAACATCATTTGAGCACATTGTCACAGTATTTTACACTATGTACGTGTTGGAGCAGCACGAGGTCAGAAGTGAATTCTAGTTGTTCCTGTTTGGCAGGAAGCGGCATTTACTTCAGGACCAGCTTCGCTACATGGAAAAATTTTATCTATTAAAAGGCCCAAAACTCTGTGTGCGTTTGTTTAAAAGGACATTTCTTCCTCCCAATAGTTGTAGAATGAGCTTCACTGATGCCGTTACTGAGCCACAGTCTGCATACACCACAGTTCAGAAGTGAACATAATAGACAGAATAAAAAAAATCAACTAATTAAAAATATATAACTGAAGATTAGTGATAACTCACCTAAAACATCACTTGTGTTATGAGTTGAAACATTTATTAGCTGAGCGCAACGACTGACTTTCGTATAATCAGCTGTGTCTGGAAGGTCCAGTTACTGCTGAACCAGTGTCCGGGCCAAGACACAAAAGCAACTTCTATTAAAAGCACAAAAAAGATCGTTGTAAAATGGAAGTCAAATGGCAACTGCTTAAATCTGCAGTGAGGGAAGTCAGTGAAACACCTGTGACTCCTCAGGTGGAGGTTTGAGACGGTTGCGCTGATATTACACAAACCTGTCGACAGTGTCCGTTTAAAGAAACATTTTATTATTAAAAAAAAGTTCTTATTTCAATTCATACGTTTTTTAAAGGTCCAATTCACAGATATTGTTGGAAATTCAGAAAACAATTGAGACACAGACTTCCACACAATCATAAAACCAAACAACCACCTGTGCTGTCTGAAAAACAAAACCCACACAGAAGCTTCAGCAACATCACCTCACATTTTTAACTCCTTGTTGCTGTGTTTGTTGGTACTTTGTTGATTCTTTCGTAAATGATTCATTTTCAAGGCTCAAAGGCCCAAATGTTAATTTCTGCTTTCTCCATATTGACAATGACGAGGAAGAAGGAAACAAAGAGCCGCCAGACGTACAGTAAGTTAACCTGTCTAAAAGTATGTCCACGTGCTCGCGTTGTTGGGCGCCATCTCGTGTCTGTGCAGCTGGACGATGGAGGCGCGCGCGGAACGACAGACAATGACTCCACTACTCTCGTCCACCGCCTGGCCCGTACATTTTTAATCGAAACGCTCATCTCTCTTTCACCACACAGCATCTTTGAAGATGAGACGCTCTTTGATGGCAAATGAATTTCATTTGCGTCTAAGAGCCTGCAAAGTAGTCGGTTCGAGGCGATCGCCACGTTCGTGACTACTCGGCAATTACTGTAATGATGCAAAATGGTAAACATTGGCCCAACATCTGAATAATTTAACAGACTGAAAACATGCTGCTCCAATGTTTATGAGATTCATTTTGTGTTTACAGAGTGATCATGCTGAAATGTTCCATGGCATTGGGCTCGCATGAGCGCTGAGGGTTGAATGGACTCGCTGCGTGCTGTTGGGACGGGCGCTCTGGATGCTACCACGCTGCTCAGACAATGGACTCCACCCTTTGGCCGTCCTCGTTCATGCTTAACGCGTTTAGCAGAGCCGAATCCTTGCGTTTGTGGTGTGTTTGTTTGCTGTAACCTAAATCCTCCTCAGAGCCCGGAGGACTTTATGCAGCGTGCTCAGCGTTACGGCTCGATGGGGGTGTCAAGCCTCAGGGAGCTCCACTGAACCTGACGGCGACGAGACTTCACTTTTTTATGCAGGGAGAATAAGTTGCGCTCAGTTTGTACACGAGTGTCACCTCTTTGTGGCTGACTGCTCAGTCTGCCGTCTGTTTGCATGGAGTGCAGACATCCGAGTAGCTCTTGGCCTTTATTTTTGTGTTGCTGTTAAATACATACTCGCGGAATATATTTTATTAAACCCAGTAAATATTCATTTAATATAATAAAGGTTTTCTTTCACGTGTTTTTTTAAAGGAATTTGTCGTGTAGCTGATTCAGAAGGATTCTGATCGAGCATAAAACTCGAGTGCACCCTCAGCTCATTTAGTAATAAGAGTACAGATATGAATCCTGTCCATTTTATACAGTTTATTTTTACCAAAACCCAGATGAGGACGAAGCTAATTCATTTGAATAAAGAAGCTATGCTGGGTCATATTTAATGATCCTTATTTAATGGATCCTTCATGGCTCGGATGATAGCAGCCGCTCAGGGATCTGTTTGGAGAGATTTCTTGCCTTTTTCTAACTGATCTTAGCTGGATATGTTTTGCTGCTCTGCCTCAGACAAAAAGGATTAATATCCTAAAATGTCATTTTAGAAACATGACGTCGCTGTTGAGACTGGGAGTCAACAGAGTGTGGTCTTACAAACTTGGAAGATCTGGGAGGATTAGATCTTGGAGGACTGTCCCACCTCAGCACGATGCAGTCGCTGTGATAGTCTGGTTTCATCTGAGCAAGGAAAAGTCCTGCCAACATTCACCTTCTCTCTGGAAAAGTTTCATCATTGTTGTTATTCAGCCTGGTGTAATGTCCTTCATGTTTCCAGATCGGTCACTGAAGTCAGAAGCATTTATTCATCTGTTTTTCAGTGCAAGGCTGCAGTGAATTATGCATGTTAACCGTGTCAAGTCAAGTCAAGCTAGTTGTATTTTTACAGCACTTTTCATACAGAGGGGAAGGTCAAGGTGCTTCACATCCACAGGAACGCAAGCTGACCAATATTGTACCACTAGAAAAAATAAATTATCAAATGTGGACTTTAGGAGACACTCTACGGCGACACACTCTGGCCTTACACCCTTGGCTTGCACAGAGGTGCGTTTTCTGTTGTCTCCGAAGAACTGCAGCAATGTGTTTAAGCTTGTGTTTGATGGTTCACTGATTCAGAATCTTTATCCGTCTTCTATGTGGAGCCATTATACACGTGACACAACAAAACCATTACATGCACAGTACAAATACGTTCAGTGGCAGGGGTCACACGGTACTCTTTACAAGGTAGTACTTTATTTACAATTCTCTGTTTCCTGTATATTTGACAGGATAAAAAAGAAAAAGCGAGATTATGGTCGACAGACGCAAACTTTTAATCACTCTCTTAAATTACGGAGTCTGAAAATCAGTGTTTGCTTCTCACTGTATTTGGTTGAACACGACACATATCTGCTGCAGAGCTCCAGCCACCAGTAGTTAATGTGTAAACTGTGAAGCAGTTGGGATGAAGGTGCCCATAAGAACTTTGGCCCCTGATTAATGAGCTGGGCTGCTGAATCACTGGACACTGGACAAACTCAGTGACTTGCAAATATCATTAATAGCACTCAATTAATTCTGAAAAAAATTGTATTAGAACTTTGTTGCGGCTTCTTTCACCAGTGTTGAGACTTTAAATTATGGTTTGATCAGCTAGTAGGTGGAAAAACCTGAAGCTTAAAGCAGAGTAGGATTTTTGTTTACTGCAGATCTGCTTTGCTGGAAATGGACAGTAAGGCCAACCGTCAACTTCTCCACGTGGACGTCCACATTGATCAGAATGAGCCTTGCGGAGGGATTCTGGACCTCCTCAGCGTACTGCGTCCTCAGTGGAAGGCAGAGGACATTCAGCTGAAGGCAAGTGATACCTGGAATTCATAGATGAGTAGGATCGCATTCTGATGGTTTGGGTTTAAACTGGTTGGTTGAAGTTTGACCATAAGAGGAACTTTTATTATTGCAACATTGACGATGTTGGAAAACCCCAGATTCGCTTTTGTAACTCTGCCCACACATTCACAACAATTGCCTGAGCAGGCATCTCTATATTCACACCTGGACACTTCCCAGCTTAACCACCGTATCTGCCTGAAGCCAAGCAGCTGGAAACAAAGGTGTTGATGATGAGGGCGGGGCAAAAGCTGCTTTTTTCCACTTGGCCTTCCCTTATTTATTCCTATGATTGTGAGGGATTGAACTTCTGGCTTGTTTTTCTGAGCTTGGGCAAACCACATACAAACAATTTAGTTATGAAAAATGTCTGCTATGTCAGACTCAGAGTGACAAACTAAAAGAGAACGTACTGAAAAAAGTTTCACACAGCGGGATCGGCCTGTTATCTGAGCTGCATAGTTAGAAAATGTTTATGGGTAGATCAGTTTAGTGTTTTGTGTGTGTGGATTATCTAAAAACTACTGAAACAGGGTGTAATCTCACATTTCACACCACAGGTATTACAAGCTGAGTAGACCCTGGTTTGCAGGGCTCCGTGTGTCCTTTATATTTAGTAATTGTATTTTGAAACAATTTAAAATAGTTATTTTTAATTGTTGTTATATTGTTCAATTTGCAAATGTCTAGGTTAATTTTTATTATTTATTCCACACTAGAGAAAACTGTAAAGCACGTGGTCATGAAATCACTCGTCCACCCACACGCGTGTTTAAACTTTGGCTGATTAGAGGCGTTTTCAGATAAAGTTGCTGAGCATGTGTTGAACTCGTCATTCCCCACACACAGGTGCAAGCACAGGGTCATTTCCTCATGTGGCCATGCACCAATCAGGCTTGATTAACATCTTTCTGAGCCTCTTTGGTTAGTTCTGCTGCACCTGCCTACAGAAACGATTAGTCCTCTGTGATTTGTTGTGAGAGCACTGGTGGTGAAGATGGGTCGTACTGAGGAAGTAGAGTTTAAGTCAACATTGATTTAAATCTGAGGTTGTTGCTCAGGTCAAATTCAGATTTTGCAGACAGTACAAGTTCCAATGTTCAGACATGTTCTCCTCACATGTAAAACAATCTTAACAAATTCTCGGCGTGTTTTGTTCTGACATTAACTCAAAAACCACTCTAATCATCCAAAGCTAAAACAGCAGTTTCATTGTTCACCACATGGACTCAGTTTCTGTTTTTGCTCAATTTAAAAATATTTAACTGAACAGTAAAAAGTGAAAGAGAGAAAAAACAATCCCCCATGGAAAGATGTGACAAGCTTAACCAAAAACCAAACACTGTTAAACCAATCGCGTGTGCGTGTGTGTGTGTGTGCTCAGCTGGTCCAGGACATGATGTTTTCTATGCAGTATATATGTACACGTGTTGACACCTCCAGCGCATTAAACCAAAAGAGAAGCCGAGGTGACTGGACGTGTGTTCTGAGCATCTGTTCCGAACAGGATAATCCCATTTTGGTCCCATGTGCAAACACATGGCCCAATCTTTCAGAGAAATAGGGTTTATGTTTGTTATGTGACGGCACATAGCGTGGGTGACCTTTCTATCTACACCAGGTCCAGTAATGTACACAAAGAAGTACATGTTTCCCATCAGCCCTCAGACCCCAACAGTCGATTTAATGACGCATTGTGTTCGTCGGTTTGGAAAATGCAGAAAGTTTCCTTCTGTCCCAAAGCTGCTTTATGTAACATTGAGTTTGACTTTATTTCTGTTTCTAGATTTTAGTTTTCTATGGCTCTGCTGTGATAAGAATATGATCCAGACTTATCACTCCTAACATGTGGGTAAAGTGTTTTAAACCAAGCTTTTATTCCTACATTTAAATTGGAGACAAAGGGAATTTGTCAGAGTCGGTCGGTGACCCTCCGTCCACTTCATAAATACTTGATCAGATGTCAAGGTGGGCATGTTTGTTCGCTTTCCATCTAGATGAAAAACTGTTGTGTGCACGTCCCCAGTGAGGCTGCGGCGGAGAATGAGAAAGTGAGAGACCACTGAACGACAACAAACCGTGGTCACAGTGTACACATGCAGAGACGTACAGACCAGGCGGCCGCTCCTCTCCTTCTCCTCCTGTTTCTGCATGCTGATTTAATTTCACAGTATTTTCTTTCCAACTTAAAGAAATGGTGAAATAGTTTGAGTCAGTTTAATCATCACCTTGAATAAAACTAATCAAATCTCCACCTCTCACTCACGGTGCACACAGTAGAGTAGATGTGTGCACAGACCAACCAGCAATAAACCCGGCGTTAGGTGTTGTGTGTCGGATGAGGTGGTTAAACACTAAGGGTCTGCTTCATAATCTGTGGAGACTATAGTTAGTATTAAACACTAAATCACGTGTTTCATTTCATTTGTTCCAGACTTTCACAGAAGGCCTCACCAACCAGCTGATCGGCTGCTACGTGGGCTCTGTGCAGGAGCCCGGTTGTGTCCTGGTGCGACTGTATGGCAGAATGACGGAGCTCTACGTGAACCGGGACCAGGAGGTGAAGATGTTCCAGATTTTTCATGCCCATGGCTGCGGTCCACAGATCTACTGCAGCTTCGAGAACGGCATCTGCTACGAGTTTATCCGAGGAACGGTGCTGGATGACGGGCTGCTCCGGCAGCCCTCCATCTACAGGTCACATTTTCATTTCATTATTTGATCAGATGTTTGCCTATTTCCTGTGAATGTCCTGCGTCGTTTCCAGTGAGATTCACAGCTGAAACATGACCATTGTCAAGTAAAACGGGGGAAATTAATAATAATAAGTTACAATTTGTTCACACTGCATTGCTAATAAATTAAGTCTGGAAAAAGTAAGGGATAAGAAAACCTGCTGAATCATTTAATCTGAGGAGCGTTGTGGAAACGGAAACGTTCCCGCTTCTTAAAATGTTTAAGTTCTAAGGCCGAGCATGAAATCAGGTTCTGAATGGACTACGACCTTTAACGTTAATGACTTAAATATAAAATATTATCAAAAGATGAAAGCGATGCATGCATACAGCCTAATCATGTGTATAAAATAATAATCATGCCATCAGGTTCCTTCAGTGGTCAAACTGTTTGAACAGGTTTATTGATGCTCATGTGAAAACATGAATCAGCAGCTTTTTAATTGTGCTGATGCAGGTGTTTGGTTTTTTTATTTTGGTTGAGTGAACTTTCATATTGAGCAATGTTGTTTAGTCAGGCTCCGAGTTTCATCCGTCATTCTCATGACAACGGCTCGGCATCATCACTCCCAACACTGGACACAGTACAGACAGCTAAGACTGGACACCCAAGGCCACGGTGCACATCCATCACCGTCCTCTGCCTCATACCCTCTATGGGGGATACCCATAGAGGGTATGAGGTCACTAGTGGTCACCAATAGGACGCCTCGAGAACGAGCACTCAAATGGTCAAAAGGTCAAAAATGCAACCGAGCCCCGTTTTTCTCTTTTTGAATAAGAGCAAGATAAGAGTGGTAAATGGAGGGAGTTGTGTATCTTCTCTGATAATGGTTGTTTGTGCAATATCAGCGTCAGCCAGGCTCATCTGGGAAAATATTTTCTCTTCGCAGATTGATTGCAGCAGAGATGGGGAGAATCCACTCGATCCGGCCAAAATGCGGTCTGCCTGTTGAACCGCTGCTCTGGAAGAAAATGTCCCACTTTCTCACGCTGGTGCAGAGCAGTGTAAAAAGGTACGACGGAGGACGCGCAGCAGCAGCAGCAGCAGCAGCAGCAGCAGCAGCAGCAGCAGCAGCAGCAGCAGCAGCAGCAGCGTGAATCATGTCCTGCTGTCTGAGGGTGGTTCACTGTAAGAGCGAGTGTTGTGTTGGGCTCAATCGGCCAGTTTCTGAACACATCAGATGTGGTGCTGCAGTCTTCCAGCTGTCACTCCCTGTGTGCATGAGGCCGTGGCTGTCATTGGTCAGAGGGATGAGGTGGTGTTGCCTCTGTAACGTTGCATTATCTGTGTGGGGTCATAAGCTAAAGGTAAGGGGGGGGGGCTTCCCGACACTCCAGAAAAATGCTTGGCCACCGGCTTCCTGCAGAGTGCTTCCTTATCAGTCAGACGTTCAGCCTTGTTTACGTTTGCAGTGAAGAGGTCAGGAGTCCACGCGAAGCCGAGCTGGAAGCCGCTGAGCAACATCTGAACCACTGGAGTCTCTTGAGCTTTACTCAACTGGACAGAGCAGTGAGTCATCTATAAAAGACAGAGATGTGGAGGAGAGTCTTTCATGATAAGAAGCGTTTTCAGCTTCCTGTAGTCAGAAAGTCCCACAAAGATCTAAGAGAGGGACCAGACCAGACGAGAAACAGACTTTCTGTTCATCGCTATTAATCTGTTTGGAAACGCTTCCACTGCTGAACCCCAACTCAATCCACTGAGGTATTAACATCGGTAAACAGATTTTTTCCTTTAAGTTGGTCAAATCTTTTAATTAAACATTTTTCATTTCCAAACTATCGCCATAGAAAACAGGCAGCGCACGTTTTTATCATTGTTTGAAACTCACTTCACTGTAAATGTCAAGAAACTACGAGTTTTCTTCAACAAATGCTTCACTGCCTGTGTTAAAGTCAGTTTTAAATCTCTTAATGTAGATGAGCACGGTAGTAGACGTCTACAGCAGAAGCCTGCAACACATCCAGAGGTCCAACAGATGGTGCTGTGTTGTGAGATGAATAGTGACAGAGTGGCCTGACACAGTCCACTGATCCTCAGACATACAGACTGAACAACTCTGAATGATCATTTATTTATTAGAATATGAAGAGTATTAAAGTGCTGGAATCATCTTCTGACCAAAGGAACCCAACAGCATCATTTGAGATTTAAGAGATTAAATTTCAGCACTTCACTTACTGTAGGGTTTGTCTGTTTGCACATTCAGTGCTTTCTGGATGTATGTGTGTGTGTGTGTGTGTGCGTGATACTGCACACACACACACACACACACACACACACACACACACACACACACACACACACACGCACAGAATCTGAGACAGAACCAAGAATGACACAAAAAGCATAAAGGCGGCATCAGAGAAACGCCTGTGCTTGAAAATGTTGGAGTGCTGCTATGAATGTGATCTTCAGAGGAAATGCTAAAAGGCAGAGAGCAGGAAGAGGCTGCACCTGCAGAGGTCTTCAGCTCTCAAGTCACCCGCTGTGCAAAGAGAGAGACAGACAGAGAAGCGAGGAGCAAAAGAAGCTGCAGCAGCTGCAAGCTTGGGGGAGAGAGAGAGAGAGCACATGGAAGTCAGAGATGGGGGAGAGAGAGAGAGAGAGAGAGAGAGAAAAGCAATAGAAAGTAGGAGAGCAACCTCCTCTTCCTCCAAAGACCCCCTGCTACGTCTCCCGTTCGCATAGAACTAGAAAAAGGGGGAGAAATCAGCAGCGTGTTTGAAACCATATGTAAATAAGGCGCACTCGTAATGAAGCGCCAGAGGAGGAAACTCCACTAATTACCTCACAGAAACTTGACAGGGAGCAGGAGGCGAATGTACTTGACGCACTGTTCATGAAAAGGACAGAAAAGAGAGGAAAAGATCTGATGGCAAAGCGGCAGGTTTCCATTTAAGTCGACGGTAGTCTTTTATTTAGCTTTTGACTCTGAGCAATCACGGTTGATAAAGTCGGTTTGTTAAGTTAAAGAAATGGATAGGTTGAAAAGGAATCAGGGTGATTCACCATTTACTGAGGCTTTTAATTCACATTCGAGGGGATATGGATCAATTATGTGTGTCAGAGGTGGCTGGTTTTAAAGAGCAGACTTTCTACTGCAGACTGAAGTAGAATGACTGCGTCGTGCTTTACAGCTTTGAAAACGCAATTCAAAATGAGAGTGAACAGTATTTACACAGACGTAAAAGTGATTTCCTTTATCACAACCATTAACATCATATATTCATTCCATGCAGGTACGCTAGTTAGGATGTGATCTGTTCAGTCAGCCTCCTGTCTGCTTATCCTCAGCCGGAGAATGAGTCGACTGGAGCAGAACCTCCCTCTAAACGGGGCTTTTACTGCGCGTTCCCAACAGGCCTCACTAAATTATGTCTGCAAGTGTGTATAACACTGACGCATCTGTTTGTTCCCCTTTGAATAAATTGGCTGCGTTTAAATTACCCTCTTGTCGTGGTCTGACCACTGTAGAGGCCCATGAAAATGAATTAGTGGAGCGGGTGCTTGCGCAGCACTTCTTCCAGGTGCATTCTGCACTGACGTCCGAGGCCGTTGGTGGTTTCTGTGATCGATCGAGTAATCAACGGGGTGGAAACGAGGCTTGAAACCTCTCAGTGAGCTGCCTCGGTTTACAAACATGTTAAAAAGTGCGGAGTTCATGTCGAGGTTTGTCCCTCGGAGCTGCAGCCGCTCCACGAACGGTGCTTCACAATGAGATGCTGCTTTTCCCCCTTGAGCTGCTCTGTCCAGTGCTTTCTTCCTGCTTTCGCTTGTTCCTCTGAAAGAATTAGTCTGTTTCTCCTGCAACACGATGACAGCGAGTGGTGAAACAGACTAGTTCCACCTCAGAGAAATGAGAAATGTTTCACATATCTATCTCACGAAACAAACTCTGTCTTTGTGCCCACACAGTTCAAGAAAGCAAATGATTGTCCAGTAAAACCCGACATTTAGTGCCTCAGAATAATTGGCACACTGGTAATTATAACTAAATTAAAAATAGCTTCAGCTCAAGCAGCTGTTGCATGGAAATGCAATACTTCCACTGCACATATAAGTAACAGTGTGTTAAACGTGTTCTACTTTTCCTGAAGTACGTCTGCTGTATTTCACAGTCCTTTAGTTTCTCTGTGCTTTGGTTTTCAGTGGTTTTAACTGTAACTCGACAGCAGGGTGTGTAAAAACCTGGAGCAATTGTTAATAATTGTTCATTGGAAGTAAAATGTAAATGCTGCAATTAAATGTGTAAACTTTACATCTTAGATATAAAGTTCAGTTAATGAGCAACAGTCGTGTTTGAAGAGGCTAAATTCCAAATATGTCGCTCAGTGACATGAAGTCTAATGTTTTATGATTCCACTGACAGTAGACGGACTGTTTCCTAAAAGCCAACTTCAGCTAAGACTCGAGCTAAGAGCTGCGGCTCTTGTCTGTTTGCAGCCTTTGGTGAAAAGCGTTGCACACAGGCTGAGCTGGTAATTATGAGCGTGGCGTGTTGAATATTGACGTCACCTCAAGTGACTCTCGGTATTGAGCTGCCAATTTGCGAAACTGCCTCGTATATTCGCGAATCAAAGGCACCCATCTGTCATGAAACATTCCTGCAAATTCTGAAGTGACTATCAACGAAAAATGTCATATTTTTTCTTCTTTATCTGTTGCAGTCCTGTTCCCAGCTTTGAGACTTTGTCGACAGAGATGGAGTCACTGAGGAGACACCTCTCACAGATTGACTCGCCCACTGTCCTCTGCCACAATGATCTTCTGACTAAAAACATAATCTACAACCATAAAGAGGGTGAGGAGAGGCCGCGCGCTTTACGAACAATGGGAAACATGCAAGGATACACTCCTGAAATTGCAGCATTGAAATGAATTTTGTGGGAATGTGGGAGATTTCCATCAATAAGAAGTGTAGGACCAACTGGATGTAGTCGAGAATAAAAGGCTGCTTTATTCAAATCTGTGACTGAAGAGCATCAGTCTGTCACAGAAGCTAATGTCAGAATAGATGAATGTGTCTCTTTTCATCCGTTGGAAATAATGCAGCTCAGTCTTCATGCTTCTCTCCTTTATTTTACGCTCAGAAGCAAACCTTTGGAGCGTCTGCCCACCTTATTAAATACCTTACCTCATTTCTAGTAGTGTATTATGAGTTTTATTTTTCTCGCATATTTTAAAAGGACGCCCAGGATGACTCTCGCAGTCAAAAGAGGCTCCTTGTTTCTCAAGGTTCTGTGTTTTCAATAAAAGGAGGGAACGTCACCAGTTTTACGGCGTGTACCTGAGATGCGTTCGTCATGTTGTCCTGGTAACCGCTGCTGCTTTTCCTCTCCTCCTCCGTCAGGAATGGTGAAATTCATCGACTATGAGTACGCTGATTACAACTACCAGGCCTTCGATATTGGCAATCACTTCAACGAATTTGCTGGTAGGTTTGTGTCATGATGAGAACAAGTTCAATTTGCCCGTACATATTTTTCCCAACGACAACATACAAGATTGCCTAATGTGGAATATTTCCTGCGGTACACGTTGTGCATATACACACTGCATATAGCACGCTGTCTCTATGACTGCATCACTTTTTAGCTTCCCGTCATTAGTGCATGAAACGAAGTCTGGAATTCTGCTGTTGGAGACAAATTGCTGTCCTGAGCGTGTCGTCTGCATGGCAACAAGCATGACTTTGAGTCTGACTGGATTAAGTTTGTGTTTACATATTTTTGACCAGGTGTATGATTTCAGTTGTCGCGTAAACGCTTGCCAGCTACAACTCATTGTCAAGTTAGTTAGTTAAATGCTTGTGACTGTAGTACTGTCTTGCACGTTATGCTGTGTGCCATCCAGGTGTGAATACGTGAGGGCATCGTCTGCTATCATACAGGCGATACAGTGCCAATCATTTACGCTGTAGCTGCACATGTCACCATGGTGCTGTGTTCACATTAATGTTCAGAAGAAGTGCCATGCTTCAGCAGAACTTTGTTACCGATAGTGTTATTCTGCATGTGTATGCAAATGTCAGCAGATGTTACTTTAAATGTTAAAACTAAAAATACCAAATGGAGACTAGTGGTCACGGATATCGTTATATTCAACATATTAAAGCAAGAAAAGAAGCCCGTTAGATATTTTTTCAGAGTCGATGTTCAACTGTCTCTCCGTTAAGTGGGTTAATGTGTACAGTGTGATTGTAACGTATGAGTTCGTAACATCATGCTTGTCGACAGCAAATGTACAAAGTGAAAGGTTTTAGTGGAATCGACAAGTGTTGACTGAATATAGCTTTGTGGCAAATCCACAAAACTAACAGTTTGTTTATGCATTAATAGTTCCACTAATGTTCATTTGTGTGTGTGTGCGCTGTGTTCAGGTGTGAACGATGTTAATTACAGCCTCTACCCGAGCCAGGAGCTGCAGAGGGACTGGCTGACGGCCTATCTGGAGAGTTACAAACACAGCACAGGATGTGAGGTCACCGTCAAAGAGGCAGAAGTTACACAGCTCTACGTTCAAGTCTGCAAATTCTCACTGGTAAGTGTCTGCTCCCACCGACTTTGTCGAAATGTTGAGATATGTCATCATGTAGTGCCTCAAAACTTTGGAAAGACTTGGAAAGTGACAAATCTCTCAACAGTCATTTCCTTTTTTCAAGTTCTGCTCTTGGACGAACTCAAACGTCTCAATATTATGAGATTAGTGTGCACATTTCAACAACATCCATATGTGTGTGCACGGCTCTGAAATGGCAGCACAGCAACACCTCACCATCATATTTTAACAATTTACTTTTCCACCACTCAGGAAAAAAGAAAACCAAACCTGATCCACAGCTGACCCAACACCGTTCAAAGTTTGATGGACTCCATCTGAGTTGATTAGAAACTGCTGCAGGGAAAAAATGAAAGACGGCAGCCAAAATTATTTTTCTTATGACCACAATTTTCATTCTTTGGTGGCTCAAGTGGTGCTGGGCTATCTGTCTTTCATAGTTCAACACAAAATGCAGAATTGTCTGACCAATTTTGGGGTGGCGTGATCGTCTCTTGAAATAGAGCAGAAGTGATGAGGAAGCATATTGCTTTTTAAAATAACTTTTGCCGTTGCCCAAAAAACGGAGAGGGAGAGGTGAGGTTGGAGGGGAGAAGAAATATGGTCTGGAATGGAGTGAGAGAAGCGATAACATCATGTGGATTGAAATCAGATTTTCTATGACAGGCCGAGGAGGATTCTTGAGTCGAGGAAAGTGGGAGAAATTGATCACTGATGCTCAGCGAGCCAAGTTTCCAGCTCGACTCATTTTAATGAGCTGTGTCAGAATGAGGCCTGTTAATTGAGAAAATCAAAGGGAATAAAAAAAAATATATATATATATATATATATATATATATATACACAGGTCCTTCTCAAAAAATTAGCATATTGTGATAAAGTTCATTATTTTCTGTAATTTACTGATAAACATTAGACTG
>JAUMHF010000023.1:18200777-18221139 GCA_032359275.1 Microctenopoma steveboyesi | reverse complement strand
AAAATAATGAACTTTATCACAATATGCTAATTTTTTGAGAAGGACCTGTGTATATATATATATATATATATATATATTGATGGCTTTGTTTATTTGCCCACTAAATGTTTTTTTACAGATCTTAACTTAATTAACTACTATGCACGGAGCATTTAATTACTGCCTTTCAATACACCCTGTGAACCAGATCCAAAGCAAACCAAATATCCAAGGTCTTGTCATTTTGTGAGTAATATTTTTATCGTAAAATGAAATATTATACCGACTTGAAAAAGAATTATGATAAATAACTAAATGTTTATGTAATGTTGCTTAAAAAATACAAAATAGGTCAAATAGTTTATTTTTTTCTGTATTGTCTGGAGAAAATCTTCTTTTTCTAACTTAATGCACCAAACGATTAACTGCTGCTGAAAACAACTGGTGCTGAATCCTTTTTCATCAGCAATGACAAAACCAAATGATGTTGGTTACGTTTAACTGGCTTTGGAAAATGCTCAAAATGGCACAAATTAGCAATTAAATTTGATACACACACACACAGATTATTTTGGTATTGGCTTTTAGTATAAGTTGCATTGAATGTAATTTTATAATTTTTGTATTGTGTTAAAAGCTGCTTGGAATAATGCAATTAAATTCACACTTTAGTGTATATATATATATATATATATATATATATAGTAGTATACAGCAGTGAATAAAAACTTATAAGAAGAAATTAGGGAAGCCAGTGCACACTGAATGAAGCCGTGTGGCATCGACAAACGCCTGGACAGACGCCAAATCTCTGCGGCGTGAAGCTGCCTCTGACTCTAATCCCTGACGAAGTGTGCCAAGACGCAGTGGGGTCTTTACAGCGCGTCCCCTCCTTCGCAGGGATCTCCTGTGATGTCGAGGCTATGGCCTGCGGCTCCGTGATGTCACGCTCATCTGCTTTTCTCAATGATGATCTCTGCTTAGTGTTTGACTAATGCCCTCTTAATGGATGGCAGTTATTAATCATAATGGAAACACGTTCAATCTTTCTCTTCGAATAAAGACGCAGATTAGAGATGAAAATCTGCCAGGGAGTTAAAAAAAAAGCCAGAGGAAAACCGCACATTTCTCCTCAAGTATTTCATTCCACCCTTTATTTGATTATCAAATAAAAATGTGATTATATCACTGGGCCACAGAACAGAGGCCTGTCTGGATCTTATTAGGACTTGCTATTAGTGGTCCTACCATGAAGATTTACAATAAGGGTGGAGAACAAGAGAAATTTATGGAGGCATAGAAGTCCACAAGCCTAAGTGAGCAAGACCATTAAGGAGGGAACCATTCAATACAGAGGTTTGTCATTCTGACTGAGGAGCGTGCAACTGGCATGCAGCAGCAGCAGCAGCAGCAGCGGGAACGGTTACAACACGACAACTGGACGTCACTGAATTGTGTGTTTTACAGTGTTTTTCTGCTCTGTAGCACATGGACGTGTAACAAAACAAACATCCACAAGCTCGAGAATCCCACAAACCTAATCCAGATCTGCACACAGGCACCAGAGATGAGTTGCATTTACAACAAGCACGTACGTGACTGATGCAGTTTCTCTCAGCAAGCATGCTACTCTTTAGAGTGACACGGATATCTGACCCTGCTGTGACCTCGCTGCAGGGTGGAAACGGGGAAGCTGCTTCTGAACATTTAATTAGCTCAAAAGGGGCAAATGAGCATTGCAAGGTAGTGACACGATCTTGGTTCCATTCAGTTTAAAGAGAACATCAAGTTGTATAAAGCACACAACAAAACGCTTGTTGGCGATGATTGGCCGACTCCTATTTGCGTCATGTTCAGTTCCTTTATGGTATGGAAATCAACTTGTGCACGCATTAACTTGAATGAAGTGACCCACTATACAAGACATTATTCAGCTAATTCAAAAATTGAGTCTGTTCCACAGTATATTCCAGGAGCGAAGCAGTGGCTCTTAAATGACATTAACATGCAGATAAATGTATGACGTTCACTGTTACGAACAGTCCAAAGTGATTTTTGTTTCCTTTCCCGTCTTCTCCGTCAGGCATCCAACTTCTTCTGGGGTCTTTGGGCCATTCTGCAATCGCACTGCTCCTCTATCGACTTTGACTTCCAAAGGTTTGTACTTCTGATTAACGCCACTGAAAACTCCTGTGAGACAAAGACAAACGTGCGGTCACCTTGTGTCCGCAGCTGGGAGTCTGTCTGGGACTCGGTTTACGGAGACATTATTAAGTGGTTGTTGCGTTTTGCACATCTAAGGCCGCGCGAGCAAAAACACCAGCTACACGTTAGCGCCGTTAGCACGTAGATACACATGAAACCACAAAGACAACAATGACTCAGCACATGTTGCTACCTACGCGTCTCATCATATAGGACGCCACAAATGGAAAAACCCGTCTCGTGCTCTGAGTTTCAACGCTCCGTATTTTATGGCAATGTTTAGACAAACAGCATCATCATTAGCATTGCTTGACAAAGAATTTGTTGGCAAAGAAACAGCAATAAAGGACTGGGAACTTGAGAGTGTGGAAACATTTCATTTTTCTTCCAGCAGAGCTTCGTAACTTCATCTATACAGAATTTGGCATAAAACACACGGAGCACTAGCACACGTCTTGTCACTTCTACATGCAGACAAAAATATTTACACTACTCTTCACTTTTCTTTGCTCTCAGATCACCCGTCGCGTAAAGATGAAATGCTCGGCTCTCCCAAAGAAATCAAAACAAATGTCTTTTCGTTTTTAAATGTCTTGTGATCCACGTGAGTGTTATTTATCTTTAAGTCAAGTCCAGGAGACATTCCTGACTACCAGTAACCAGACAATGAAGTTCAGGAGGGCAAAATGTTTCCTCCCACCCCCACCTTCTTTTCCTTTTTTGTGCCCCACACCCGCCACAGTTGTGATCATGATCCTAATCACTATTGACGTACGGCACCCTCCCCTCCGTGTGGCTTTCTCTGGCCCCTTGCTAGATCAGCGACAGGGCCCCTGCCTCATTTCGATTTGGACCTCGGAGGAAATGTGATCCAGAGGGGTGCTGAGGTACAGAGGCACTATTGTTCCCGTGCTGTCGGTACTCCCTCACATATACGTCTCTCATCCCTGGCTGGGCCACATGCGCCTGCTAGACGTCTGCTCCCCTCAGCCGTCGGCTGAGGTCGTCCTAAAATGCATGCCGAGGGTCGGGTTACCTTTCCTTAACTGCAGGGTTAAAGTGAAATAAGCTCGGAGGCGTCATTTACCTCTGTTCCCCACAAATATGCAGACGTACACGCGCGTATCCTGATTCCTTCTGCCCTCCCTACATTCAGTCACCTTTTTTAAATAAACCCACAGTGAGTGCATGCTCCAGTTATTGCACACAACCATATCAGAGCGTCCCTGCCACTTATTTGAAAGCCATAAATACACCTACAGTAAGTGGCTCTAACTTTTTAGTCCTGTACGTCCAAGCAGTGGCACGTTAGGCACATTTTTCTGCTTCATAATATGACGATTCACATTTTTAAAATAAAAAATTACAACTGTCCCACTCTACAGCTGTCGGTGGTGACAATCATCTAAACTAGATGACCATTATTCTGAATAATGGTTTTGGCCACAGCCCAGCAACTATTTCAACGCAGAGCAAACGTCATTCGTATTCGTGGTTTGGTAAATCAACTCCCCACATTACATGAACATTCATTACTATAGCTTCCACACTACATATACTGCTACAGCCTCCTATTTAACTGCCCCTCCCCCCTCATACTTTCTGCTCTGAACCACCAGGGGGCGCCTTGAACTCATTACGTACCAGTTTCGTAGATCAGTCCTGGCACAGTGAAAAATGTGCTTCACCGTTAAGCTACTGAGTGAAACATGAAATAAATATTTTACTGGCAGATGTAAAATGTAGCTGTTTCCCCTCCCTGATAAACGCCAGCAGAGGGCGCTCCAAAGGACGGGTGCAGGTAAACTCTCTCGAGTTCTCATCAGTGTTGGGTAGAGGAGGCGCAAAGCACCAAAAGGTGCTTGGACCTCGCTGCATATTTTTTAGACTCGGCTGGTGTAGTACCATCATTGCTTCATTTGCTGCTATGGTGTTTGTTTTACGTTCAATGAGTAAATGTTGTTCTGCAGTTAAATCCACAGTAACTGGATGAAAAACTGGTAAGCTGTCTATAAGCACAGGTAAAAAACGGAGAATGTAGCGTGTAGTCTATGAAGGAAATGTTTGCCGACCAGGGAGTCGCGTTATCCAAAACGCTCTGATGAATCCGTGGCTTGCCTTTAATGTGTTAGCAAACCGTTGCCACCACAAGAACATAATCATCTTGGCACCGCTGTGTTTTTGGAATTCTAACAATTGACTAAGTTGTGGTGTCCAACAAAAAAAGTATTTGGCTCTTCAGATGTTCCACTTTTTTACAAGCAGCCAACTGACAATTATTATTATTAATCTATTTTAACTAATAATATAAATATTCATTCCACAGACAACAAGCTGCTTTATTATTCAGCTGGACTTTACACCAACGTTGTGAAGAGGAGCTTGTAGAGTTCGAGTCCATTTAAAGTCTGGTCCATCTGCTTTGAACGCCGCTCATCTGGGAACGTCTGTTTAAATTCAGGGTTGCAATACAAATCTGAAAAAAGGCTTTGCAGGAAAGTTTTCAGAACAACAAAACAATAAGCTGAAAGAGGCTAAAACAGTTGTAATCACAGAACGCACATGAGGCTTTTCCAAGATGTGGAGACACGCTGATCTGAGTTAAAGACGAAAAATAATCAGATTTTACCACAACCTTCTCCACCGTGCAGTTTAATTTCCCTTTACACTGTACTTCTGTTTTATGATAAACAACTTATGTGGAGGAAAGAGATAATAATTCAGTGTTAAACTCTCTCTGTGTGTGTGTGTGTGTGTGTGTGTGTTTCCTCCCGCTGTTAGCCCCCTCAACCAAATCCCCGCCGACTTCCCAACGAGTGACAGGCGTCGCCCAGACCTTGTGCCTTAACTAGGGCCAGATGTAGATGTGACAATAGGGAGCCACAAGGGGAATGCAAACCCACCCTCGCTCCGCCGTCCGTATTTACTTTCCTTATACGATTTTATTCATGCGTTGCGAGTCAGCGGTTTAGATTTGTGGACATGTTGGCAAGGCGAACTGTTATTTGACAAAGACATTATTATGAGGAAATGAACGAGGAGGAGGCCCACTGTTTGGAATAGACTGACTGCAAAGCTGAGGGAATTGTGCACAAAAGCACATTGTGAAATGGAATACCTGCTTTGGAAGGAGTTCACATTCCCCTATTTCTGTTAAATAGAAAAACGTCCCAGTTTAATCTCTGATGATGATGATGATAAATGTTAAGCACGCTAGTTTTAGGTGTCGGCCTTAATAAAACAGGGATGAATGGGATGATCTGTGAGGGCTGCTGTTTTTTTATTGGGTATACTTAAACATAATTCTACTTATGAACGGTGTGGTTGTGATGGGTAATTAGATTAACGGAACAAAATGCTACGATTCTTATTTTATTTTTCTTCTTTGGATGAGCTGGATACTCTGCCTTCTCTCAGCCCTCTCGTCCTCCACTGCGTGATACAGCCAGGTACCTAAACACACATTCACTGTGTTCTTAAGGCTCCTGATTGACACCGTGCCTCCTGAAGACAACACTACACTCTGTAGCCGGACAAGTGTTTGAAACCAGTGAGTTTAACTCACTGAAGATCAGGCACATTTTCTCTGATCTTTATAGAATCAGCCACAAATATGGGGAAATGAAAAAGGAATTCCAAGTTTTAAATCTGCATGTGTTATGTTCAGTGTTTGAGGCCCTAAACTAACAGCTAGAGAAGTTGGAACACCTTATTTTTACCCAGACTTTTTCAGCCAGACAGCGAACGTCCTGCTGAATAAATATAAATATAAAAACATATATGTTATATATCTGTATATATATGTATATATATGTCAGTGTGATCAGGAATCATCTCTCGTGATCTTAACAGGATAAACGGTACAGATACAGTAACCTTCGGATCACATGAAGGAGTTTAAATGCCAGTCCTGAGATTGATGTAACACACTCAGATGTCTTGAAGAACTTGATGGACAATAAAGGCCATGAAATTGTGGACTAAATGTAAACCCTGTTTATTGTGACTGCCCAAAATGTCCCCTAATTATCCTAAATAGACTTTTTGCCAATTACCATTAATCAGTGCAAGTTTTCTACTAATTCAAAGAAGCATGTTTTCCACGGATCTCCAACACCAACTCTATCTCCGTTCTCCGTATTCCTGCTGCTGCTCCCTGACTGCTAACACCAGGCTGTGACGTACATGAGTGCTTTACAGGCTTAAGACACATAAAGGGATCCATGAGTGGAAGAGATAAACCACCAGAATGAAACAACTACTGGGAGGACAGAGGTGCCCTGCCCTATTCCTGGCCACGTGCTGGAGTTTCCCGGACAACACACTGAACCCTGAACCCTTGGCGCCAAAGTAGACTACCTGTCCACACAGAGCTTCCCCAGTGAGGTTAACAACCCATCAAACATTATTAACGAATAACTGCAAAGAACTGACCACAGAAGATGATGATACGACAAGAAGAAACCCAGAAACAGAACTAATGGGCGGCATGAAAGTCTCTTGAAACCCAAGGGTGAGCGAGTTCGATTCCCAGTTCCACCAGGTTACATGTGGAGGTGTCCTTGGTCCAGACGCTGATACCCCGTAGTAGCACAGACACGGGTCTTGCAGCTGTCCATACAACAATTTCCCCAAGAGATCAATAAAGTATTTATGATTATTATTATTAACTAAGAGGCATGTATCTAAATGATGTTTCTGTCTCAGTGAGAGATAAGAGGGAAAATAAAAAGATTCAGCATTGAGGAGTTCAGTGAAAGCACTGAGTAACGTACAAACTCTTCTCCTCCCTTCCTCTGTTTTCTGTGCTTTTGCTTAATTTCAAAGAGGATAGTATAATGGCCAAGGGCAACAGTATATGAGACGTCAGATTTACTGAGGCGTGAACAAATACACAAACACTTTTCTCATGGTGAAGTTCTGAAGAGCGCTGCAAACGCTTGCCAACCCATTCTTCTATTGAATGAAGGCTTGATCCCACATTGTTGTGCAAAATCTGAAAACAAAAATATTGTGTACACCTGAGCGTGGCCTGTGGCGGACACATCGACTTCCTGTTAATGAGTCTACAGCTTCCAGATGTTCTCTACTGTATGTTCCATGGATGTTCGTATGTAACACAGTGAATCCTTGTTTTTAAAACACAGAATCAAATCAGTAATGTAAAACAAGTCATGAGAGGACTTGACCATCTATTCGATCAGTTTGCAGATGGAGTTTAACTGACATCATCATATTCTAGTGAATTTAAGCACTTATCTAAACTGCCACCTTTTTGACAATAATTATTAAAGCAATGAACATATTAGAAAAGATATATGAAAATAAAAGAACAAACAGTGTTTTCCCAAAAGGAATGAACCAGTGCTTATTCAATCACACACTACAGAACTACCTCAAAATAAAACCTCTCAGCACCGTTACATCTCTAAAGCTTTTTGATATGTATTTTATTAAGGTGACATTCAGTCAAGTTCCCAATTCACAATGATACTGCAGCTCAAATTAAATGGGGCACAGGAGATGATGAAAGGTTCCCGAATCACTTGATCAAAACCCTTTTGTTCACGTTCTGTTTCTTTTGCACGAACTCGGCGTGTTAAGTGGTGATTCAGTTGATACTTCAGCTCATCTACGTGTAAAATCAATACAAGGTGCCAGAATGTGAACAGGCCTCGACTTTGTTGTCATTCAAAGAGAGTGAATTTGCCGTATCAGCTGTAGTTCTGCATTCTCAAAGAAGACGTTTGATGTTGTGCCGTTAACACCATATACTGCACAAAGGCAGGAATAAGACAGCGGAGCACTGAATGCGACTGTTTCCTCAGGCTCGACTTAAAGGTGCTACGTTTGGAAAAAGTTAAAAGGACATTTTTAGTTTCTGCTGTCACCAAACTGAACATATGTAGTTGGAAAGTAAAACTGAATGTGGTATATTGTGGTTGTTCTGGTTTTCTTTCATTTGTTCTTCACCTATACGCTTATAGAAAATGAAACATGTTTGCAGGAAGGTTCCCCACAAAGACAAACCGCATAGAAACATCTCTGAAGTGTTTGGGTGTCGTTCTTATCGCGTCTCTCTCCTCTGCTTTCCTCCTAGATATGCCACGGCTCGACTCAACTACTACTTTGAGAAGAAAGAAGAATATTTAGGCATGACAATGAGATAGTACCGCTACCTCCTCCGTGAGTTCAAGAACAGTTTCCGGTGACGTGACCTTTGTCCTTCTTTCTCGCATCATAACGAAAATATGTTGTGGAAACAAAGGCAAAGGAGAAGCTTATAAAAGTGCTCCCCACTGTTTGTTATTTCGGGCTGTAGTCTGAGTTAATGTGTTTTGCTATCATTGTGATTTTTAAAATATTTGTTTTACCACAGTCAGTATGCCGATAAGCCTATTTGGCATATCGGGATGAATTTCATGCCAGAAAAACATTAATTGTTCCCACATTTATCCGAGCCGCATAAAGCCACAAAAACTGAGCCTGATCATAAAACTCATAAGAGGGTTATTTGCTGGCTTATTCAGAGTGTTACACAGTTTTGATGCAAAACAAGTTTTCGTCAGTGTAGTTACGGCACCGAGAGCCTGTTCAGGAGGATCACCAGTCATTTCAAAGAGCACATTCTTCATCAAGCATTCAGTGAATCCTCCACAGACGCAGTAATCCAGTAGACAATGTGCAGTAAAGGGTATATGTCCCGTACGAGAATACTTTAACATGTTAGAGAGATTCACACTAGACATTAATGGAATCAAAGTATTTGTTGAAAAAAATATACTTAGGTTAACATGGATCTCAACAACCTTTCGCAACGACCTTTCGCTCCTTCCATTCCACAGGGCTTTCTCAAGTCTGGAAGCTGTCCGGAAACATCGTCAACAAACCAAAACGAGTCCAGTTGCCATTGAAAAACCTTTTTTTCTGAGATAACCAAGACCTGGATGGCCGAGAATCTTCACAGATGTTTCATATTATAACTTTTTTTAATTCTATAATAACTGCAAGATTCCCAAAGGTTGCTTATTACAGCTTTAATAGTAACCACAGTAATTTAACAAGGTTATCATGATGTTCTATAAAGTGCAAAAATGACTCAAACAGTTGCCTCAATTCTATATTTCATATTAGTATTTTAGGAAGCCAGTTTTATGAATCCTTTGATCCTCTATTGAAGTATAATCTGTGATTTTCCTGCAATGATGTGCTAAATATTTTAACAAGAAATGGCTATAGTTTCATTCAATCAGAATAAAATAATAAATACAAATATACATAATTGGTCTATATTATATACGTTTTATTAATATAAAAAGCAGTATTGTCTAAAAATCTCTGATAGATGAAGATAGACAGCACAAGAAGCTGATGCATGTATACAGTTATCATACGACTTATGTGGATACATGTTTACAGTGCTTCATTTCTTCCTTACATTAAATCTAATCTTATCTTTTAAATAAAACATATTTAAATTTAATGACTCACTTTGTCTGTGTCTAACCTGACAGGACTATGTGTGTTGGACACCTCTACCTTCAAATGGTGCTGACTTTTGATATGAGCTCTCTCTCTCTCTCTCTCTCTCTGTAAATACTGCTCTTAGGCCACCAGCATTCATATTTGAATATTTCAAACCTACATAGAGTGAGGTGATTATAAATTTTGAACAAAAAAAGAAGAGACAGAAATGAGCAGTATAATTAAAAGGTTCACTTTAACTTTTTACTGGGCGATCTGAGGCTACAAGATATAAGATTAAAAGCTTTAATTATTTCTCTGTTTGAAGGTGAGTTGATCAAAGTGGTTACTCATCTATTTCATGTGGTTACTGTGGCTGCTCTAAACTTTAATCAATAGGTATGCTTTCATATGAGAGGAAAAACGCACAGGGCACTAGCACAGGTGAACCTCTAGCATAACAGACATAGAACAGTGTGAAGCTTGCATTAATGTACCAAAATTATCACTTTCTCTGAGTTTGCTTTTTAAAATCAACATTTAGTTTTATTCCACAAATGACAATATTTGTATTTGTAGTTGAATAAAAAATCTAAATATCAGTCAAGAGTCGATATCAGAAAAGGTTGAGTGCTTTCCGACCTCAAATAATGCATAAACCCCCAAAATAAAACAAGTTCATGTTATTATTAATAAGAAATTCTCCACTCGCCCTTAAGCTTGGGTTCTCTAGAGAGGCCAGCGAAGTCCCTTCTCAGTATCTTAGCTGTTCCTAGGATGGCGCTTTTCTGGACAGAGATCTCAGATGTCGTTCCTGAAATCTGTTGGAGCCATGCTAGCAGTTTGGGCGTCCGAGTGTTCCTATCACCACTGGGACCCCTGTTACCGTCACTGAAAAATTGTTTGAATGTTTCCCATCTTGACCTTGGGACTTCCATCCCATACTTGGCGCAGATGTTCCTGTACACTATGCCAGCCACTTGGGTGTGGCTCCATGTGCGTACTGCCTGTTAGCATCTTGCTCCCTATCGCTCCCTAGAAACTTTGTACAGCAGGGGCATCTTCGCGGTCCTGCCTGGTGTGGTAGACCCCAACCTCTATTGATCTTGTATTTGGATCTTGTCTTTCAGTCCAACTTTGTCCAGCTACTTGTAGGTCTTTTTCTATGTGAGCCACTTCCTCTGTCTGCCGGTGGTACATACAGGGATTTGTCTTTCCATGATGGTTCCTTTTCTTGCTCCTCTTCCTTCTTGGGTTTCTGTTGCCTGAGGTATTCACTGAGCATGTCATCAGTCGTGGCCATCTTCCTGATGTATTCGTGGATCTTTGATGTTTCACCCTGGATAGTTAGGTTTCCTAAATAGGTTTTGAAGCTCACTAGTCCTCGGGCTCCTTCTTTCCGCTTAGTGTATAGTCTCACTGGCTGGATTTAAGGAGACATTCTCCTTGCATTGTAGGGAGCTTCCTTCTCTTGATGTCAGTGGCTTCCATCTCTTCCCTTGGTCAGGTTATTATGCCAGCGAGGAATATGATGGCTAGTAGAGCATAGGAATTGATCAACCAGTCCTGAGCTGACCTCTCAGGACTTGTCTTACTCATTGCGGGTATTTGGTGGTTGCTGCTTTCCTTGCGGCCTTGTCATGGTTCCCATTTTCCTGTGTGGTTCCAAGGTACTTGTAGCTATCCTCAGTGTCTGCTACGTTGCCTTCTGGAAGTATTATCCCCTCAGTTCTGACCACTTCCCTCCCCTTTGTTACCATCCAACTACACTTATCCAGCCCAAAATACATTTTGATGTCATTGTTGTAGATCCTGGTGGTGTGAATCAGTGAATGAATGTCTCGTTCACTCTTGGAAAACAGCTTGACATCATCGATGGAAAGGAGGTGGCTGATATTTTCCCTATTCCGTAGCCAGTCTTGTTGATGATCTGGATGAAGTGGTTTAGGCCAATGCAGGCTCTTAGAGTCCTGTTGATCTTAGAGATTAGGGTTTTACAGTTCTAAGAATTTTTACTCACATTTATTTATGCATCCCGACATAAATGGCACAGTGCTTCTTGCATTGGCATTGACTGTTAAAGTATAAATCGATAAATAGAGAAACTCTAGAAACTAGAGAAAAGTTACGAGTTAGCATTAAATCCTGTACAGTCAATATTTGGTTTTTAATACCTATTGTAAATAAATTATTCTTTCAGTTCAACTTTTAATGAAATTGAATTGCGCTGCATAATAAACTTGTGAACACTGATTCTTTCATCATGCAGAGGCCTACTTGTGCTAACCCTAACCCTTCTGTTGTTCCAGTAAACAGCTTTAAATGTCGAATGTGACGATGCAAAGTCAATAAAACAAACATCAGACAGTTCAAAAATTGATTCAACATATTCATGAATCTCACCCTCTGCATAACTACGTCTACTGTCTCTGTGAGGGAAGCGAAAAAAAAAGGAATGTGATTGTAAAATCAGCAGAAAGGATTATGGCGGGTCAAATGAAGGAAGGACTAGCAACAATGCTGTTCTTTACCTATTCATGGCCGCACACCGTTCCACTCATCAAGGCTGCAGCCGTGTCTTTGAGTCAAACAATCCAGCTGCTTTCAAAGTGGCATTTTTCGTTAAACATATAATATTTAATTAGCGGACTAATGTGCTTAAAAGACCCAAGGACTTTGCTTCAGAAAGGAAAAATTGGCCTTTTGTCCGTTGCCCACTTTTCTGAAAAAAAAAAAAACGCTGTACATTTTTTCTTTTATTTCTAATTGCATTAAAAAAGAAGTATAGACCTTTATGCAATGTTTCAAAGACATTGAAACACAAGCACAGCTAAAGCAACTCCTTTCAAAAGGATTTTTTTTGCATGATTTTCTTTTATCCAGTTATTGCACTTACCTTTTTAGTTATTGTTGAAGGCCTCCCAAGGCCGCTGACCCTTGGAATTCTAATAAGTCCCCTCACAGTTTGCAATTGTTATCACGGTATTGGATTGTTTCGCAGTAGGATTCATCCACTGGGGAGCGGAGGTTGGATTCTGTACGGACTGTATTGATCTCTAGGCTCCTGCTGTAGTGCCCAATGGTGTTGATATTTGTGTCAACTCAAATAATGCGTTACTATCAGGGTAAGTTGTGGGATTATTGTGACAAAATCTAAATCAAAACTGTCAATCAAAAATGTTATTTCTATTTGTTTTCTTAATAAAAAAACAGAAATCAGTGTATCTCACCACAGTAATCGTTCGCTGAACTTCACTGAACTTCACTGAACTTTGTTTTGTTTCCATTTCCCACGAAATGAAGTTAAGACAACAGTTTGATGTAAAGTAGCTTCAATCAAACTTCAAGACAAGTTTTAACCTGCACAATCACACAGTGCTCATCACGAACAGGATCAGCTCAACGGAAGCGCGTGGGTCAATTATTGCTCGTTCGAATGAAAAGCATTTAAATGATTAGGCATCATAAGCTCTCAGCTCAAAGAGGGTGGTAGTGTGCTGCAGCACTGTGACTATTCTGTGTGCTTTTAATGAGTAGTGGAGGCTCCATGATCATAAAGAAGGTGGCTTTGATGCCTCATTGAAAGAGCCTCTCTATCATGTCTGAAGGGGGCTCCTCCTTTGTAATAACAATTTATAATTCTCTTGATCTAAAGGCCCAATTGGTGAGGTGGGGAAAAATGAGAGGAGCTTGTTCCCACTACTCTTCAGGATAGTTCTTAGAAATCAAAAAATGAATTTGCCCACAGGGCCCATCCAAGGCCAGGCTTTCATGAAGTAACATGTCATTATATCATAATCACCATATCCACACAAAACTAAGAGAAGGAGGCAAAGTCAAAGACTGTGTTCACAGCTGTCACTTTCTTATGGAGAACACTTAACCTGGTAACTAGTCCAGCTTCACTGCCAAAGATGTTCACTGTTTCAGGTGTTGATGATCAGTGCAGCTCTCTCACCAAGTCAAAGTTCCCCAGTTAGTAGAAAAATGTCTGTTCACGTCAAGGCTGCTTTCAAATTAGTCTGCTGAAGGAGGAGTGTTCACCTCTGATACGGTGTTAATTCAAGGTGTGTGTGTGTGTGTGTGTGTGTGTGTGTGTTTTTATGGGATGGACTTTGTGACATCACAACTCATTTTGGAAGCCGGTCGTAACAAACATGCAATTTACACACGTCGTGCTGTGGAAACCTGAAATATTTAGTGTAAAGACAGTTTGATCAGATGTGAAACAGTTGAGAATTAAAATGGTTATGGTTGCATAATCAGAGATCAGGGTTTTTATCAGGAATGTAAGTTTTAGAACCTTTAGCCACATAATTCAGATTGATAGAACATCTTTCTTTTCAACAGAGCACTGATGCAATGACCAAGGAAACTTGCAAACTTTTGATTGTTGATGATTTACCTCCACAAAGTCCTAAGAATTATTTTATATCTGATGTGTGTAAGTTCACTTGTTCATTCTGTTCTTCTTAGTGCTGATCTCTCTCCATTTCGCTTTCGCCAGGAGCTTTAACAACAGTGACTGCTGAATGGAAACTGGGATTACATCATGCATATGCTGTGTGTGTATATTTAAATATATAGGAGTGTAGATGTAGTTAAGAAACTATGACTGCACTCTAATAAACTACATCATCCTTTTTTAAGGTGCTGAAAGCTTTGCATGAACCAACACAACCGTGCACACGCAGAAACAATCTGTCAACTTGCAAACAGCGAAATGTTCGTCCTGCAGAAAGGGAAAAGGGAAATGTAAATTATGAGGACTTATTTAACTAGATTAGTATGGCAACTACACAAGTATGATTTCAAACACCCCTCCCAGCTAAAAGCTATAGCACACACGCACAAGCACACGCAAAGTAGTGACAAACTTGCCGGCGCCCCTCACACGGTGACGCTACAGTTGAACTGGGAATTACAATTAGATTTATGATGTGGCTGCATATGGCTGCGCTTGTTGCCTCTCTCTCTGAAAAGCTGGGATTGGCTGCACAGAGCACCGGCGCCGTGGCGTATACACCACACCACAGCACAGTCAGAATGTGCGGCGTTACCTCACACACATGCACACGGAACAATAGGCCACATTTACTGTAATGGGCCACCAAAATATAAAGACCAAGCGGAATAGCTCGGCTTTAGGAGACAGAAAAAGCCTTATGTTGGAAATTATTAGATCCCTGGAAAGTAAGAGCACTATTTAGAGTAATGGAAATAAAAAAGAATAATCATGTGCAGCTCTTTCACATGCAGAAAGTGGTATGTGTAAAATAGTTTTGATTTTTCCAAAGAGGTTAAACAAACACTTAAAAAGCAATGATGAAGTGACAGGTTTGTTCGGACAATCTCAAGTCTTAATTTTTTATTTCTCATTTTTTTGATTGTCTTTCTCACCAAGTTGTACTGACACTTTTTAGAGCCAAAGCTGGCTAATAAATACAATGAAATGTTAAAACGCACAATTGAATTTCAAATACAATACTCATTACAAAAACGTATATGACCAGGAAACTTGTGTGTTCTGCTTCTGCAGATCACAACGGACAAGAGCATGAGGTTACCTCCTCAAAGAGGTCAGAGGTGACGCGACCCCTTAAGGCGGCACTAGAGCTGTGGCAACAAACGTTTCTTAAATAAATGAAATGCTTCTCATGAAATGGCAATTTACTGATGCCCGGCGTGTATGATGCTTCCTCTAGAGTCCTAACATGTGACCTTTGACTGTTCTAATTTATCATGTTGTAAATCAAACAACTTCACATTAGTCAATATTAAAAAAAAACAAACATAGAATTTATATCCAGTGCTTAGGATGTGTGTGACACTAAAGGAAATGTCTATGCATGAGGCTGTTTACTCTGGAACAGGCAAAAAAAACCAATGTTTAGTCCCAGCTTGTGAAGAAAGTAAAAACTGCCACACATGGTCAATGAAGAGAAGTTATGGAGTCAGAAGACACGTGAAACAGCGAGACAGAGCACCGAGACAGTGCCCGAGGTCACAGGCGCTGAAAACGGAAGCATGTTCAAACTGCAAGAGTGTGAACGTGAAATGAAACAAAGAAAATATATATGTATATATAATGTGAAGAATGTAAAACAGAGGAAAAGCGTGCGCTCTCAGCGTGATGCTGACCACTGAGCCGCACCAACGCAGCCTGTGGAAAATCCTGTGAGCTCTGACTGGGGTGGTTGTGACTACGAAGCTGACACAACCTGTTCTTTTTTTTTACCTTCTCTCAATAATTTACTCTTCTTCAAAATATACATGCACTGTATTAAAAGGTACCCTTTTCAAAACTAGTTTTGCGACTATATAAATTCATTTTAAACACAACTCGGTGTAGCTTGCCCACGTGTTGTTGCACATTTAAAAAATATTAACAAGCTAATAAAAATAGTAACATTTCGTATTGATTCACTAAAACACAATTTAAAATACGTGAAGGGATCCAGAATTCTCCTACAGTAGGGTTTTCCTGGGACGCTGACTGAACAGCACCTAAGGTACACTTTTAGACTCAGGAATAGTTAAAGTGTCGAAGCAATGTTATCTCTTCAGACAGATTTAAAATGACTAAATGCTGGGGCTCGTACACCAAACTGCGCAGCAGTGCACAAAGTGCAAAGAAACTACGGGCAATGTGGTTTTAAAAAGCACCAATGTAGTGGAATTGAAGAATAGACGTCTTCGATGCTGCACAAACTGTGTGTGTGTGTGGCTGAGTGATGAAAACTCGCTCCCTGATCTCTGCCCTCGACTGGGCAAGTAGGGGAGCCAGCAGTGTCATCGAATAGAAAAAGCTGATTGTATAAGACTTTTTGCAGCATTGGAAGTTAAGACTACAACATCCCCAGTGAATGTGAATGTACGTTTTGGCACATTGGATGTAAATCTGTACATTGTCAGGGTTCTAACTTACTGACTTAGATAATAATAACAATAATAATTATAATAATAATAATAATAATTATGTGATAAGGGATTTTACTCCCTTTATTTGATTGACAGTCTGAAAAGTCCTACCACTCTTATTGTATGAAAACAGTCAAAACAAACAAACGGAAAACACATTCACAAGCTGGCACATCATACCTGAGCTGGGATATTTAAAAAAAATCTAACAGTAATGTAATGTAAAGTAGTTTGTCAGAAAGAAAGATTTGGATGCACTGTGTTTGTAAGAAACAAAAGTAAGACTATAAGATTACAAGAGCTAGGATTTATATTAAAACTTTTCAAATTTCAAGTTCTGACAGTCCAGAGTTTGTACTGGCAGTGACCCGCCGGCCAAAGTCTGCAGAACGAAAACAAGAAGGGAAAAGGGTAAATACATCATAAGAAAAACTAAATCACTCCTTAAACATTTAAGACCAAATAGCTTTTGAAGACCAATACCTGACGCTTCAAAATCCATGCATGCTCATTAGAAACCACACAGCAATGTGTTTGTCGCCAGCTTGTCCCACTCTCTCTCACTGTCCAACTCCCGTCTAACTCATACTGTCGCCTGCAGAGATTGTCAGAGTGTAGGAAGATGAAGTCCGTCGTCAGTGGGGTGAGTGAATATCTGTTTGGGTCGTCACATTGTCAGCCCTCTTCTTCAAAGAGACGTCCGTTAAAATACTGTCTCTGAGCACGTCTAGTCTGGGCATGCTCAGTGCAACTCGTCCTGAATGTTGGCCAGAACGTCTCTGTAATAAACTGTGTTTTCAAAAAGTATCTATGAGTATAACAGGAGTTTTTTTCCTCTCTTTTTACATTGGACACCCTGAGCACGCTCAGTTGGCACTGACGGCCTCCCGCGTCTCGTGGTCGCTGCTATAGTCTGACTTGGGCTCATCTTCAAAGTCCTCGTACATGTCCATGTCGTCGTCCCCATTGGCGGGGTCACTGGGCAGATCCAGGCCTCCGACGCCACCGCCGATGCTGCCTCCGCTGCTGCGTTCGGACTTCACCCCGTACGTGCTCTGAATCACAGCTATGGCGGGTTCGGGGCTGGCTGAGTTGCTGGAGCAGTCTGAGGTCAGGTGTGGCGACGGTGTGGCTGTCGTTGCCATAGTAATGGCGCCTGGGTAAACTCCCACACCACCGGGGCTGTTGCTGAGAGGAATCGACGGCTGAGGCCTGAGAAACAAGAACGCAACAAATACTCTATGTCAGATGGACTTAAAAGTTAGAAAATGACTTATGAGGTATTCATAACATTTAAACTACTGTTGGTATTATTAGTAGGAGCATTTACAATAGTATTAATCTAATTTTCAGAGAATCACGAGATTTCATGGCAAACTAACCAATCACTGACGACGCTGTTCGAGACCACAGTGGTTGACTGACTAACACGGTGCCAGCATGTCTAAAAAAATGAATTGAATTTCAAACGGCAACGGTCGGGCATGTCAAAACACTCTCGCTGTCGCCGCTAGCTCGCGGCAGCATCAGCTAAATCAGCTGTTTAGCCATAGAAGGTAAACGCACATCACTCACTCGGGCCCTCTGGCTCCTCAAGTGAGCCACATAAAGCAGGAAAATTGCTGTCACGTTTCTCACCTCCTCTGTCTCCTGAAACAATTACAGCTGTAGACGCTGACAGGCTCATTTTCACATTAAGAGCTTTAGAAAAACACTGGCTTAGTCATATGGAAAGCGCCAGACGCTGGTTGTGTACGATTCTTAAGCGTTATTTGGTTTAACTTTGATTGAAAGTCCAGAAGCTTTTTTTTCTTCTCCTTCTTTGCATCTGCTGCTTGACCACACACCTTAAATGCGGCGTTCAGCTTGTGACGTCTGCCACGCTCAAACATCTGCTTACATTTCATATTCCACTGCGGCTGTCTGTGTCCAATTTCACTGCCCGCGAGCGCCCGGCATTGTCCTAATTTAATAAATGACAAGCTATTAAAAATCGCTCCTACTCAAAGCCGTGGCCTCTGGTAAATCCATCTCAAATACAGACCGCTGGGATGGCTTTAAACACATCCATGGCTGGTTCCTATTAAGACAATGCCACTGTTTTTCCCCTCGCTGCACTGACTGCACTCTAAAAAATCGAATGCGCTTCGGCAAATGTTTAAAGCGTTTTGCAGCTGGAACCACACGGCGCTCCGAGAAGAACCTTTTCTAAATGGTCCATAAACCCTGACGGTCGCTCCACAAACATCTTACAAGTGGATGTAACGAGGGACTTATTTATATTCATGCTAGAAGAAACACTTGCACGCTGCAGAGAAGTCAGTAAAGTAGAAATATATGCATGAACTTAAAACTTTTCACAAAGCAAATTATTTTTCTGCCGAAACACAGAAGCACAATGTCACTGAAAGCCGACGGGTGCAGCAGTAACTTAGTGACTTACAGCGCTATCCTCCATTATCAGCCACAGGGCGGAGGGATCGCCTGGGGGGATACACGCTACCTTGTTATTACTACGACTGACGAAACACAAACACGGCTCTCTCTCCTGCAGAATACCAGCGTCTAAGAAGAAAAGCGCCTCAGTATGCTGCATTATATGTGGAATTTAAATCATTGTACCCGTGTTGTCATTCCAAGGTAAAATCTTTTTAAATATTTTACATTCATATGCACAAAGAGTCAGCCATGATGCTCAGGGACATCGTTGCTCACCCCACAAAAAACTGCCTCATCTCCTGACGTCGTAAACGCATCATCTGCTTATACTCTCCGATGCGCAGCTTCTTTCCGTCGATGATGCAGGTCCTCTTGGGCCGCGGCTTGTACTTGTAGTTTGGATACTTCTCCAAATGGATCTTGCTCAAACGGGCCTGCTCCTCGTAGTACGGCTGCTTCTCCTGGTTGGTCATGGCTTTCCAGCGAGAGCCTGGAGCAAATGATGAAGAAAAAAAGGTTTGAGCTGCGCACTAAACTGTCACTAAAGTTACTGGGCCTGACTGGGATTCCTACATAAAAACGTACCTGAGCTCTTCTGCCTGTTTCCTAAGGCTGAGCGGATTCATACGTTGTATACTACTCAACAAGTGGACGGGGTCATTAGCACAGCAACGCAGCACATCTGCAGGACAACTTATTATACACAGTCTGCCTCACTCCTCTGTTTATCAAGGTTTATCCCAAACTAGTCGTGTACTTTTGTTACACAGGAAACACAGAAGAGTTTTTTTTCCAGCCTGCCACCCACTCTCCACAGTCCAGCTGTGTTATGCTGGAGAGACATGCATTGTACACACACAGTCTTATAAACACGCTCTTTATGCGAGCGCTGCCACCTGAACGTTGACCACTGACCGTTACAGAAGGAGTTTAAATATGGGACACGGGCTTGAATTAATTCCCTCGCTCCATCTCTGCAGAACATTCAGGAAGCTCAAAATGTCTCATAGAGAACAGAGACTCGCCTCAAGCTCACGGGAGCCCTGCGCTGAACAGTGGAGGTCCTGAGACCGCTTCACGTGCTCAGCATGGTGTGAATGGCTATCTGTGTCGCGGAGGTTAGCATCGACATGGCGACTTACTCACTGAATGCATCCATCACACTGGTCGGACTGACACAGTGGAGCTCTGTGTGTGTGAGGGTGCTCCAGGTTGAAACACACACTAGCCCTTCTAATAGCTCTCTGGTACGACACCCTGTAAACTGTGGCGGAGCCGAGAGACTGACCTTTAGGAAACCGTTGGTCGTGTGCAGTGTGTCATTAAAGGAAGAGACATTTAATGTGCAGAAAGG
>JAUMHF010000023.1:18156285-18191667 GCA_032359275.1 Microctenopoma steveboyesi | reverse complement strand
TTTCAGCTTTCAATTGTGTTTTCAATAATGGTAGTGTTTTGGGAATTCTTACCATTGCTGTGCTTATCATTACACTCGGCTAGCACGTTTCTGCAGTTTTGCTGTTTCACTCTACTATTTGATGTTTCTGCTAGAATTATGATGTTTTTAAGCCAATTTCAGCCAACATCATTCTGCAGTTTAGCCTTCACAGTGCATTTTCTTCTGGAAATGCCTTTTCTAGTTCTCTTTGCTTCTTTTGCCTTTTCCTTGTGCTGCACACAACTTCTGAGGTTTGACGGGTTTGGGACTGAGTCAAACACAGAAATCGTACGGAAACAGATGTGCTCGTACACACACGCGCGCACACACACACCTAGATCTGAATTTGGCAGTGGTATCACACACAAATAGAAGATTTGTTATCATGGAGGCATTCCAGCAAAACATTTTTATTTTAAATTCTCTGCAGTCTGACAGTTATTCTTTCAACAGATGCGGGAGCAGATTGTAGAGCGATCTGAATCTAGAAACGGATCAAGACCGTAGTTAAAGAAACCGCTGAGCGCGTTTAGTACTGGTCAAAGATCCATTTGTGACGGTTTGCACAGTAAATATAAAGAAATGTTTGGCTCAGAACTCCTGACAATAAAAGTTTTTATAACAATGAGAAAAAGGCTGCGTGAGGTTTTTATGCCCTTCTAATAATTAGACCTTTTTTAAGTCTTATTTGAATAGTCAAATCATAATAAGATGGCAAACAACGCTAATCGTGTCACATGGAGATTGAATGAAGGCTTGAGACAACAAGTCATTGTAATTATATTTCTATTACAAAACTTGTATGAAAACAATAAAACTCTTGAAATAAAAGACTTGGAAACTAGAAGCCATCTGCCCTCAGGGTAGGATCAAAACAATAAAATAAAGATTTTCCATCCAAGGTACTTAGCAAAAATCAAAGAGTCAAACATTGGGCCCACAGTCCAGGGTCTTTTAAATCAAAGCTAGCTGGCCAGACAAACCGCTGCCTGTAACCACTGTCAACCCCTGTCTAAAAGCATTGGAGTATCAAAGAGGAAAACCACCCAGACATGGCTGGCCCTAACTTCTCCTCTCCTCCTTTTCTGCTTTCCTGCTCCCCTCTCACCTCATCAGCACTGTCCACGTCCTCCTACATTTCTCCCTCTCTCCCTTTTTACTCCGCCTCGTTCTCTCCATCTTTCTCCTCCCGTTTTTACTTTCCTACCCCCTCAGCCTGATCGACCCCCCAGTGTTGTTGGATCTCATTTCCCTTTAGTCAAAACTGCGAAGTCTCGTGGGACTTTGTGGGAGATCCAGAAAGCAAAGACGGCGCGCTAGAGGAAGAGAGAGAGAGAGAGAGAGTGTGTGTGTTCTGGTGCAGATACACAGGACCACCGTCGCTTCACTGCCGAAACGCCAGGCGCAGCGGTCGGGCCGGAGAAAGCGGCTGGCCCTCTTTCCACTTCTCTTAGAGTGATATTAAACACAAACAGAAGGGGCCTCGCCGCTGAAACAAAGCCCTGATGTCACGCCGCTTATTTTCCTTGGAAGGCACCAGGAGTGCCCGGGCCAACCCCTGGCGATATGAGAGCCCCGTAAGAATGCGCCGTGAATGGCTGGTGGTGAGGCCTCTCGCGTCAATCACACCAACCACAGAGCTACTTCTGGTGATGGCTGATATTCTTACAGCTCTGGAGGGAGCGGTGGCTGGGGCAGAAACATGAGTCTCTGAGGTGGAACACACACACGCGCACACACACACGCGCACACACACACACACAGCTAATGTGCTGCTCGCAGCGGTTCAGGGAACTGTTGAACAAACAACAGGAAAAATTAGAGCTTTTATCTTATTTTTTCCGTTCTTTCTAAAGACTCTCTCAGATTGATCGGTGACTGGGGGAGGCCAATGTGCAGCGTAAACAACCCAGAGTAGAGCTCTTGCCATTCAGTCAACTCCCAGGGGAAGACAATGCCGCAATTTCCTAAATTACAAATTGACAAAGCAGGGCTCGAATCGTGCCTCAGCTGTCAGTCTGTCTGACTGGACGTAAAACGTTAGTGCTAATTTGACTGAAATCCAAATAATGGGTTGGTTTCTGACGTCTCTGTCTGCTCCTTAATCCTCAGAGAAGGGAGAAGGTGACGTTGTTGGTGTCTACGTGTGGACGGCCCTCGCTGTGCTGAGACTGGCCCGTCCCATTAAGACTGAGTGGGGGATCCCTTTAGCTGGCCCCCTTTTTAGTGTCGGGCAGCTATCGATCTCAGCAGCACAAAACAAATGAGGTTTTGTCTTTTTCAGCAGGTTTGCAGAAGGCGGAGGGGGGAGGAGGCGGGTGAAATGGATCGACTGCCACTGAGCTGGCCCACACTGAGGATGGGAGCTAAATGTTGCACTGGGAGGTTTCGCTGTGTCCAAGACTGTGAAGGAGAGATACACACAGAGGCCGGCTGCATAGAGACAACCATTATCTCACTTCCAGTTCTCTTTCATGAAGCAAATGCTATTTTTTAAGACAAGAAAACCAAATCTGATTGCCTGCCAGTCACTGGCTTCATTTTCCGACAGAGAAAGTCATTCTGGGCTAATTACTGAGTGTTGGCAGCGAGGACAGAAACCCTGACGCTGGGACACAAAGATTTCTCCCTCACCTTTGTCTCACTGTCTTATACGCAGAAAGAAAGAGTCTGAACACAGACACAGACAGCAAGAGATCTTATGATTTGAGCAAGAATGTCTGCTAAGCAACTGTATTTCCCTCGCATTAGGCAGACACAAAGGAGGCTTTCTTCAGCTGGAATCCACTGTTTGTGAAGGAGTCTACTCCGAGGCTCTGGAAACAATTGGCCAGATTAAGTTCCCACGCAGATGGCACGACATTTGTTCTGTTAAAACTGTTGGGTCGGGTCATTATGGGTCAGGCCCACAGCGCAGCCCAGAATGTGATTGGATGAATGGATTATTGGACGGAACGATCTATTACTGCCTGGTCCAGGTTATTCGTCACTACCTGAGAACACTTTCTTTTTTGTAAGCT
Source organism: Microctenopoma steveboyesi (assembly GCA_032359275.1). NCBI lineage: Eukaryota > Metazoa > Chordata > Actinopteri > Anabantiformes > Anabantidae > Microctenopoma > Microctenopoma steveboyesi. The sequence goes on along the minus strand of JAUMHF010000023.1, from coordinate 18,188,626 downwards.
AGATTATACCAACTTGACCATCAGTGCCAGCCAGCTGTCTGCAAAGTCCTACAGGGCTTAACTTTGAAACATCTGGAGAAGTCTGGCTACAACATCTGGCCATCCTGTGCTGAGCACAGTTCTGGCGTTGAAAGCGTTTGATGCCAGCTGTTGTGTACTTGACTGCAGCACGGAGCAGAGGAGGTTGCTAACGTAGAGCTGACACGGTTTTTCACAGGCTAACGCACAGTTTGAGCGTTCGGGCCTTTGTCATGTGAAGCTTAACTGAAAAACACTTTAAAGCAGATAAGATCTCGGTGAGTGGCCAGGATTGTGATGTCAAGATATTACGAAAGACTTTTGTTTAAATCTCACATTTAATCAACAACTAAAGAAAAACATATTCAGATATATATGTGTATATAAGGACTAATTAACACAAGTAACCATACACCTACTTCACTCTATAAAGCTCATTGTGTTTTGTTCCATTCAATCTTTTCAGATTTCATCCAGACTGCCCTTGAAAAAGAGAGTTTTAACCTTAGTGGGATCTCTACCAGTTTAAATAATTAATTCAAACTTCCCCAACATGACAAACACGAACTCAGAAGGCATCTGCTAATAAAGTTCTGGGTGAGAAACATCCATCTTTCAGAGCTACCTCCCAGAGGCAGAGCCCATAAAGACAGCAGGTGAGAGAAAGAGAGCAAAGAGCACGACGGCCACGCAGAGAGAAAGAAGGGTTTCTGTCCCACTTATCAAACAAATCATGTTAGTTCCAAGTTTCCTGCCGCATATGGTAGAAAGGGTGGAAATAAAAATGTGAGTTCATTTAGGAGTAGTTGTGTAACCCGCTACAAAGCTGTGATGAGCTCGGCTTCTGCTCGGACAACGCAACTGTGAGAAAAGATGTCAGGAAGTGAGCCTGGGCTCAGCTGTCAGTGACGGATCACATGGTGCCTGCTGTACACTCACTGCACGGTGATTGATCAAAGCAGAGGGAGCCAGTGTTGGGAAAGGAGAAGGAAAGCGTCTCAGTTACTACAGATTTCCTGAGGGAAGCCCTGACACGACCTGAGGTGGCATGTTGATTCAGCCACTCATCTATTGAAAGGATGTGGAACAGGAGAGCAGGTGTGTTCATTGTGTCCCTCCCTCTGAATTCTGCACCATCTATTTGTGGCGTTGAGTGCCGCTGCACCTCGGTACAATGAGTGCTAATGGCAAGTTTTTCAGATGCAGGATACATGACAGTAGCGACGGGTAAATCTCGTGGTGATTGCTCTCGGTGTCAGCATTGTTGCCAAAACAATGTCCAAACATGTGCTGGAAGCCAAAGCCTGCGTCTCACAAAACACTTCCAAAGATAATCGTCCTCCTTTTGTCTCGCGAACACTTCCCCGCCGCCGTCTGTCTTGCTCCCTTTCCGAGTCTCGTACTCGGTGTCGAGACTCGATGAGAAGCTTCCTCTTTCATTCAGGTTGCTCTCTGCCTCTCATTCTCCGCGTCTCGGTGTTCAAATGTGAATGAGTGTGCGTCTCTGACATCATTTATCCTCTTACCTCTCACTCACCGTACGACTCTTTTGATCATGTCAAAGCCAGGAGAGGGGGATAGGCTGCGCCGAGGCTCCCATCTCCTCAGCGCAGCACGCCGCTTTGCTAAGTCAATAGTGGCTAATGAGGGCTTCACTGAGCGAAAACCACAATACAAATTGAATAAAGTGAGATAAGGATTTTCATACCATCCAGCAGCCGCGCGATGGTAATGACTGACGTGATGAAGCCACATTGTTTGCCGTGAAAAAGCTTTTGAGGGCTTATGTTCTCTCCTCTGATAGTAGGTGCAGCAGGAGGGGCGTCGGGGTCATGCTGTGAAATTCCAAACTGCATTTAGGGAGGAAAGAAAAGAATTCTCTCTTCTGCTTTTTCCTTTTTTCTTCTTTGCAATTATGCTCTATAATAACCATTATGGAGAACAACTACTCTGCAGCCACAGGTGTCAGGCAGGAATAAAACATTTGATGAATTGCCCGGGCCAGGTGTTGTGCTGGTGGCGTGGAATTCCTGGGCTTTTCATCATGACAGCTTTTGTCTGACACAGCTGACAGACAGCAGATAAGAGCGCGAGCATCTTAGCGTCGGCCCCGCAGAGCTTCGTCTGTAACCCACGTGTCGTTTACTGGAAAAAAAAAGGGGTCCGGCTGGGATCTGAGCGCATTCAGGCATGCTGGGATACTTTGGGAATCTGTGGAATATTTGGGAACACGTACTGCAACGTGGGGCAGGCGAGAACGTTGCTTAGTTGTAGAAGCAGATGAAGGTAGAAGGCTGAGTGGTCCCTGTGGTATCTGAGCAGCAGCAGTCAACGGAATTCCTTCCTCTGATTTCCTGTTGGTTAGGGCAGTGTCGGTGACGAAGACTAATTAGGCCACGCAGACGCGATGGCTATCACCTCCTAAGAAACCTGCTTTTCTTCTGCTTTACCGAAAGAGTTCAGAGACATTCGCGACGTTTCATTTTAGCCTTGATCACAAGATCTCATAGGCAAAGTTCTTGCGTGCTCCAGGTATATGTTAAATCACCATTGTGTTCTTGGAGATGCTAATGGATAGGGAGCATTGAAAGGTCTTTGACTCCATAGAAATACTGCGGGGATTTCATTCCTCACTTGAACTCAGGGTTACAGTAGAATGAATAGGAGTCATTTGAGTTTGTCTTTTCTATTCATCTTCTCGCTCCTGCACCGTTGTTCTGGCCCTCGGTGTACAGATCTTCACCTTTACAGTTGAAGAACGGAACCAGGAACAATGTTTCTGCTACAGCTGTTTATTTGGTGGTTAAAGTCACTTGAGGCTGAAGAGGCACTTCTGGAACTTGCTTTGTTGGCCTTTGCTCTGATACAGACTCCAGCTGCTGAATTGTTAGACCTCTTTTTCTCCGTTCTGTTCTGTGAATCTGATGAAGTGTTTCCTCAGGTTTAAGCAAGTAAAGGGATTTTTGTTTAGATGGGAAGATGTTGGCTACACATTTTTCCATATTTCCTTGGAATACAATCTTTATGAATGCTGCTGAAAACACACAGTCACATCCTCACACACTGACGGACAGCCTCTGCTCCTGTCGACCTGTGATTCTTCAATTACAAAGGTCCCTTCCTACTCTTCCAGTCTATCCATGCACAAAACTTTGCTGATTTGGAGTCAGTTTTTCCTTTTCTTACCTGTAGTTGTAACGGACTGAGTCCAGACGCTGCAGCAGCTGCCATTGTAGATGGAATGAACTGCATGGGGTAATTCTCACCTGTTGAAAAGCCACAACAACACATTTTGTAGAGAGCTGTGGGGGCAGATAACTGCACAAGAACTAACCTGCTCTTTACCTTCGGCCAGCCTCTGTCTGTCTCTTTTTCTCCGTCTCGCTCTCTGCCTCGTTCTGCTCATGTTTTTATTCATGCGTAGGCTCACGAGTGTTTTATTCGAAGGTTACCGACGCTTATTGTCAGTGCAGGGGTGCTTGAGAATCAGGCGAGCAGAGTTCAAGTCCAGTGCGCCCTCATTGGGACACACTTATAAAACCATATGAGCACTGTGTATAACCCCTACTGTTTGTTCCTAAAAGGCTTTCCGTGTCCAAGCCTTTGTTCCAAAAACAGAGTGCACAATAATGGCTTTTAATCGTTCTCTTCATTCCTGCCTGGCGGGGGTCAATGCACACAGTTATTGTGTGTGAGGTATGGAGGGGCAGTGCTGTGCGGTGTCAGGCAAACACCTGGAGGAATGCACGGAAGAAAGGAATGTGTGCGGGACGAGGAGAGAGGAAGAAAGCAGGTGGTGCCGAGGATCCTGCGATAGGAAGGCTGTGAGTGTGTTACTTCAGAGTAAACCTATTTGTACAGCTCTATGAGGAGTAAAGCAGCAGCAGAGTTGAGTGTAAAGGTTAAACTCAGGACCAGGCTGCAGGTGAGCGCGCTCTCAGAGCGCACGCTTCGTTGCTAATTGTGACACTAAATTGACCATAGAGTAAACTTTAGAGTTGAGTGGGACCAAACGTTATCTGTACGGCGTTAAAATAAACTCTCTAAGTGTACATTTGACACTCGTTTTTTTACTGTGTGTGCTCCAGGGTTCTGTTCCTGTGTGTGTTTGGACGCACCGTGATTTCTGGTCCGTCACTGATTTCCAGGACAACATGCGTATGCGTAAATTTGTGGTTGTGAGAAAGTGTGAAATTCCATTTTGCAGATGTGCTGTGAAACTGACATGAGTTCAGCACATCATAAAAGACACATTCCAGTTCCCACTGTGTCCAATGCATCGTTCCTGACGTGTACACTGCTGGGCCTGTAAATCTCTGCCCTCTTATCCAGGACATTCCTCACCTGACACACCTCATTAACGTTTACGGAGCCCCAGTATTTGTAACTGATGTACGTGTGTGTGTGTGTGTGTGTGTGTGTGTGTGTAAGCGAGAGAGACAGAAACAGAGGGAACCACTGCTTCTAACTGACTGGATGTGTCCTAGGTGTTTTTTCAGTGTGCATGCTGCTCGTGTGGATGCGTACCTGGCTTGTACGACATGCCAGGTGGGAAGAGAAAACCTTGCTGTGCAGCGGCAGCAGCTGCCAGGGACCGCTGATCGTGAGGAAACACTGGGATCATAAGAGGAGGCATGTGACCCTGGACCTGAGACACACACAGAGAGAGAGAGAAGGACAGAAGAGAGGTTTAATTTAAATGCCAAAAATCTGAGAAAATGACAAAAGACACCGCGATAAATTCTACATTCTACAACATACGCACTGACAAACACGCTTCACTCTGCAAGACGCGAAGTGTGAGCGGAAGAAGGAAGAGGAAGAATGTTGGAGGAAGAAAATGTAAAGTAGGAAACAGAAAATAAAAAATAGGAGATGCATAGAAACAGCAAGGAAGCAAAGACTAAATGATGAAATGTAGGAAAAAGAGAAGGGGAAGAAGCAGAGAAAGAAAACCTTACATTACAACAGTTAACCGATCAGCAGGGTTCAGGAGACAAGTTGAGGACAGAGACAGGACGACAAACGAAGGCAGAGTTTAACAGCTGCCTTTCGTGTCGGCTTGAAAGAATATCAAAGAAGAGCCTGCGGGAATCCATTAGGTCTGACTGTCTTAACCACCGCACTGCCTCCTCCCTCCCATCTCTCCCTTCATCGTGGCTGCTTCTCTTTCTTCCGTCATTTTTCCGTGTTGCAGAACTATTTCTTTTTTCCTTCATGTTTTGTTTTCGCCCTCTCTTTCTTCTAAACACTCGTTATTAGCTTGTTACATTCATGTCTGAAATAAAAAGAATTCAAATAAATATGTTAAATTATAAAAATTCATTCATGTTACTTGTTATATTCCGGACTTCATATAGAGACTAAATATTTGTGCAGGTGGTTTAATGTGCATTCCACTAATAATTTGGTTCTCACCTTTTAAATCAGTTATATTGAGAAAACATGTGACGTGTTCTTTGGAGAATAATGTTGAGCAGAATAATTTGTTCTGTTTCTGGTTACACTTATTGATACCCCCCCACACACACACACACACACACACACACACTCATTCCATCTCTCTCACTTCCAATCCGTTAATGGCGTTCCCCACCTCCGACCGTCGTCTCCAGAATTCAAATTTACTTCATCAGCTCCTTGTGCAGTTGCAGCATTTGCACCGTGTGGTTATGTTGCTCCCCCCCATGGCTTATGTGAGGTGAACCATCCTAGTTACGTGTGTTTGCTGAAGGTCAATAAAATGATCAGTGGTTCAATATGATAATCAATAAAAGAACAACTCGCGACCATAGAAAAATCCATCCTTTAAGCTTTTAGCAAACATTTGAAAATTCCAGCTTCTCAAGTTTGATTTAGTGATTTTTTTTCACTGTTATATTATTGTATATTGAGGATGGTTTGTTTGTCAGGCTAATCAGTCAGTGTAAAGATGTTCATGGTTTTTGACATTTGGAAGTTATTTGATATTTGTTTTATCCTCACAATGTTCTCCGTTGGATATTAAAGCATCATCAACTAAACTGGTTAAAATAAAATAAGAGAAAAAGATGTAAGATTTTTCTAATATAAAAAAATAAAGTGATCAGTTATGGTACATACACGACGTAACTGCACATTTCTAAAGTATGCACATGACTGATCTGAGGACTGTTTCTGTATTGGTTCATATTCTGTGCTTGTGAGAACTAATTTGACGTTTGCTTCTCTGCAGTGGGTCAAAGAAGGACATAGAAACGTAGGTGTTGGCTATAAAAAGATTTATCTTTTGAAGACCAGCGTTCTAACGCACCTTGGGAATGAGTGGAGTTTATGCATTTTGGCTCTTCTACGCGTTATCAAAGAGCCGATTGAGTGTTTTGGTTTTAGGTTAAATCTAGGTTGTGTGTGTGCGTGTGCACATGTCTCAGCCACTGTTGGCTTTGTTCAGGAAGCATGCAGCTACATGCATTCATCACCTGACCAGATCATTTACAACACACAGCTGAAAAGCCAGATAGCTCGAGAGACCCTCCTCTCTCTCTCACACACACACACACACACACACACACACACACACACTGAAAGTTTAGGGCACTTTTGGGGCATTCCCATGGACATTCACACAAGCAGTCCGCCGTCTTGTGACACACAGAGAGATAATGAAGAGAGAAGAAAAACAGGTCTTCGTGTCTGACAAAATAAATAAATAAGAAATGGGTGAGGGTGGGGGGGTTATAGAGTGGGACAAAATGCTCCCATTCATTGTATTCCTCTGGGAACACTGGGTCTGACTGGGGCTGCTTCACTAGCGCAAACACACAAAGATCTCCTTTTACCAGGGGGAGGGGGGATGCTGGATGAATGGACTGGGGAAGGTGGTGCTGCAGGGGCCCAGTTCTGCTCAGCCCCTAAGAAAACACAAGGCCCCCTTCCTCTAACTGCCCACCAGACACGGCGGCGTACACACCTAGGCAGAGGGAACACGTGTACACGCGCAGACACACACTGGGAATTAATGGTCCTTTTGTGCGCGGGCAGCAGGGTTAGGGGGCACTGAGTGTGTCTGTGTGTTCGAGAGGGAGAGAGAGAAAGAAAGAAATGCAGTCACCAGGTTGGGAAGTTGGCAGGTATGCAAACATGGACGTGAGTGAGTGTGTCGCTGCGCTTTCCAGTCAACAATCTGCAGATTCATGCAGGTAAATTCTGCTTTGTTACCCTCTGCAGCCGCCTCGCTTGTTCTTTGATTCCAGGATGAACAGAAGGAGGATCAAAAAAAAAAACGGCACTATGAGAAAAACCAGTTGCAAGGACAAAAACGTGATTGTGCCACAAACAACTTTTTCACTGTTGCACTAAACTGACAGAATATCAGTTGTTCTGTTGGACTTCTGATGGACGTGTGTCATGGTATGAACCACAACGGATACGCTCGCCGCGTCTCCTCACATGATGCTGGTGGTAAGTACCTGCTTACATCGCTGTGGAACATCAGTGCTGAGCTCCTCCCGTCTCCCGCTGGTCAGAATTTGCTTAATGCAGCTTTAAAACGCAGCATAACTTCCAATAATTACTCTGCTCTGTTCGCTCTCTTGCTACGCCCGTCGAGCACAATCTTAATTTCAAACGCACAGATTTACAGTACGCTTACAGTATTTTTCTATAGGCTGCTGCACATGACGCTGCACTGGAGTAGGGTCCATTGTAGAGTCAAGAGTTTGCCATTCTCCATAGCTGGTGAGTCCAATGGATGTTATGGGCCCACCGTGGCTTTCCGAGTCATTGTGTCCGAAGCTGTATGTGCTGACGTAGAAGCTGCCTGTCTAACAGCCATTTGCCTGCTCCATTAGTTCTAATGTATGTGTGTGTGTGCGTGTGTGTGTGTGTAGGTTATTGTATCTGTGCCCGCTTGTCTTAACAGAGCCGCGGCGACTCAGACACTGACACGAGGAAAGTTTCCGCTCAGAATTACTAACTCCGACAAAACACATGCGAAGAGGATAAAGTAGTTTATCTGCAAGATGTTAGTCACTTTGAATCTCCCCCGACTCGTGAGCAAACATTAGGTCTGGAGCTCCTTTGATCGCCTTACACTGCCAGCTGTGTATTAGAAACTCAGACTGTGAGTGTTGGTTAAAATCCCAGTAGAAACGAAAAATAAAAACGGGGGGACTGTGTTTGTACAGCGGGGACGTCCAGTCAGACATCACAGGCTGAAGGAGATAAAATAAAGATGGAGCGAAATAATGAAAACAATAAGAAAACAACACTCAGGGGACGAGGACTCCCAGAGAAAACAAGAGGAGGGCAGCCAAGGAGGAGACAGAGGAGTTATAAATGAAGAACAGAGAGAGGGAGGAGGAGTGTGGCTTTGCAGTCATTAATTAGCCCGTTAGCTCGGGCCCGGGCGGTGCGGTTAGGGCCTGCGCCTTTGTGGGACTGAAGGAAATGGGCCACATATGAGAGCCATTATAGGAACTGACTTAACAAAGACACATGCCTGTCAGCCACCAGGCTGGGCTGCTGCGCCTACTGCACACAAAGGGCCCACCACCGCGTGCGTGCGTGCGTGTGTGTGTGTGTGTGTGTGTGCGTGTGTGTGTGTGTGTGTGTGTGCTCTTTCTGTGCTCATGAGGAATATGTCCACATGTGTCTTTCTTCAGTGATGGAAGCTCTTTACTTTCAGCTGAAGCTGGGTCCCGTGTGTGTGTGTGTTGTTTATTCGTGGAGGTGTGTGTGTGTGTTGTTTATTCGTGGAGGTGTGTGTGTGCGCACGCTGATATTCATTTATCTCCATTGTCTGCAACCATCCCTTTGAGAACGGGTCCGTCGGAAGTGTTTCCTTAACCTGCCCCCCCCACCCCCCGACCCCCCGCTGGCTCTCCGCACCATTTAAAACCACATGACAGGAAGCATGGGTCACTTTGAACTATGCCCCCCCCCCCCCCCGACACAGCTACACCAGCCGCAGGCAGAAAGACAAAGAACAAGCTATCAGATACTAAGACGATGCTCGTGCATCTGCGGCTCCTTCCTACGATGTTCAGCGCTTCAGATTAAGACGGGGGGCCCTCCTAGAAAGCTTCACCGCACTGAGGCCTATTCTTTTCCGCTCAAACAGTAGCGTTTGGTCAGCTCCTCGGAGGATTGGCCTGAGATGGAGCTCAGGTCTGGATTTGATAAGTGGAAACAGACCGGTGCTGCGCTGCCTGTGTGTTTAAGGCCAACACACATCCGACACAGCGTAAACAGCCCGTACCCCAGTGACTAAGCCCTGGAGCTTAGCCATAATCATTCTAAACCTCAGTACAGTGGATGGACCATATGCTCCTTACTGAGCTCGACCTGTTTGCCAAGAAATGCGATTGTTTTAAAACTAACGAGAGGTTGTCCCGCGCCCGTCTGTGACAGAATATTTAGCAACTTCTCAATGAGAACTACTTCTTTGTCTGGGGCTTTCTCCGCGCACTCACTGCTGCAGCAGATTGATGTAATTGGACCCACTTCAATCTAAACTCGAGTCCTGTAAATTTCACCTGAAACATTACAACACGCTGCTCTCGAGCGCTGTTTCCTGCACGACACAGTCTCCGTGCTTCACAGCGTGGAAGAGGATCAACGTAGGAGATGGGTTTTATGGTCTTTGGCTCCCCTGGGGCTCAAAGGCCTAATGAAGTCCGATCCAGGCTTTATTAAGATGCAAGGGTGGGGTCTTGTAATAAACACAGAAAAAAGGATTGTAAAAAAAAACAAGCTCTTGTTAACTACATTGCACCTCCGGAGCACAGGGAGATCCAAGGCTCAGGACTGATGAGGGATTTAACGGGGCAGCACACCAGCGGATTCAGCTCCTTCACTGGATTCAAGTGGATTCAAGTTATCGCACCAAGCAACCACTTAAAAATAAACCAATAAAGCGCAGGCTGGCTCACGTCCCACATGGCTGCCAGCCACCGTACACAGATCCACCAGCGCTTCTCTCACAACTGGTGAGCACGTATAGATGTAGTGAATGGATTATGAGTCTGCGACCATCAGGTGGCTCGTTAAAACAGACAACGAGGGAGCGGAAAAGAAACCTTTCCGATCTATTCATGCATCCGTCTGTCGGTCGAAGGTATATTTGTACGTTCTTCTTGTCCTCGTCTGAAATGTCCGCACGTCATGCGACGAAGTGAAAGAAAGAGAGAGAGGAACAAAAGCTGGGGTGAAAATCAGAAACACGTGTTGATAGATGGAGACAGGGAAAGAGAGGGAGGAGACCCGGAGGAGGATGTGATAAAAAAAACAGGGTCACTACTGCTGTAGTCACGACGTAGCTGTAATATCTCAAATCAACAGCGTCCTCACAGCAGAAAGGAGATGACGGAGAAGACTCTGGAAACTGGGAAACGTGCGTGCGCCTACCAACCTGGATCTGTTGTTGGAGAATGTTGATCTTGTGCTGCTGCTGCAGGAGCTGCTGCTGTTGTCTGGCGATCTGCGCGCAAAGTGATGGAGAGAAAACAACAGTTAGCAGGACAACAGTGTGCATCAGGTCTGAGACAGAGAGTGGAGACGCAACTTGGTCAAGGACAAGCGCGGCGACTCGAGCTTGACCTGTGCTGCAGTGGGGAGTTACATGTCTGCTTGGCCTGGGATTATTGTCTCAGTGCATCTCAGCCAAGTGTAGTGCAGCCAACTCGTGCTGCGTGGAAAGTTCCCGACTCTGACTCCAAGTCTGTGAGATTGACATGTTTACAACAATCAGCCTGCCTCTGGAGCCAATCAGCACTCATCAGTGAAGAGGCCGGTCGCAGTCATTTCTTCATTTGTTGTCTAATAAGCAGCCAAATGTTGGGGGCTTGAGTGTCATCTAGTGATGCGTCTCTTGTATCGGTCAGTTGCATGAAGTCAACACGTCAACTACTTGATCCCACCTACTCTGAGCCAGAAAACTTAAACAGCTGCCTCTCTCTCTCGTTTTTTTTTTTTGAGGAGTCGTTTAGTATATTTATTCTGAAATGTAATTACAGGCTGCTGAATGGGAGGCGGCGCCCCATTTGCACACATGTCATATTTCATTAAAGCCAGATTTCTCAGGGTTTGTCTGCAGGGCATTATCCTATCAAGTCTCAACAGCCAAATGACTGGCTGATATTGGAATCTGTCTTTCTTTTCACGCTCCCCATCTTCGCCGTTCCTTTGTAAAGCTGTGAAAGGTGGAATGTGTTGTGATAGGAGGTGTGGACTTGTCCAAACAGAGCCTGTCGTACGGCGGCCTACTGTAAAATGTCGACAAACAGCGAAAACAAGGAGCGACTCACCTAAACGCCCCTCAGCCTACGCTCTCTCTCTCTTCTTCCTCTGTCACACGCTATGTTGTCTTCTCCTTCTAATGTCTAGCGTCTGAAACGGCGCCCCAGCATCAGCATCAGTAACTTTTTCTGCCACCTTGGAAGCCACATGGCTGTAATACTGCAGCACGCCCACAACACGAGGGGCGCGAACGATCGGGATGGTACCGGTTAGAAAGACACTCCCAAGTTAACCACCATGTAAACCAGCTGTTCCCAACCTGGAGGCTCCAGTTTGAAGAAGCCACAGAATCAGAGCCAGTGTTGACCACCAGACTCCAGACGTTTTACTTTTAGTTCCACAAAAGAATCTTTAACAACTTCAAAAACCCAGTTAGCGTGTTTCCAGCCGTGCCTACCTGCTCCTGCTGCTGCCTGGCCAGCTCCATCTGCTGCCTCTGCTTCTCCAGCTGTGAGGCCGCCATCTTTTTCTGCTCATTGTGGGCGGCGAGGAGCTGCTCCCGCAGATTGATCAACTGACCGATCATGGTGGAAAGCTGGCGCTCCTTCTCCTCCAGAGACTCCGGCGTACCTGGACGGCAGACCAGAAAAGGTTTTGATGTGGTGGCGCGGAGAGAAGAGAAGCTGTCAGCTGGCTCTCATCACGCATGGTAACGAACGAGGAGCTGGTGTCAGACTGTTTTCATTCACAGAAAACAGCAAGGCAGAAGGAAATGTTAGGTGATGTTATACCACCTAAAAACACTTTAGAAACTCTCATTCGCAGATTCCCATAAATCACCTGGCTTGTAGTTACATCTTTCTACTTATTATCCTCTGTCTTGTCTCTACCTGCCATCAGTGTTTATGAGTTAGTGTCTGCGCCCAAGAACAATATAATCACTTTGACTGCACTGCTCTGAAAATAAGTAGCTGTTACAGGCTTTTGTCAGGTTTATGATTCAGGCATTCTTGGGAAGTTTTGGTCTCGATGAAGGGCCGACACAACCGACACTCTATCTACCTTCTAGCACGAAGTAGAGAAAATAACGTTTTCCTTTCCTTAATATTAATCTTATACGTCTTTTTACGACCAGCTGTTCTTCATCAACAACATCTCATCATTCCACTATCTGTGACATGCTAGGAGCTTGTACTAGATCTCCAAACCTTTCTTGTTGTTAGATCACTATCACTGTTCGGTTTGGAACTTCCAACATGCTCCCTCCGTGCTGCTTTTTCCTTTCTCTGCTCACTATTTTGGAATGTGGAATTCCTTTTTCAATTCGAGCTCATGTCACTCCCGACTCCACCGTTGGCCTTAGGAGGGAGCACACGTGGTGTTGTCAGCAGGACGCTTTGCTGGTGAGTTTGTCACTCTTCCCCGCAGGCACCCCAACAAAGCCCTAAGAGTTGCAAGTGCAGCGGTGAGAAGATCAGATCTCACAGGGCTCCCACACACCTTCAAATGCCTGTGGGAATTAGCCTGGGGTCTCTACAAGTTGGGGAAACTCATAGACCTCTTTCAAAACCAACACGTGCAAAACTAAAGTCAATGCCTCACTGAGGAAATGCACCAGCCAATCATAGACAGGAAACGCTTGCAGTGAGAACCCACGTAAACAGGACATCTGCTGGGAGAGGCAGCCTCTCATACATGCAGGGAATTAAAGGTTAATGTGCCGATAACAGAGGTGGCTTCTTCTGTCCAGCATGTCAAACATACATCTGCTCAGTAAAAGTGTTGCAGGGATCCAGTTCAGCTGCACACGTCTGAACACGGGAAAAGTCTGGTTCATTTCTGTTGTTTCTACTGTTGGAAGCTACGATCAACAAGTCTACCACAAGTCTACACCATAGTGCAACAACAGTACAACGTTCCTCGTGTGTGTGTGTGTGGAACATAAACCCCCGAACATGCACATCCAAGTTTATCTTGTTTAGAAGTTCCTGCTTGTGTGTGTGTGCGTGTGTGTGTGTGTCCACATGTGTGTAAGGTCTTGCCCTGGGGCCATGTAGGGAGATTGCAGGGTGGCCCCAACACTACCTGCATACTAACAGAGTCTTCATTGTAGTCCTGTCAGGCTCCTATTGTACCGCGGACTGGCTTCCACACACACACACACACACACACACACAGAGAAATTACCCCTCAGCACCCTTTTATCAAAGGCAACATTCTCCTCTTCTTGTCTCTCTTTTTTTAAAGCTTTCATTCTTTCTTTGTGTGTGTGTGTGTGTGTGCGCGCGCAGGTTTTCCTACAAAACAACCTCTCCATCAGTTACACAACTTCCAAGTGTAGCTTCTCCCTGTGGTCTCTCCCTTCCTCTCTTGAATCCTTGTCCCCCGCTCTCCCCCCTCCTACGCCTCCTCTCTTGCTTCCTCGTCTCCTCTCCTCCTCCCTTCGTTCTCATCTCATTGATCGCCCACTGATATTTCCTGTACTCACATTTTGTTCTCTTCTCTTTCCCTCTTTTCTCAGTCACCTCTTCCCCATTTCTTCCGTATCACCGCTCTTCTCCTCCCTTTCTCTCTTTTGTCCTTTTTCACTCCTCCCTATGTCTCTTCGACCAAGTTAGTCTTGCAACACTTTTGGACACTTTCTAATCTTGTCATGTCTCAAAATGCGCGCGCACACACACACACACACACACACACACGCTCGCGCGCAGGCTTCTTCCCATTTCCCTACATTCCTTGCAGTGAACTAAAGCCTATTGTGTAACAGCAACAACTGCGATTATGGCTCCGTGATTCATCTTTGTGGATTACGGCTTGTGCATTCCGAACGCGAAGCCGTGCGTTCCTTCAGCGGTTCTGGCCCCAATAATCACCTCAGACGTTTTCCGTTTTCCATCCATCAGGATTATTCCAGACACCTGCTGAGGGCACCAGCCAAAGCAGAAAGCCACTAACTGTTTTCTCACTCTGTCTGTCTGATTGGGGGGGATCCGTCTCTGAACCAGGACTGGAGCACGACGTCGCTCCTGCACAGGCTGGTGGCTGATGTTGCTCGGTCAAACGGTGTCTCGTGGATCAAAATCCAGCTTTTCTGCTCATCTCAATGCTTTTAATAAGCTTTAAAAAAATCTATCACGAAACAGTCGGGTCGTGGTTTAAACAATTCATAATACAATTAAATGATTTTATTAGGTTACTTTACTGCTGAGTTTTCTGTTACCTGTCCTGCCACAAAGACAATATTAGCTTATTTATTTTTATTTACGTATATTTGATGTGTCAGTTTCTTCTTTATCATTAATATTTGAAGCATTTATTTACTCGTTAAATTGTGCAGAGAGAAAAGACGTGTAAATGATTTATCACTAATTGTCTAAAGTGTCCCATTGCATGACAAAAACTTTACAGTCACACAACTATGCACACAAAACCATCATCCCCTCACATTATCACACCTCAGACTAACATGTTGATGGCTCTGGCTGCCTTGAGCTTCTGCCAAACCATCATGTTTCAAGACGCCGTGTGTGTGCCAAACTTCCAGCGTTCCTCCGGGTGACTAAACCCTCTGCTCACTGTCACACCACAACAAACACTGACACTCGCCTCCCCGTCAACTCACACGGCTCCAAGACAAACACGGTGACTACATTTTGTCAAAACAAGCGTCATAAGCTCCGCGGGCCGGTGGGGTATAAATATATACCCCTATCAAATTTAATCTGCACGCATTCGGGTTTACTCAGTACTCTACATGGTCAGCTGCATACATCTAAGAATAAATAGTTGCAGTGGGTGAGATTTCTCATTTAAGGGACTCTTGAATCTCAGTGTGATTATTGCTGCCAGATGTGCCAGCTCCTGTGTCTGACAGCATAATCAGACACTTACCATGTTTCCATCCATCTGTTTGTATAAGTGTTCTACTCAAAAATGTGTGTGAGCGTGTGCGTAAGGTGATCATAGATAGAACTAGCACATCATTTATCATCTTACATTATGGTCACAGAGTTTGCGGAGGCATCAAGTGTTCTTCACCTTCTTGTTTCGCAGCGTTTTTTTTTTTTATTCTTTTCACAGAAAGATTTTATTTCTATAATTTTAATAAAATAAAATGTATTATATTATATTGTTATTGCTGCATTGCTGCCACCTCAGTGCTACAAGCATTCAGATAACCAAAGATATAAGGCAATCCAAAAAGTCTGTCAGCTACATCATGATCACGGAGCCACAATCAGCATCTAATCCCAGAAGTGAAGCATTAAACAGCCTGGTCGTTGGTGTGTGTGTGTGTGTGTGTGTGTGTGTGTGTGAATGCTAATGAATGTTTCAGTGAGAAAGAAATAGGGTCATTAGCTCGCCCTAAAAATAATGACTGCATAGGTTCAGGTTGTTGTGCACAAGGACACAGAGCAACAGTTGTGCTGTGGATGTACTCGGGTCAGCCAGAACAGGCTTCACACACACACACACACACACACTCGTGTGTATGGGTTAGTTATGGGTTGAGTGTGTGATCATGTGCATGCATGTAAAATCACAGTATGTGTGTTTATCAGTGTTCTCAACTAACACACAGGAAATGGACGTAGTGCACATTCCTGCTTCATGCCGTTGTCTTAGTTGCACCACCGGTGCATTTAAAGATGTCATGAAAGGTTTTTTACGTCAAACAGAAAAGAAAAATATCTGAATAGAGCAATAAAAATGTGTGTTTATCTTACAGGGACCGGTCCCAGATATCACATTCACACAGCACTAAATTGTCCACTAAGTGTTGCAATTCTCTCTTTAGTTAGTGAAGTTTTTGTCTCCTGACCTTTATCAGACTTTACTAAGCTCCATGGTTTTCTCTTTTTTGTGTTCTCCTGTGTGTGTGTGTGTGTGTGTGTGTGTGTGTGTGTGTGTGTGTGTGTGTGTGTGCGTGAGACTAGCTGATCAACACTGACAATGTGAAACTCACAAAATGGCTTAATAACAAAAGTTTCATTTTAAATTGTGGCTCAGAAAAGCAAGAGGCGAAAAAAGAAAAGTGTGTCTTTATCTCTCGTTGACGAACAATGTCAGACTTAGTGGACCTTGAGAAACAGAAACTTATTTTATCCATGTCCCATTTTCAACTGACTCTAAAGTAAAAACTTTTTATATAAAGTCCCTTGTGTAAAAGATGCGGGAGTAAAATAAGTGTAAAGATAAGTGAGGAGAGGGATTTAGCTTCTGACCCGGCACCACGTGATGAAAATATTTGTGACTCGTAATAGTTGTCTTGTCTAAGGACACCTCGACAGGAGGAACCAAGAATCCACTGGATCAGACCAAATGCCTCCCTGAATCCCAGACTCCAGACTTTATAGTGGAACATGTGAGTGGATACTATACGATCATATGAGCTCCGTGTTTATCTGTCTCTGAGGGAGCGGTGGGGTGTGTAACAGACTCCCCAGGGGTGCGTTGAGAAAAGTGTTCCAGCGTAAACTCGTGTGTAGTTTCTGTGTGCTGATAGAGTCGGATCTTTGTTCTGGAGTGAAAGTCAGTGTTGGTGCTGTTCGGCAGCAGAAGGCTCGGTGCAGCCGCTTTTTTTCCACGTTCCTTTCCACAGAGGAAATGCTTTCCATTTCCACAGGAGACGATCACAAGCGCTTTCTCTCCGCCGCACAGCCGCCCCACTCAGCTCATGAGATAAATGTTTCACCGTTTTGCTTTTATTAAACACGTTTAAACAGATTTATATGTCTGTGTAAGTTTTTCGACTGAAGCTAAACTAATTTCTTTTTTTAATCAGCTCTTTCTGTGGTGACAGGTAGGAAAAAGACACAGAGAGAAGGGAATTACAGCACATTTGAACATTTTGTAGCCTTGAATGCAGCTTTTGTTCTTATTTGTTTCAACCAGAAAGAATTACGAGAGAATCCTCACATGCTGCTGAAAAATTCCAGAAGTGGGTAAAAAAAAATTTCTTGCGGCTACAATGAAATCCAGGCAGAGTCTGCCTGCGTCCTGTAAACCCTGGCGTGTCACTGCCCGTTGGCGTAAACATGAATTTAGATGCAGTTGAACGTGGCTCTGACCTTTGACGTCGCCCAGCAGTTCGTTGGCATTCAGGCGGTCAACGCGCTCCTTCCATTCCTTGGAGAGGAGTCTCTCCATGCACGAGGGTTCTGCAAACACACAAAACAATCACCCTCACTTTTTGCACGGCACAGACTCACGAAGCGATTGATGGTGAGTGACCGAGCTAACCGATCACAGCGTTGTGTTCTTCAAACGACATGCACAACCCTCCTGAAGTAATAGAACACAAAGATCAGGAGCGTATTTTCAAAGAGAGAGCGAAAAATAAAGTGTCACAAGCACAATAAGAGGATAAAAGCAGGCACAGAGACAGAGGGACACATCCATTACCAACTCCGTCCCCTCAAAAAAAGGATCCGGCGGACCAAATGAGAATGTCTCCATTATTCTGAGAAGGGGTCTTATTATTGACTGTCCTCTTTCTCACAATGTGTCTCATAGCCTCAGGATAACAGACCTCAGAGACACGTGGTCTCGTAACATTCATAAGGTCTCATTTGTTCGATTGGAGTCCTGCTGTGAACTTTACAAAAACAATGGGAACTTTTCAATTCTTCAACGGGCACAGCGCTGGGAGTCAGACAGAACGGCGCATGTGTGCAGATATGTGAGCGTGAGTGTGTTTGAGAAAGGCAGACGTGTGCAAAACATGCAGGTGCTTGAGAAGTGCTTGAATGTCCTGGAACTAGTAGTATGAAATATGTACAGTTTCTACTACCACTCTAACTTCAGCTACAATCTAAACTGGACATTTGAACATATTTATGAGTAACTTTTTCAGGAATAGTATTAATTACTTATGTATTATTACCTATTAAGGAGGTGGCAGAGGCCCATTGCATTTACACCTTTCACGGACTCCTGGAACATTTCTGTCATAGAATCACTCCCTTTTAGTACTTTATATTT
Organism: Microctenopoma steveboyesi; assembly: GCA_032359275.1. Lineage (NCBI taxonomy): Eukaryota > Metazoa > Chordata > Actinopteri > Anabantiformes > Anabantidae > Microctenopoma > Microctenopoma steveboyesi. Next base: position 18,170,407 of record JAUMHF010000023.1, on the reverse strand, counting down.
CCACAGTGTGGCACAGAATCTTCTTAGCTCCTCTTTGCACGTCCGTATATTTGTGCCATATATTTGTATTTGAACAATATAAAATCTAAATACTTCTAATAATCTATGATCATAGTATTCTGATACATGTCTCAGCAGCACTGGTTTTCATGCCAGTAGATGCACCGCAGATGGTGTCATGGTCACGCAGGGCCTCATGCAGAACACCAAGGATGTTAAAACACACACACACACACACACAGAGAAATGAGACATTCTTGAGTGCTGTGTGGAAAACATGCCCCTGAGGGTTCGCCTGATTTAGAATAGTTAAGTCAGACAATAGCTCATTTGTGGTGCCTTTATCCTGACAAAAGGGGCTATAGGCATTCATAAAGGCACATGGCCTATTGTGAATGGATTAATGTTTAGTTTGTGCATATGGGCCCATTGTGCGGTCCTGAGATGCCCTCCGTCGTCCGAGCACAACTTCCTCATTGAGTCCATTAAAGCCCTGCATGTTTAGGGTTGGATTATGATTGTTGTAAATAAGCTAATGCACCCATCCAGATCACATGGGACGAATGTAAACAGTGGGGGGCTGAGATAGACGGGCACAAGTCAAAGATTCAACTACTGTAACTTCTGATGGTGATTTCCCAAATTTGGGAAAAACGCAGGGTATTTCCAGACAGATGCTGCACATTGCAGTAAAAACGAGGTAATTAATACAAGTCCCCCACTCCGAGGACAAAGGAATCCACCCAAGCTTTGACAGATTCATCGGACCTACTTTGAATTTGTGTACATTTGGATGAATGGGTGATATTTACAACCAGTAAAGAGGTGAAAACTGGAGAAAAGGTTCGGGATGAGACCTAAAGACGCCAGTGTGTACACATTCAGTGGGCCTAGGATAAAACAAAACTCGGAAGCACAATTTATGAGAGCACTTAGCAGGGAAAACACAACCTGTAACTTCAGGATACATCTGCATAAGTCAACTGTGTGTATACGCTGATCCACAATTTATACCCCCCATACTGATAAACACATCAGACAGGGAGACAGTGGAGGAGGTGCTGGGTGAGGAGTAACTCAGGAAGAAGGAGAAGAAAAGACGAATGAGAGAGCAAGAGAGGGAGATGTTTTACCCTAGATGGCTCTCTATCTGTCCCTGTGACCGAGTCAGGGATCAAGTGCTGTTTAGATTTGAGGGTGGATAAAAATTCTTGCTGTCTGAAAACCAGCTCCTTTATCAACTGAAGGAGAAATGTGGAAGACGGATGGGCTGGAAGAAGAGGAAGGAGAGGGAGGATGAAGGGTAGATGAAAGAAAGGAAGCAGTGGTGGTGAAGAAATGAAAGAGAGAACGTGAAAGAGGAGAGATACAGTAACTATACGCTGACGATAATGTGTTTTATTTCTGATATTTTATACTGATGATCAATAACGCAGAGTTTCATTCACCCAGCCCTAACCCACGGATCAGTTTGTAATTGGTTATAAAGCACATCGGCACGGAAAGACGGGCAGGGAGGAGGGATGAAAGTGAAGGTGAAGGAGATGAGAAGCGGATAAAGAGAGAATGCTGCAGTAAATCAGCCAGTGGGCTGGTGAGTGTTTGGGGTAAACACACTTTTACCACCTGCCCCTGTGCCATCCTGCCAAGAAGCTGTGTTTTGGGTGTTTTACATGAGCCACAGGCAAGTTACCTGTGTGTGTGTGTGTGTGTGTGTGTGTGTGTGTGTGTGTGTGTGTGTGTGTGTCCTAAAAACACCCTGCCAAGGGAAACACTGTGCTACAAGCTTCCACTCAGACTTTTTATTCTTTCTTTCACTTTCTGGGTTTCAAACTTTCTAGTAGAAGGAACTTTTCAGGGAGCCTCCTGGTTATTATAGGAACAGTTAGGCAGCACGATTTATGTCATGGAAACTCTTCTTCGTTATGATTACTTGTTACATATTTTGCACCGCTTTGAAATACTACAATTGCCATGTGTGTCTGATGTCATTGTGATGGACGGAAAAGCGTAACGAGAGCTCAAACGTAGCTGTAGCAAATAAAACTGCTTTGTTGCTGTGGTTGCTAGGTTCTTCCACTCTCTTTTTTTAGCTGTGTTATGACATATAAAGATATTACTGTTGCTTGCATTGGGAAAATTTAATTTCTTGGACACAAAGTCCTGGTTCCATGTAATAGAGCAGCTGAAAAATGTCTGGAAAATGTCTACAACACCCTTTTTGAAACCGTATATATGCTGTTTCTTCTATGCCATGACAAGACAAGTCTCCTTTGTGGCTGTGTGAGCTTAGCTAGGTTTATTTTTCTATGTTTGACTTCAGGTGGAAGCGTGAAATATAACCATAACTTAAATACACAAAAGAACAATAAGGATTCTGACGTTTGTTTTCTGACACGACATTCAAGAAGCCCGTTTATTTTCTCTACAGAAGCATATTTAATACAGGATTTTAATTTGATGACACTTTGAAAAGTCCCTTATGATTCACTGGACATTTGCATTGAAACAGTGTCGCTTCAACTCTGTCGCACACGCTCAGTGTGGCTGTGCCGGAGCTCGGGAACTCATAAGTCTGCAGGTGAAGGCCGAGGTAAAGAGAAAAAATCAGGTAATGGTAAAAATAACAAAGCCCAGGGTTATAGTGGGTGTTTGCGTAACACACGCACGACTGAAAAAAACATTTTGTGTCTTCACTTCGCTACTGAACGTGTGCAAATGGAAGCTGACAGCCACACTTTGCACTTCCACATTTATGTCAGTGGTGCGACTTTAGCTGCAGACCCCACAACGTCAGACAGAAGAAAGCAAGAAGAGAAGGAGGAAAGACAGAAAGACAGCCCAAGAAATGCGACATGAAAGATAAGAGAGGAAGAGAAGTGAGCGACAGACCAACAGAAACAGACAGCTACAAATACAGAGAGACAGAGCGAGAGCGAGAGTGAAAGAGAGAGCAGCTGTCCCAACAGCTGGCCGGCAAGATTGATGTCTCAGTGAAATAAAACTCAACATATGTCCAAACATGAGGAGACAGGCCAGCCAGGAGGAAGAGAGACACACACGCTGCCCATACGAGAACACTGCTGTATTCAACGTACGTGCACAATACACGCTGATTAAAGAATGTCAGTACACGGCTGAGACGTTTGAGTGCACACAAAAGGTCCCTAACACACACACACACACACACTTGATCTGCGTTGTAAAACCATTAAACTGCGGAGTAGTTAGCCTGGCTGCGTGTTAGCACGGTGTCCATTTCACACACACTATTTTCATCTGTCAGCTGACACCCAGATTCTCTTGGATCAGAACATGGCCTGAGAAAGCAGCCGGCCATCGCGGCTGGTGGGGGTTCAGAGACACACACACACACACACCTGCACACACGCTCTTTGGCTATTGCTGACAGGCTGATCTACGCTCCATAGAGGCCCACCTGTGGGTGTCACATGTTAGCTGTCCAGTCTCATCACAATAATGGCATCAAGCTTTAACCCACGCTGATTTATGACATGAGTGTTACCTACACCTTCACTGTGATAGATGCCTCAAACCATCCAAAAAGTGCTGATTACTCTCTCAACTCGTCAACTAAGATCTAAAAAGAATGCATTTTGACTGGCTGAAAAGTATTTGATTGAAAAAGGGCAGATTCATTAATTAGTTTTAAAAATCTTCAGTGTTACTGTATGTTGTTTGTAACTGTCTGTAGATGAGAGCATATGAAAGTGATTTAATGGGGTCTATAAAACCAGAGAAAAACAAGTGAGAATATGACCACATCAAAAAGCATCACTGAGACTCACTTATGTGTATAAATTAAATTGGTATGGAACATAAAAATACGAAATGTCTTTACTTAGTTTTTACTTCATGTGTGGTAGCCGGTGGACCTGAAGCCTGGAACTAATGCTCTGACCCAGGTCCAATAATTATGCTTAAAACAACAAATAATAAACTCAAATTCCTCACCAGAAACGGCACCAATGACTTGTCGACAACACAGTTTCTGAGCAAATAAAGTGCAAAGAAGAGTTTACAGGGGTTTATTTGTTAATTCATCAGAGTCTGTGTTCTAAGGAATTTTCTTTTCTACTCTGACAGAAAAACAGATCTTCCTCCTTTCGTTTAGGGAGTTAGTTGATCCCAGCGCGGCCTGGGTGGGGCTTTGAATCCCACAGGGGCAACCCGAGCTAAAAATACAAAATACTCCCTCTCAGCAGTGTGAAGTATTTTACGCGATATAAGGTGACTGCACTGCCGGCGGCACCGGTTTGAAACTCCGCAGCCCTGAATTAGACAAAGGATAATGTTTCTACCGAAGGTGTGAGCTTAACACTGGACGAGCTGGTCCCTGCTGTGCAGTTAGAGACGTTGGGCCTGTGCTGCCTTCACAGACTGGAGGTCGCAGCGGGAAACCGCAAACACGCTGTGAACGTTTGTTCACCAAGGAATCACTCACACATTTCACCAAAGGTAAGTTAAGAGTCTTAAAGACTGACGAGGACGTTGCAACTATCTCAAGGCACAAATGGCAGATTTTATTTCTTAACCATCGCCTGTTGTAAGGAGAGATAAATGGCATCCATTTTTTTTCAGATACCCCCCCCCCCTCCATTTGTTAGTGTGAGAGGCAGGGAACAATGGAGCCTGATTGACAAGCTTTAAAACATGTACTGTATCACAGGCATATGATGAACCACCGCAGCAACAAGGTCAATTTACTTTGCATTTAATTAATTTAAAATGTAAAGTAAAACATCTATTCACTGGTTAATAACAGAGCTTTCATGTTTTCTTTTTGTCTGTCGTTGTATTTTTCAGGGTTTAATTTTTTGTGCGTGTGAAAGTAAATTAAACGTAAATGGTCTGTTCATGAATAGGAACAACCTTTTTCTGAGTGAGTGTGTGTGAGTGTGTGTGTGTGTGTGTGTGTGTGTGTGAGAGTTTTAATATCAATCCCTTTCATGAAATGTTTGTCGTTAGACTGGATGAACCCAAACACTGCAGCATGTTGTAATTTCTGTGATTAGAACATGTAACATCAGTGACCTCAGCTGAGACAAAGGCGTAGTTTGTGTTAATATTTTCTACCTTCAGATAAATTAAAACAACCTGAACACACTCTGGGCGCGAAAATCGCTTCTTTGTGAAGCGCACGCTTTCAAAACATCAGTTCAAGACCCAAGCTTCTGGTTCCACTTTAGGCGTGATATATGAAACTCTATCCCACTTAGCGCTCACACACACACACACACACACACACACACACACACACACTGTCCATACAGCGCAGTGTGCGGTTCAGACACAATACGAGCATTATTTTGGGGTGAGCCCTTAAGAGGTCTGGTGAGGGTGGAGCCTGAGGCTGACAGAGGGATCGGGGGGGGGGTCAGAGAGCCAAGTTTAAATTTACAGTGAGTCTTGGTCCAAGACAAGACAGGGCAACTTATTCTTTAGGAACCGTCACTACACAGCTTTAATATTAAGACAAACAAAATGAATGTAGTGAAGAAAGATAACGTGTCATTGTCTGCCTTCAACTGGATTTATATGGAAGATATACATTAGATATCAGTAGTTTCCTTGGTTTCAGATTTTTGGTACAAATGGAATTCATCCCTGTTTATACGAGCTTATCATTTTACTTTTTTACATATTTTTTTAAATGTTTAACAAGAAGAAAACATATGTTTTATGGTTTCTCCACCGTAAAACAGTACAAATCCATATCTTTGAATAGCTTTCATCAAACGCGTTCCACTTTTTTCTGTACAGTTATTATTAGTTATCTTTCACCAGATGTTAAATTATCAGGTGAACAATTTAGCATTTCACAAGGACTTGAGAAAATCACTATTTATTCTGATTCTTTTGGACAACATTCAAAACTCTTGCAGCATACCACATTGCATGCGCCGGCACCATATGTTGGTTGGCCTGCAGCCAAGCTGTGCAGGAGAGGGCTACCAGGCACATCCCACCGAGTGCAGACCCACAGGCTGTGGCTGATCATTAGTAAAGAGATCTCTATCAATTACAGTGGAAGAAACTGTAACCAACCACAAAAAGTCCAGAGGGAGTCAGAGTGCTGTCAGAGCTGATGAGAGCAGCGCGATCACCAAATACAGCTACAGTGTGCATAAAGGTAGAGTCAGCGTTCGGGACGCAAGAATGGAGCTCATACAGCCTCAACACACGCACTGCTGCCATGCTGCTCCTAATATGGCACATTTAGACAAGCCTTTTTTTTACCAGTGTCCCAAATGCTAATCTACTACGTTCACACACACAGAGTCTCTACCTGAGCGCAGTCATAGCTCGAGCTGCCAATCCCATTGAAGAAGGCAAACACGGTGCAAGAGCCAAGACCTCGTTAATTGGCCAATAAGCTTAAGTCTCTGGGTCAACCCAACTCGCCTGTTAAGCTGTCATCACAACTACTTCCACCTGCGTGTATGAATCCATAAGGATTCCCCCCCACACACACACACACACACACACACTAGGTGCAAGCTTTGGTCGCGCACTACAGCTTCATCTGCCAAAGGAAAAAGCCAACGGACAGGCCTGGGCTAGTATCTAAGCTGCTAACTGTAAGAATGGTAAATTTGCTCTGTAACAAAAGAGGAAGCTCGCAGATAATGTTTTATTCCTGGTAGAGCGAGCACAGGTGATTACGGTGCACAGGGCGAAGATGCAGATGATCGCGCGTCGTTCTCATTCTGCCAACCAGGAGAGGACATGCTGCGCAGGAACAGAGGAGAGGATCGCTGATTTTTCAGCAATGAGAGAGAACAAAGCAAAGCCTGGCAGAATGCCGTCGCAGAGCAACAGGGTTTGAAGAAGGTTTGGCCTTAGTCTGACCTTTCCTTCCAGCTGGCAAAGCCATTATATGGGTGACTGGGTACCCAGCTCTGGCCTGGCCTAAAAGTGCTTGTGATTTCTCCATACTGGGCTTAAACACAGCACAAAACGGATCATGAAACCGTAGCTGCTACAAGTGATCCTACAATGAGGTGTACAGATACTGGGAGAACTTTTTACCCTCAAACAGGCCAAATATGCATGTTGTGGTTTAATGTCACATATATACTATTGTGAAGATGGTTGTCCTAAACCTAACCCTGGCTAACAATTAAGCCCCTAAGTTTCAGGCTGGCCACAATGCTTTGTTTTTAAGAGATGTTTCAGTGGACAACTGGCCATCTGTTCTGGGCTCCTGCACATACAGCACACCTCCCTTCTGAAAGGACATCAACCTCCACAGGAGCACTCAAAACGGCAACGTTAACGCTAACCGCTCTAACAAAGACCCAAACCCAAGAGCAGATCCAGTCCCAACCGCCATGGTTAGCGCTACTAAGCAGAATTAGCTTTAGCAGTGTTTTCCAGCTCTGAGAAGAATTAACTTTAATTAAGCATCAAACAACAAGAGACACAGATGAACGACGCAAACAGACTTCAAGTGATGTTTGTTATCTGGTCACGGCACTTTACAGAGGACAGGTTCTGAAGTCTCACAATGAAATGTCCTTTAAAGGCTAAATTTAGCTCTTAATAAAAGAAAACCACTGATTATTCTGGATTTATAGTCCTTACAAACTTATTTTCCAAACCAGTTTTACCCAAGAACATCATGTCTAAGTTAGCAACAATAGATGTGGTTTGGTCAGATTTCATGTTCAGTGAAATCCCTCAAATGCTGCCATAGTTGAATTCCAATAAGTCTAAATTATGATTGGTGCACAGTGACGCCATGTTTTCCAAAGCAAGGCCTCCCGTTTTAAACCAGTGGGAGAGGCACTGAAACCAATCCAAATCATCGCTTTGTAGGTGTGCACATTTACCTCTGAAGCAAGTTAAACACGGGGAAGCACAGTTAAACCAACAGAAATGGAAAATGACTTTGTGTTTTACTTTTAATTAGGAGTTATTACTGCCTCATGTTTCCACAAATATGCATAACTTCAGAGGCAGACATTCATTTTGACTTAGAACCAGAAAGCTCGGTTTGGTGGGTTCTAGAAATGCATCTCCATGTTGCGTGTTTCTGTATGATGGGAGGAGCAGTTGATGATGTTCCCAAATCTACGACTGTATCAGTGCTCTAGGTTTTTATCCGTTCTTAATGAGTGCCAATACATCTGCCATATTCTTTAAAAAGGTGCATACCTTTTATGTTAATTTAATAAATATATATAAATAGACTTGAGGCTTATAGGCTGCAGCAGCAACCACGACCCAACTTCAGATCAGCGGAAGGTAATAGATGGATGGACGGGTAGACTCGAGGCTTTAATACAATAGATTTAATTCAGTTTTTTAAAATGTCAGACATATATCTGTTGAGATTGATGGGACTGATGTAACTGACTGTCGACACTGTGAAGGTTCAGCAGTCATGAAAAAACATGAGAGAGAGCGCAACGTCCCGTCCGATCTATGACCTGAAGCCTCTTCCCATTCAGTCACGCTACATGCGTTCATCTCAAGAGTGTAGTGAGAGAAATGTTCTTACATCATTTTTGTAACTTGTAACTTACATTTTTTAACTGTAAGTCTAAATTACTTTAGATTAATTCATAATTAGACACACAGGTGTCTGTTTTATATCTACTGCACAGCAACAAAGTGGAACGGTAATTGAGTCCAATCTCATTTGCAAGTAAAACTTGAATTGTACAGTAATTCTTGGGTCTAAGCAGGGATTAGAGTGATGTTTGCCAGGAGCCAGAGCTGCTCTGGGCACATTAGATGACTGACTAAGTTGGCACATAGACACTGTTCCCATTCCAGGGCCTGTTAACAGTGGGTTGGCCCCTGGTAGATCCAACAATACAGATAATGATAATTCAGTCATGAAAACTCGCAGAGATTGATTATACACTTCATCAGGTTTAAGGTCCATCGGGCAAGGGTTGGGCAATCGCACAAATGTGTCTAGTACTTGCTGCTTTTCCAATTTTGCTATTGGGCGCTCAAGGAAACAAAGTCAAATTCATAATTAACTATCAGTGTTAAGAGGCAGGGTATTGTTTGGACTATAGCTCTGTGTGTTCCATGTTTTTAGTTACTATTCTCTCAAGCTATTATTTTTAGCTACAAAATGACAGAGGATGCAGAAGTGTTCCTATTCAGCAGCATGTCTGGTGCCCACATTTCTCTTTTGATGGTCCCCCATCCTGGCCTTGAACATTTCATTCACCAACCAGTGCTAAGTGCTTTACCAGTATAGGAGAAGTCTTGTGTGCAGTATGTCTTTGTATCTAAACCTTCACACTGTACAGCACAACTCAACATAAATGTTGTTAAGTTGTCTAGAAAACGTCAAACCTTCACCCTCTTGGCTTGTATGTTGTGAAAGTCCAGACAAAAAAAAAGGTGCAGCAACCAGCTGTGTGGTAATACAGCTAGCTGACACAATCTTAAAGAGTTCTTGATAAAGCTTCTAAAAGCAGAGGCGGCGGATGGCTGGGGAAAAGAAAAAATCTCCCACATTGCAAAGCGAGGCCATGTCTATTTATTAGAACTGTCATAGGCACTTAGGGGTCCTCCGAGCAGCGAACAGCTAACAGCGTGCTGACAGGGGGTGAGCACAGCGCAAAGGCTAACAACGACATTATCTACACTTTAGCTCCGGGCTACAGTGCTCAAAGGGTTCAACCATGTTAGGCTAAGTGAGCCCTCGATGGATAGTGGGCTCGGTTCCATTTGATCATACAGCCCATCCAACCTGGGGGAGCTCAGGTGACTGAACTGTTTTCAGCAGGAGGCGGAGGACGGGGCAGCAGCGGCGGTATTGTTCAGGCTTTAATGTGCTTGCCATTTGAGCGCTGATGATCAAATCTGGTTGTACTGAAGGATTATTCTGAATGAAAGCATGTTTTAAGTGTGAGTCTAAGCTGAAGAGGAACAAATGCTGAACAAATCTGTGGAACTTTCTGCTGTGCAGCGCTCAGGGATGCCACATCAGGACTCAGTATATAAGCCTATTCACCAGGATGGCCTTGCACTCCCGTTATATTGCTATAACAAAAAAACAAATATGACATCTTGCCTTTACAAGTAACACACTACAAAGATTTAAATCAGGATGTGAACAAGGTTGCCTGGTGAGCGATTCCAAAAATGCACTGAAAATCGTTTTATATAAACTGTAGAAGAATAGAAACAGCACACCCCATCATTTGCAGAAAAAGACATAAAAGAGCAATAATATGGCGAGGCAGAGAAAGCAGTAATTAAATGAAGATGTTTTTTTCTTTTTTTTTAATTAACAAATGAGAAAAAGGCCGCGGAGATTATCGCTCATCAGTTATGTATGTAACTGTTTGTGAGTGCCGATGGAAAAGCGTCACGACTCTGATCACCTCATCTCATTGCAACAAAAATCACAAGGTACACGTCAATCCCCCCATGCAGAGATACGCTGGGATCAAAATGAAATGCTTTACCGCAGCACTGCATGAAAGACATTTTACAATGGGACTTCAAGGACCACAGCAATTCACATAAATGTTCACAAGGCCCAGAGATAGCGCTATTATTCCCACTGACAGTGTAAGGTTCAGTGCGCCTGGTTATATTGTACATGGTTATCTTGTTTGTTTTTGTCCTGAATAAGTGTTTGCAGCTTGATCAATGTCACTTGTAAGGCCTCAGAGATGACAGCACCAGTAATTAGCAAGGGAAGAGATCAAGGCAATAGCAGGTTTTTTCTTTCTTTGCTCTGTGTTTTTTCCCCCGAGGGGAAAGAAAAACAGGCATAAAATCTGAAACATTTGGGCCTCACTGTATGAAACATGGAACCTGCCAAGCTGCATCTTGATCTCCTGGAGCACCACACAGGACAAACCACAACATGTATCAATATGCATATTGTTATTATTATTATAAGCAAATATTTGAGCAGGGATAAGCAGGCAGACATGCAAACAATGGTCCTCAGCTGGACTCGTTCTGAGGTGTGCGCTTCAACCATTCAGCGAGCTGCACATATGTTATTCTGCTGTTTACAGGATGTTTGCACTGTCATAAGAAGACAACACAGGAAAGGACACATCGTCTGCACGGAGCTTTTCCTTTTACTCATACACCCTTTGATTTGACTGAAGGATGTCGCCACAGTTGTGAATACACTTTCTCACACACACACACACACACACACACCTTTTTTTCCCTTTCAAACTGCTCTCCGTACTGTAGATAAGAAGCAACGTGCCTTTCAACCGAAGACACTGTGTACTTTATTGGCCCCCAGGCTTTTTTGGTCCACTTTGCTGTATCAATAACAAAGCAAAGCCTCTAAATGAGAGAGATCAAGCGCTCCTCTGATATCATCACAATTACTATGTGCACATAACAGTAAAAAGGGGTGTTAGATGATTTTAGGCCTGACTTGCTGTAGGGTGGGAAGGGGCAAGCTGAGACATGCTGGGAGACTCCAGCACTTTCCTGTGATAGTGGTGTAGATCAGAGGAGCAAAGGAGAAAGGGAAACCTGTGTTTTCGCTGATTTGATATTGTGATCTAACGACTGGGGGGATCTATCAGCTGTAATTGTAGATGTGCAAAGATCCTCTGGAGAGGATGTGTTCAGAAAGGGAAATCAAGAGGAAAAAATACAGGCTGTTCTCCCTCTATGTGTAAGTGGAGGGTAAATGGGGGACAACAGCATCCTGTCTATCAAACGTGAGTGAGTAAACTGATCTGAAGCTGTTGTGAGACCTTTCAGTGTCGTCTGTCAGTGCTAAAATCAGCAACGTGCTGGATTCCTAAAAGCTAAGTGGCTGCAGGGTTAGTGAATTACTTCAGTGTTAGAGTGCAAAGGATGGCGAGGATGATGTGGGATGACACGTGAGAACTGTGTTTCAGCAGCAGCTGCGCTAATCATTTCATCTGCAGAGCAGGAGAGACGTCCTCCAAGCAACCGCAAAAAGCGCTTTACGCTGGCGAGTAAACTTCTGATAAAGAACATTAGAATATAAGAGTAAAATCCTGGAGATTCCCACAACAGCAGCTGAATGACTCTGTAATGTGGCGATGCCCCATGTCCCAAACATCACAGTTAAAACCTGCACACATGAGCCACAACAGTGACCTTCTCTCACCGTCTTGTTCTGTCTTGGTCAGCTCTACGAGCTTCTTCTGTTTCAGTGTGTCCACAACATCTGCCAGGCTTCCCTTGCGGCGCTCCGGTGTCCCGAAGGCGAGGCCGATCATTGACTCCCCGCGATCCCTGAAACACTCCTCCGGCTTGGGTGGAGAGGTAGAGTTAGTCCGGTAGGAGTAGACTGAGCAGCTTTTACTGCTCTCGTTCTCCTGGGAAGGGGCAGCAAATGAGGGTTCGGGGTTAGGAGTTGTCCAGCGCATACCATCACTTTTCCTTTTCTACTCGTGTAAAGAACTAATTCTGTACAAGAATTCAGATATTTAATGACAGCAGAAATAAATCAGATCACATGTTTATTCGTGCAGCTTCACACAGGCCAGTGTATCGTTCTGGTTTCTGCTGCAGGGCCTGAGGCACAGCAGTTTATATTTATCAAGGAGATAAGCCCTTCAAGACGACCACATTGTCCCACACAACAGACACTTTAGCACAGGTGCTCTCACACTGGGGCTATTTCTGAACGTTTTCTCCTCCTCTTACAGAGTGGGGGGATCTCCGAGAACTTTAGGAGGCTAATGTTTCAAAGACAAGGGGCTTTGGCTAACAGCGGGATCTTAAGACGCCCTTGAAAAGGCTCCACGAGGGCCTGTTGTGCACTTTGTCTTTAAGCAGGAGATGCCTCTGTAATGGGGATTAGGAGATAGTGTGTCACTCACGGATTGATCAGGTGTTTTTTCAGAACCGTACATAATGACCTGACGGTCGGATCCTATTATAAACCAAAAGGTCACGTATTCATTTGTTGCAGCAGATAATTAATGTGGGCCGATGGATCTTACTGGATCTCACTCTGGATACAAAGGCAATGCTTGAGTGTGAGAATGACTACGTACACTAAAGGTTTTGGTCAGTTATTGTTTGGTCAAGATGATTTATCTGTGTTATCTACACAGATAACACAGACATTCAAATTAATTCTCAGCTGATCCCACAACAGTTTCTAAAACAAGTGGGGAACAGATGAACTACGGTCTCAGCTTTTTGCTTTTTATGTGTCACGCAGCCATTTTCTCTTCCTGCTGTCTTCATGGTCCCACGAATTCAACCCGTGTTATTTCCACGACAAGAAACAACAGTGGAAATCACAGACTGAGAGGTAGTATGTAGATATTCTGCTACAACACTCGGAAATCAGGAAACTTACTTACTATTCTCACAACTTTTTGTTTCCCTCAGAGGCTGAAGTCAAACACGCCTCATCCCCTGCTACAGGAAACTAAGGTGCACACACAGTCTGGCTCTCTCACACACATAAAACATGATGAGGAGAAGAGAAGAACCGAGGGGTATAACTCTCTGTAGGAGAGCCCTCGCTGGGCTGCCTATAGCACTGCCTGCAGCACACAGACCAGAGAGAACCCCTGGCGTGTGCGTGTGTGTGTGTGTACATGTATTTATCTCTGTTGTGCACAATCATCATTATACATGAGGATTTGTACACCCAGTGTACTTGTGCATGTGTTTTATGAGCTCTGAGTGTGTACTGTGTACACACACACACACACACACACACACACACACACACACACACTAACCACACTGGTTTCAGAGATTTGAGTTTGAGATACGTTCAACTTGTCAGCTCTGTGTAGTTCTCCTCTCACCAGCGCAGAAGGTCCGAGGTTCTCCCAGTCAGCATCACTCTGCTTCTCTCTGATTGGCTGCAGCTCATCGCAGGGGGGTTGGTCATGTGAAGATGGTGACTGTGGCTCCATTGGGCCCTCTCGCTCATCATTGGTCCAGGTCACATTGTCCTGACCTATCGCTTCTGCTTCTTCGGGTGGTGGTTGAAAGGGAGGTGTTGCTTGCATGAAAGACATCATTCTGTGAAGGAAAAGAGCAGCGACAGCAATTTTACATTCTCAGTTTGTGAAAGAGAGGAGAGGAGAGGAGAGGAGAGGAGAGGAGAGGAAAGGACATAAGAGGACATGAGAGGAGAGGA
>JAUMHF010000023.1:18144865-18155330 GCA_032359275.1 Microctenopoma steveboyesi | reverse complement strand
AGAGGAGAGGAGAGGAGAGGAAAGGAAAGGAGAAGAGAGGAGAGGAGAAGAGAGGAGAGGAGAGGAGAGGAGAGGAGAGGAGAGGAAAGGAAAGGAGAAGAGAGGAGAGGAGAAGAGAGGAGAGGAGAGGAGAGGAGAGGAGGGGCAGAGCTCTCTACTTGTAGTGTGTAGCTAAATTTTAAGTTTTACAATTTATAGAACATCAGCTGCAACCTTCCTGAGCGCCAGCTCACACACACACACACACACACACACACACACACACACACACACACACGCTGCCATAGGCATAATCTATTAATCATCTATTAGGAGAAACATCAAGGCTTCTCATCACTTCAGAGCTGTTTCAAAAGCAAAGGCTGTGCTGCTGAGTTTCAGTGGAGAAATCTCTTTTTGGTTTTTTAGTGTAAGCCTCAGGCTGCAGGAGTCATTAGGCTAATACATCATTTACTGTAATTACTTCCCTTTGTTGAACTGTACTCACAAGGACTTTTATTGACCACATTTATTTCCTCAGCTCTCCTCTGCAGAAGCCTAAATCCCCATTATAAACGTAAACACGTGCCCACTTTAAATAAACAGTTATCGTTACGCCCTCATGAGTCTAATTGGTCCTCGTAAGTGACAACACGGGGTTGTACAAATCATTTCTCACACACACACACGTCTGTGAAGAGAATCTAATCACTACTACAGCGTTAGGGAATCACAAGTCCACCTCTGAACATGCAGGCTCCTCTGTGCCTTTAGATATCCACGTCTGTGGAGAAAAAGCAAGGCCGCGCTGTCTGAGTGTGGAGATCAGCCATCAATAGGTGAAAACGCAAAAACAGAGCAACATAAAGACCCGGGAGGGATCTATGTGATGTGTGTGGAAACTTAACTTTCACCTACAGGTAGTTAAAGTGATCCTGGGGGTCATGAGGTTCTTCTGTCTCATCTTTTATTACCTGTGTCAGAGTGTTACGCAGGTTAAACCAGAGAAGGTTCGTGTCGTGGCCTGAAAACTGAAACTTGCCTGACCATTAATAGTACAGTGTCACAACTGCGTCGCTTTCTCCGGTGGCTTCAAAACCAACTGCAACACAGTGCAAAGGAACCAGGATGCACACGTCAGTCAGTTCACAGCAGCCTGCTCTCTGCTGAGGGAAACATGCAGCATCTTTTAGCACGTTGTTTCAGTTTAAAGCTGCTTTCACAGGAAGGGTTCACTCCCACTACCAGGGACCTCTACGTCCAGCATCAGGCTGATGACGTTTGCTAACAAGTTCATACTATTCACATGTGGCAGGTTAAAAGATGTTTTGGTGAAATGTGGTTGTACAAACTTTAAACGGGTTTTCTGGTGCATATAACTCCACCCAGTCTGACTGACAGGAACAGCTGACACCCTTACGTTTTACCCTCTACAAACCTCGGCTGGACACGAAACAACCAGCAAATCACTAATCCACGATCAACTGCTGGCAATGCACACAGGGGCGATGAGAGAGAGAGAGCGCCTGGGGGGGGGGGCGAGGGAGAAGACAGAGGGGAGCCTATATTTAGCTGACAATATTGCTGGTGCTGTGTTTATGAAGGAAGCTTAAGACTTGGTTTCTTGGAACTGGTGTCTCATATGGCCAGGAATGTCCAGCCTCATAACTCGCTGCTACTGATATGGTTTCATCATGCAACAGTAACGGGGTTTGTTGGTAAGCATGACACGAGGCCTTTCGCGATAGGCGGCTGCAGGAAAACAGCGTTTACTTCACTGCACTCGTCATCAGACAGCGAATCACATTACTGGTGTTTGGATGGCTCCATTGTTGAACTAACATGGCAAACGTTAAGCTCCAGCAAGTCATTGCTCTGTACCGAGTTTAGGAACCACTGCGGCGTTGTGCCACTTAACTTCTCAGGGTTAGGATGAATGCTGATGATTTATTTATGCGTTTGTTTTTGTATGACCCTGAAATCACACACTTTGGAACTTACTCAAAGAAATTAAAAGAAAAAACTCAGTTGACTCTATAGAGGTGACGGATTAAAACAGCAAATATCAAATATAATGAATATAATTAGCTGTTACGGTCACGACAGAAGAGAAACTGCCGTGTGTGTTAAGGATGGTGTGTTGGCTCCATGTTGGAAGTTTAAACGTTGTTAGTACTGTCAGTCCTTGTTCCCTTTGAATCTGTCACTCAATAGAAGCAAGGACAACATAAAAAATAAGCATTACTTTTTCTTAATATCTGAGAAATGAGAAGCCTTCTGGAAGCTTTTCTCCTGACCGCAGCGCTGACGCCTGACGACATCGGGTCCTTCCCTACTGGGACGGGGGGAGAAAGTGAGTGATTTATAGCAGAAGGAGCAGCTTTCCCCCAAAGACACCAGGAGAAGAATGAGTCTGGCTACACAGGGACAGTCTGAGGAAGCGGTAATGTGACGATTACGTTCCACTGAAAGCTGAAAATGAATTCATGATCGAAGCCTTTTCATATTGTCAGACGTGTGGGAAAATATCAACTTTGAAAGTTCGTCTCTGTCTAAGACACTTCTTGGAAAGTGATACTTTGAGATTGCTTGATAAAATAAAACACGCACTGTTGAGTGATGAGGTTTAATATTCAGTCCTTATTTTTTATAAGCATGATGTCAGGAAGATCATTCTAAAAGTTTGGATAAAGGCCTCATCTGAATCCGTTATTTACTCAACATAACGAGTAGTTACAGCGATGGTACGCTCGAGCCACAAGTTACTGTTCTCTTTAGGAGAAAAATCCCTCCTTTCCTGTTTCCTATGAAACTTCTCATAGCATTTAGTCCACAGACACACTCGATAGACAAACTATTACTAGTAGGCAGCTGGCTAAGTCCCCTCCTAAGACATGGACACTAACTTAGAATCCCTTTGGGAGTGTAAGAAAAACGAAAACCGGGGTCGGAATTTGGCAGGAAAGTGTTGTTCTGATCTGGCCTGGAACTTGGCGACTTGGCAGAAACAATCATGCATTGTGGAGCGCGGACGGAGAGGGACCTGTGACAGATGAGAGTGGGAGAGAGAGGGCCCCCTCTTAGAAAAACAGTACACAAAGCACCATTCACAACTCCGGTCCCTTCTGCCACTTGTGGAGTGAGAGAAGGGCTCCGACAAAGGCCTCAGACTCGACCAACTGGGTGTAAAATCTCCAGCCGTCCCTGTCGGATAGAATTGAGGAAGTGGGAAATACCACCGAGAAAGAGAGACGGAGAATCATAGAAGAGGAAAACAGGGTGTAAAAAGAAAGCGGAGGACTTTCCTTAGAGTTGTTTGTCTGTTGGACAGTCCCGGTAAAAATACGCAGAAAGAGGGGTCTAAATGGAAACACAGATGGACATGCTGTGGCCACCTGAAACTTTCGTGCGATCACTGGTAAGATGGTGGCACATGTCTTATGAGCCCGTCTCTCCCAAAAAGACACAGCAGCATCACTGATATTATGACCGTTTATCTGGGTGTTTGCTAAATGCTAGCTCCTATTGTTCCTGCAGATTCGATGAGGGTGGTCTGTCAGCAGGTGGCAGCCACATCACCAGAGTCACAGCTAACGGGAATTAGCATTGATGGCATTGCGAGGTAGTAACCACAGCTCCAACAAACACAGCTGGCGCCGTGCCATTTCTCTCCCGCCTTCTCTGTCCGTTACCATTCTTTTCCACAAACACATTTTTCCAGAAGGGTCATGCGTGTAGCTCTTCATGTTGCTGGTAATACTTTGTGAGTGTACACGGTAGCGTTGTAGTCAAGACCGGTTAAACCGAGACCAAGACAATGCTGAGACTTGAGAGAACCAAGACCAAGACACACTCCAGTAATAGAACATTTTCACTACTGAATTTGGGATTTTAATTTGTTTTCGCTTATAATCATGAAACTTAAAAGAGCCCTAGTCTGTTTTAAGTCTTGGTCTTGGCCTCGACCAGCCTTGATCTTGGTCTCGCCTTAGTGTCTCTTGGTCTCGGCCTTGGTCCTTGTCTTGGTCTCGGTTTAGGCGGCCTTGACTACAACACTAGTAACCGGAGAACGCTCGCACAGAAGAAGAAGGTTTTCAAACTCATTTAAGTTTTTTCTGGCAAATGATGAAACGTCCACAGCACCGTTCCTTTTGCATCATCTAGACACAGCTTTGAATCAGGTCATGCTGATTTACATTGCATCCTGGTTGGAGCGTAGACTGCATCACGTCACATTCGTAGCTGCGGCACATATAACTTTAACACACTGGAACACTGACGGTGTATTGAAATAAATGTTGTATTGATCTCACGCATGGATGTTTTCAGGGTAGAAATTTACCAGGGTATGATACCAAAACAGACAAAGGCAGTAGCCTAGTCTGAAGGGCGAGGCTGCGTCCATCATATCATCTAATTTAACATTTAATAAAAGGCTTCAGAGGTTGCTTTATGTTGTGCAGCATTATCCATAGTGCTGATGTACTCTCCATAATAGATAGAGCCAATCACAACATATGGTTCATTTGTAAATACAGACTTCAGCAGTTTAGTGTTGCTCTTCTGTAAGGTTTTATAAACGTCTGTGTAATTAGAAAATGAAATGGTCAAACGCATTTCAGGCAAAGTAATCCTAAGTGTCCACTTTTTTCAAACCTAATCGCTGCACAGACATCGTTCAGTGTGTGGTTGTACTGGGCCGCTCCCTTCTGTGAATGAGCAGCAGGTCATTGCTAAGAAGAAAATGCATTTTTAGTTCTTTCTAAGGACAAATAAATGAAGGAAATGCTCGAATGCTGGAAGGCGTTGAATGAGAGGAGCTCCTCCCAGTCATAACTGGACTCTCATTAGAACATTGCAAAGTGCTGCAGAGGGCACTGTCAAAGGTCAGACATGGAATGTGAAGACACACACACATGCTGCTCTGTTTCCCCCCAGAGATTCCCTCATCCCAGCTCTGTGACCCAAAATAGAAATATTTACCAGCAATGCCAGCTCACCAAAAACCAGTGGCGCCTGCCACTGCTAACACCAAGACAAGCAATTTAGTTGAACATGGATTTCACTGTCAGAAGCAGCGGTGCCATCAGCAGAACCGACGAGCAGCTGCTCTACTGAAAAACAAGAAGTGCTCATCGCATGCGACCAGGCATTTTCTGACCTCTCCGTGACTTAAGTGAAACAATGAAGGGAGGTAAGCAGAAGGCGGATTCTGTGTGCACGAGTTGGGACAGAATAGTGTGTGCATTAATCAGCTGTCACAACCAAATCCTTTCACGATTCTCAGGTAAACACAAGTCATTGTGTGACCATCAGAAAGCCCTTCGTATTTACCTCTTCATAAAATATTTACATCCACAGGACGGGGGCACGACTCGGCCTGGAACTCTTCTTGAACGGATCAATTTATTCCGAAAACATTTGCATTTCTCTTTTTTTTTTTTGTTGTTTTAACCTCAGTGGAACATGATCATACGTTTCTATAACAACACGCTCTACTGTAGCTGCTGGAAAAATGTATTTGGCTGCCGCTTAATATGTGGTTATCAGGTCGATCAGCTGACACAAGAGTAACATGCTATGGTTGGACTGCTTCATAACTTACCCTCCACTTCCAACACTGCCATGGGTCTGTTAGTTATAAACAGAACCACTGGGGCATTTGTATGAGCACTGACAGCCAGTGTTAAACAAAAGCCTTTCCTATACACTCACCCCTATAAGTTCTCCTGTTATATCTGTAAACACACCCTGAAGAAAATCTAAGGAAAATATTAATATATTATGCATCAAAGTCGCTAATACAAAACAGTTAGTAGACCTAATAAATATCTTAATAAAAAGCTGTTCTAGCGCAAACATTTTAAAACCTGTTTTAATTCAACAGTACAATGATGAATGGAAACGTTTCATTACGCAAACAGAGTCCTAATCATTCCTTTGTCAGTGTTCGACAGTCTCCGTGATGTTTTGTGGGTTAAAATATTTAGTTTTGTGTGCTCAACATAAAATTGCTTCAATAAAACCCCTGTACCATGTGGGGAAAGTATTCACTTTGTACACAGAATATTCAAAACGGACAAACACTGCAATTCAAGGATTTTGTCTCTCATCAGTTGGACACCTGGAGGAAACACGGGGTCCGATGCCCCCATTGGTTCCGCCGATGGAAACTCTTAATCAAAGCCAATGATGGAACACTCAGGAAATTATGAATGCGGCGCTTGTACAGTTGGCGTAAACACACACCACTATGCTGGGTCTCTGTGTTCAGGCTCTGTACCTTGGTGATGCCAGACCAAAACCGCAGACCCCCAGAAATCCAGAAGTGGCCTTACTGACCAACACCCTCCCTTGTGCTTGTTATTTTTCCTGGCATGTGAACACACCCCTAGCTAACACAAATACAGTACACATATACATTTATCTACTTCATGGCAGTGATACAGAGCAAACCACTGAAGAAACCATTGAAGACCAATGTCAACACTCGGCGGCTCAATAGGACTGTTTGTCTGCTGCCTACCGTCCACAGCACTTAGAAGACCAGGTCAGCGCGCACAGTTCGTCTGTTAATCCTTAAAGTAGACAACGTCGTCCAGGCCGGCGTGCCGTCATATAAACAGACAGATTCTGGAGATTTAGAACAGTACTAACCAGCACTAGAGTTAAACCAGCATCAGCTAAAACCCAGCAGACTACAGAAATACCCACGAGACTCTCCCATCCAAGAAATGCTAGATACATCTGATAAACAAACCAACGCTATTTCCAGCAAATGCTCCGTTCAGCTTCCATGTCTGTCAAAGATCGGGAACCTCGAGTCCATGCTACCCTTAATTATTGCAGTTCTCTCACTGAGATGAGAAGGACAGTGCTACTAGATTATCAAAGCGAAGAGACCGTGTTCATACAAATATTATTCTTTAACTAAGTACTAACCTAAGTGCTCCGTGTCAGGTGCTTTAGCAAAAAGAAAGTTCTGGTCAAACTGAACTTGATGCCTGTCTGTGGTAACACAGGTAACGATCTGAAAGTGAGAAGGAGCCGTCTACTCTGTTTACACTGATGGAAATGTCTGCACACAGTTTCTTTCTGGTCGTTCTCCATCTTCATAGGTTCTGTCCACCACTGACAGTTTCACCGGTGGACACAAAGAGCAGCTGCCTTCGTCTTACTCCGTTAACCTGACTCTTCACTCCCTGCCTGTTGCCTGGTGCCACCTTATGTTTCAGTGCTGTCCTGTGAGTGTATTTAGGTCCTAACTCTGCCATTCCTCTGTCCATCCCGTGTCTTTCTCCTCACCTCTGCTGCCCTCTGATCTATATCAGATTAAAGCACATACAGCTTGCTGTTTGACAAACACCTCCCAGTAGCTAATACCCTGCTTATCAGCAGGAGCTGATGCAGCACAGCGAGCGCCACCTGTCCCCTCACTTCAAGTCACGGTCCTTATTTTCACACCAGTTATCTTTCACATCTTTGAGAACAAATAATATTTATTGTGATGCTCAAAAAGGCTTTGAGCATCACAAGCTTTGACCTCTTTGAATCTTAGGGATTCAAAATGAACCTGCTCTTTTTCTGTTTTGTTTCTATGATGCTTCTGTATATAGACACATATCACCCAAAAAGAAGCAACTGTCATGTATTTACTGTGCTTTACAATAATAAAAAAAAAGGTTTCAGGTGTCGTTGGCTGCAGAGTGTATTTCAGGGTGACATCAAGTCATGATAGAAACCCATGTCGATATGACAGCTGCCCTCACACATTTTTCAGAGCGACTGCGTTTGCCCGGAGGCTAAAGCAGCAGAAAAAAGAGCTTCAGTAAGTCATTAGAGTCTCACTGCAGCTGAAAACAATCAGACAGCCCAGTTTCAGGCTCCTACGTGTTGTTAATTCATTGCATTTGTCCACACTCGCGTCATATTTATAATTTAGGCGGCGTTGATCTGAGATGACATGATGGCAAAGAGGGACAAGATCTCTCTCACACACGAAAGTGGGAAACAACCATATTTTTGTTTTGTAGTTCGTGATTTGGAGGCAGACAGTAAAAAGCAAAGACATAATTCACATGTTTTTAATTAGAACAAAAACCCGCTGCAATCCTGAAGAGCAATAAATGATGCTCACTGGGGTGATGTGCAGCAGGCTCAGTCCTACAAAGGGGCTGAACATTTTACAGCAAAGTGAAATTCACCTACAACCAAGGAGCTGCAGAGTGTGGCATCATCGGCAGGAGCATCCAAACAGGTGGCTTTTAGAGGGCCCAGGAGGCGCCAAAGCCTGCTAATCCCAGATTAGGATTGACAAGTCATTTCACTAAATGCTCCCGCTGTAATCCCAGTTGCCCCTCTGTATGGTGACAATGAGCTTTGTTTTATCTGTCAGAGAGCTTTGAGGATTCCCTCAGCTTTGTTTGTTTGCATTATTCAGAGACATGCTACTTTTGGACTGTTGATAAATTCAATTATTAAGCAGCCTGAATGCAGGATGTGTGCAGATGGTTCATCCCAGCTCAGAATACAGGGTTTCATTTAGACTCGTTTTGGCGGAGCTTAACTTTGGGTGACGTTTAGGACTTAGGATTTTTCTTTTATGTCTCTATCTCCTGTTGCAGCTGATCCTGATTTGTTGTAGTGACGAACACAGACCTGGATATTATTCATTTTATCTGGAATTAATCAATATTAACGCGTGATTTATGTGCAGAACATGAATACAAGATCTGAAGCACACTGAACTTCTCCTCTGCAGGAGCAGTTCTCTCATTTGGCATTTGGAGGAACATCAGTGTCCCCCGGCATGTTGAGCTGTCACAATCCAGACTAATCCTTTCCGCAGTGTGTCCCCTGGTCTGGCTGAAGCGGCATCTTACAGCGCGCATGCGATTGTGTGTGTGTGTGTGTGTGTGTGTGTTATGGGAAACAGACTGTGTGATCTGAAACAGTTTTGTGCAAGTGAAAATACCGATACTACTGATACGAGTGGCTTATGTTTATTAAAACACACAAATGAGATGCAGAGATGTTGAAGGAGCCGTTCGGTTTATAACAGCTGAGTCGCGCTCTACCTTCCTCTGGAATATAACCACAACCTCGAATGTAGAGAGGCTGAAGTTCACGTCTCTATTTTACTTATTTAAGCCCCACTTTAAAACACGTAGTGAGTTCTTCTCACAGCAGCCGCTGTGGACTTTATCAGGCAGATATAGCAGCTCAGCTGTTCAGTTCAAAATGACTAATATCAGCCATGGAAGGTTTGGCATTTGTGTATCAGGAAATAAACCTTTCGATTTCGATCGATTTCTATGTTACGGCTCAGTTTCTCACTGAAAAATAAGACAGCAGTGATTCTTGACATTCGTTCCACAGGGCTGATGTGACGAGTAAAAAAAAATAAGTGATAATGCAACAGAAGAAGAAAAAGTTTTGATACAAAACCATATGAAATAAAGTGGAAACGTCTAACCCTACTTAAAGCACGTGTTGTTGGTTGGACTGAGAGAGGTCCAGCTGGGTTTTGTTTCACAGTTGCTGGAAGGAGGCAATTTTAATAAAGCAGAATATCTTTCTTTTTTTATGTATTTATTTGGTGCTTCACTGGACTCTCTCTCTCTCTCTCTCTCTCTCTCTCTCTCTCTCGCTCGCTCTCCGTCTCTCTCTCTCTCTCTCTCTCTCTCTCTCTCGCTCTCTCTCTCTGTCTCTCTCTCACTCTCCGTCTCTCTCTCTCTCTCTCGCTCTCTCTCTCTCTGTCTCTCTCTCACTCTCCGTCTCTCTCTCTCTCTCTCTCTCGCTCTCTCTCTGTCTCTCTCTCTCCGTCTCTCTCTCTCTCTCTCTCGCTCTCTCTCTGTCTCTCGCCATCGCAGCACCAGGCTTGCAGGCTGTAAATCACAATTAGAGGGTTCATTAGATATGGCTGATTTATTAAGATCCGGGGCTTGTCTGTGGGCCTTTCAGCCATATATTAGCTGACTAACAGATCTCAAACATAGTTATGAGACATGCTGTTTACTGTATGGGTAACAGACATCCATTATTGAGTAGAGCTCCACAGGTTAAATTAATTGCATCCAGATGATTTTTTTTGTTTGCATGCAGCAGTCTTTGTTGCATACCTAAAGGCGTAGTTTTTAATAATGACAAATTGGCAACAACATCAAAAACCTATTATCAGTAAGAGATGCAGCGTTTGAAAAGGAGCCAGGCATTTTCAGAGTGTCATCCAAAGGTTTGAACAAACATCCTGCAGAGCTGCGTGCCCTCCTGAACACGTACACATAAATTTATCCCGTGTTCATAACACAGTGACTCTGATCTTAAGATGGCGCCGGTGAGATCGGCTGCCGTCGCGACTGCTCCGGCCTCTTTTGTTTTGTTTTTGTATTCATTCATGCACATCTGCGCCACTCATATCCCACACTAAACACTCGATGCATACATTCATTCATGCACATTTGCACCACTCATATCTCACACTACA
>JAUMHF010000023.1:18115880-18144765 GCA_032359275.1 Microctenopoma steveboyesi | reverse complement strand
TGTTACTTGTTACTTACTCTTCTTTATTTTATTCTTTACATTTCTGAGGTCGTTGTCAGTCGTACAAGCATTTCACTGCATATTGTACTAAATAAAATCTGAATCTGAATCTGAATCTGAAGTGTCCCTGGCTCCTATGATGCAGCATTGTTTCTGTCGTAAATCACAGCGCATCCATCACACTGCATATGACCTGTAAACACAGGAACCAGATAAGGTGGTGTTTATACTCCTTCATGTCAAAAAGAAGTTCTGTCTTAATTCGCCACACGCATATAAAAGTATCACCGTCTGACCTGCTAATCCTGTTCCGGCAAAACTGGATGACTGAGTTCCGTAAATTACATTAACCTCAGAAACACACAGCGATCAACAGCCGTTGACTTCCACAGTGGCCCTGTACAAAACTAGGCCTTCATCCAAAGTAATTTGTTTCTCTGCGCTCCAGCATGCCTGCACATCCCCTGGCACCTTCCGGGCCAGATCACTGAACCTCCAGGGAGCTATAGAAATAGTTCTGGATTAGTTACAGCTTGAACAGGTGAGCTCCGACGTGTTCGGGCCTAAAAATAGTCAACACGAAATCCTATTGTTATGAATAGAGAAGGGTTTTACAGACAGAGGAGCTAGAGAGTCTTGGCTCGGTCAAACTGTTCTTGTTCTTAATCTAGACACTGATCAGGTCAAAGGAGAGCTCAGTTAAGTCTAATGACATGCTGGGTACCTGCCATCACGTAGAAGAAAAGGTCTCAGGCGTGTGTGTGTGTGTGTGTGTGTGTGTGTGTGTGTGTGAAAGGCGTTTAAAAAATAGAAAATATAACCTTTTTCAGTTTTCAGTTTCTATTATGGTTTTTCTCAACCTTTTATTGGTGAGAATGAAGCTACAGAGGAGAATAAACTATTCTATCATGTAACGTAAATTATTCTAAAACAATCAAGAAACCACAATTTCCCAAAACCTAAAGTGATAAATTCCAACATGAGAGGACAAAGAAACCAAGCAAACAAAACAGCTGGAAGCTGGAACCACAAAGTGAACTTAAACAACTAAATGTGGACTCACACGCTGTAATTATCTCATTAGACACAGAAATGTAGAAAACAGTAACGGTAAAGGTGGGTGTAATGGAACGTGTCACGCATGGGCTCGTTTCCTCACACACTTTCCTCTGGCTGAATCCCGGTACATGACTAATTGATGGTGACAGAGAACAAAGGAGAAGATTATGGGATTGAGTGTGTGACACACAGCCACAGGTCTGGCGCAGGCTTTGTCTCTAACTGTGATTATGGAAGGGCAGGTGTCACCAGAAGACGCAGCCAGAGCCAGACCTCTACACCCCGCCGGGCTGCCTCTTTCCGTCCCAGTGGGTCAGGTCTCCTCTGATTGCAGGAGGCTCATGGGAACGCGTGAGACTGAATCGACAAGCTGCCGGTGTCGTGTGGTTCTGCCAAAGGGCTTTGGAGCAGAGACTGAACGGCAAACGTCAGAACAGGCCTGTGCAACCGGACTAAGTCCCCTTATTGTGAAGGACTCATTGTGAAGGAAGAACGATGTCTTATTGCTTCATGCTGTGTTGTTCATATTAAGTCCGGATTTCTGAGGCTTTCCTAATAAAGAGTGTGTTTGAATTACTGCTCAGTCGTTCACTTTGACACATGGTGTCATTATTTTGACTTGTCCAACGTCTTTATCAGCGTGGCCTCTAATTGCTCCGCAGCTCGGCTGATTTAGAAGTTAACCAGGAGCGATGTCATCCCTCCGCTCGCGCTACAATGGGCCTCATTGGATTAAGTTCGAGCAGGCTTTGTTAAAAGCTGGTGCAAATCTAATCAGGGAAGAGACTTCAATTATGCTAGCGTGTACTTAAACGATCAGATCACTAAAAATGGAGGAGGGGGTCGGCCAGTGTAAGAAGGCAATCAGCAGCCATTAAGGCCAGTTAATTTTAGCTGATGGCAGCTTTAAAATGAGATGCAGGATTTTTACTGTAATGAGAATACTGTAATTATGAGGATGTGATGTTGTCTGTTGTGCAGTTGTGAGCTGAATTCAGGGTCAATTAAGTAGCGTTCACAAATGGGAAGCTGCCTTGGAGACAGGTGTTGGCACTGCAGCAGGAGCAGTGTTGCAGAGGAGCCGCTGCGCATCCTGAACCGGGCCCGCTCTACTCGCACCTCACGTTCAAACACGAGCTGTCTGCTTCTAATGAAGTGCTGAGGGATGCTGAACAGCTGAGAAGAACAACTCTTCCAGCTACAGCATGTCGAGGAATGTCTAAAGGTAAAGAAGCGCATTGTCTGGAGAGAATAAAGTGCTGCATCGTCATGATCTAAAGACCAGGTGGCATCCTCAAAGCACAACAGCTGAGATTGACCCTGATCCCTGACCTTCACGACCCATGACAGTTAAAACAGGAAGCAATTATCCTGAATGTCAGCGAGTCTGGTGGCATTCCTCAGATAGGGGGGGGCGGGGGTCTGAGGTTCATGCACATAGCAGTTGGCACAAAGAACTGGGGTGAAAGAGCAAACGTGCACATGCAGACACACAGGAGTACGTCAGCTCATGGGAAGCTATGAGGCGCGTGCAGACACACGGGAGCTGGAGGCACTGCTCAGACTCACACTCGGTTTGTAGATTCTTAAACTGTCCAGGTTCTGTGTTGTGCTCGTCACGTGTTTATAGTCCAGGAACAAACACGTTTACTCTCACGTCACATGAACATTTTCCTCTTCCTCCCAATTTCTTTCTCGCCAATTCCCCGTGCACTAAAGTTCCCTCTGCTGCCAAGCCCTTCCCTTAGCCTGGGGTGTGTGTGCATGTGTGTGTGTGTGCACAAGCATTGAAGTCATCAGCTACTTCTTTTCACCATAAGGTCAATGCTTCAGTCATCTGAGAAGTTCCTGCTAACAGAACACGGGAAGTGCAGAGGGAATTCTCCTGAACTGGTGAAAACATGCCGTCTCCTGATTGTTTAATCACCTGGTCTGTACATCAATTAACATCGAGCTCGAGGAACTTTCTGAGCTGACCTTTTAGTCTCACCTTGTTCTAGTTTTGATCATAATTAACACTGTAGTTTCCCATGAGTTCACGTACATACCACGTAAAGCAACTAGAGTAGCGGGCCAGGTTCAGATCCATGAAGACGTGAAGCGCGAGGGTGTACGGATTGATAATGGTCATAAAAACTATTGCTGGATAGTTCTCTGTGAACAGCTGATGACCTTATCACAGCACATAACCCACAGATGATGCCGGGCTCCAGCTGATAACTGGACACTTCCAGCACCTCTGCGTGCACCGGCCTCCACGTGAAACAGGGCGTTCCTCAGAAACAGCCCTTTCTTTCCCTGGATAAATCAAACGTTTAAATCTCGAGGCGTCTCTGTTCCCTCACCTCCCTCCTCTCTCGCTCTGCCTCTTCATGGAGCCTGTGCATTACCTCATCAGAGGAGGATCAGCGTAAAACCACAGCGGTCACACAACAGACAAAAGCGCTCATCTCCAGGAAGCCGCTGCCGCTGCCTGTGGTTTCAGAGCGAGGAGAAGAGAGGGGAAAAAGTGACTCAGGCCCACGGTTCCTTTCTTCTCTCTGCCGACTTAGGGATAAACGGAGGGATAAAGCACAGGGGGAGATAATATTTAGAGCAGGCCCCATTTCAAGGGCAATAGAAGAGAGAAAGTGGGGTATGAGCCTGGGTGGTTTGGGAAGTAGCCAAGGGTCGATCTATACTGTTTCTGGCATGGGGCCTCGCACCGTGGATTTATGAGTTAGTGGGCAGGAACCGCTGCTGGCCCGGCCCTGGCCGATGCAGCTCCACGAGCCTCTTCAAAGCAAACCAGATGGGCCTCAGACGGGATGTTGATGAGGCATGAGGGTGCAGAAAACAAACGCGCATGCAGGCACCAACACAAATGAATTGACACAGACTCCGCCTGACAAACAACTAAATGCATAACATACACACTTATGTATCTGTTGCACATGTGCTGGCGAGGTGGCACGCATGGAGGAATGTGCTGACTCGAAGCGAGGCCGGGGCAGATCCCGCCGTTAAATAAGGCGCTGACCTCAAACTTCCGCGGTGTTCCGTCCATCTCGTGCTGGATGTGACTAAACATATAACTAAATATTCAAGTTCTCCCGGCAACGTAAGGTTAAGTAGAGAAACTATGGTAAATGTTGTTAGATGCTGCCCATTAGCAGAGCTGATACATCTCTGTGTTCACATCCAAGCCTTAAGTAAAAAAGAAAAGCTAACAGGTAACTGCAGTGGCTTCATTAGTTCATTAGCTCATCACAAATAACCCGGACGACCACTCTTTGCAAATGACTGCCATTAGAGCAACCAGCAACAGACATCCACAAATAAGCCTGGGCTGATGCACGAAGAGGCCGAAACGTTCTCCGAGTCTTTCTCTGCGCTTCTTACGGCTGTGTTTACAACTTTGTTCAGCAAGTGATCCGGCTTTTCCCAGTCATAACACTTCACAAACACTTCTTTCACGGTGAAAGAAGAAGGGAAAGAAAGCACGAGGCTAACGTTAGTGAGGAAATAGAATCATACAGAAGGAACATGGTTTATTAGCAGTCAAACCCTTTGAATCAAAGCTGGAAATCTTCACTCACAGAGGACCGGTTCTATAAATGACACCATTTCCCACTGGGTCTGGAGCTGGTCTGGTTCTCAGGGAGATTCAGACCTGGTTCATGGGCCACTACAGAGGGCCTTAGTAAGTGTCCTAAACAGGAAGATTAGCCAGATGGTCGGATGGCAGATCTCTTCTCCAACCTCTCCCACCTCTACTCTTCACGTCTCCCACCTCTGCGGAGACCATCGGGACCTCACAAGCTTAACTCGGGCTTGTGTTACCTACAGCACTATTTGACTCCAGATATAATCTTTATTGCTGGCAGAGAAAAAAAAGCCCATTGAAAGGCATACTGTAGGAGCCAGCGCTGAAAGCTTCCTGGAGTGACGCTTTAAAAGAGCCCTTTCTTCGCCCCATTGAAAGCAGCTACTGAGGGTGCACGGGGCAGAATAGCTACTGGAGTGGAGCTCTGAATCTGCTGTCAAACAAATCAGAAGCGATCTGTGCGTGCTGATGGGGAGAGGTGCTGGACGCGTTTGAACCGTTTATCTGCCCTTTGGTGAAAGCACACCGTGGCGTGGAAGCATTGACGGCGGCACAAATAAACACGGCACACGTCGTGCGAGGGAAACTTACAGATATAAGAGACTTCAGCTCCAACACCCTCTTCTCACTTGTGGATGACTTTAAAATGCATGAACGTCACCTGGAACAGAGAAAACCGGAGAAAGAAATCAGGTCTTTGATCACATCGTTTCTCCCAAACACACGTTATACAGCTGTTCCCCAATTCACCAGTCGAATAGATGCACAAAGGAATTCTGTGCTCCTATGTTCTGCTATTTTGTGGAGATTAAGGAAACACTGTAAAGAAAGGGTGTTGCCAAAATCAGGAAATATTTTAATTGCCGGAGACCAAATTCTTCCCGTCCTGCCAACAAACCGACGTTTGACAAAGTATGAGAAACTTGAATTGGAACGTTTTGGTTCCTGGAGCCCAGTGAATATACTCTCAGCCCACCTGAGGAATGGATGTTCAGGAAGGAACAGAGGTCCACAGTTAGGCCCACAGAGGATCAGTGTGTTTCTCACACATCACTTTCACTGCACACTGAGCCGCCCAAAGCCGAATAAACGGTCAACAGTTCTATTCTTAGCCGCGGCTTTGAAGTCATCAAAACTAATGCTGTTAGTGATGCCTGATTCTGATTCCAACGAGACCACTCCGACTCCGGGGTCCGACCGGGGGTCAGCTTTATTACAGCCTCACGCGCGCACGCAAGCAAACGGACGTTTGTTAAAGCAGGGGTCACAGAACACACAGGACGACATCAGAGAAGTCAAACTGGCAGCGGAGAGCTTCGAAGGTGCTGTGTTCAGAGCGGGAGAGGATGGAAGGTAATAAATAACACAGAACACGGACGGACCTGAAGAGAAGCAGCAGCAGCAGCATCCTGTGACATTATGACGGTGCTTTAGCGCTGCATCTAAGTTGTACAAAGGCTGCGATACAAACACGCCTTTGATTCCACATTTTGAAGCTAATTGAGAACAATGAAGAAAGAAGCAAATATTGGACACGTGTGATCTTTTATTCATGTATTTAATCAGCCAAATGATTCTCTCTTGGATGTATTTTCCTCTCAGGGCACAATTAAGGGCAATTCTGACCAGAAAAAACTCAAAGGCTTGTACACCAAGAAGCTCTTGTGATAATATTAATGACACCAAATAATCTGAAAACTCACTCCTCTGTGAACACTTTGCTTTATTTTAACTAGCAGTATCACCCAGCACATATTGAAAGAGCTAGCATTCAGTGGAGCGAGCTGAATCCCCTGAGCACCATTCACACTCTGTGGCTCTAGCTGACCCGTCTGAACACGTTCCAGATATCTGCAGAACCAGTTATTCTGTTTCCTCTCCTCCTCTCTACCCTCCATTCCTCGGCTCCACGCAGCCTGCCACTCAGCTGCAGATGGCAGACCTGACACCTGGTGGATGCTGGGTAATCAGAGAGACAGCTGGCTGCCCCGTAGATGAGACTTGGCGTAAGAATTCGCATGAGCTGAGGAACCTAAAGAGCACCTCCACTCTGGTCAAACCGTTAACATGTGTGGTCTTAAATCGTCACTGAGGGTGAAGCGGGAGAGTTTAGGAACACTGATTTTCAAACATGCAGTCACTCGTGTGAGATTAAGTTAAGTTTCTTTATTCAGGCCTGAACATATTTCAGAGAGACAAAGAAAATAAATGGGTATCATCATGTACAGTAGGATAATGTGCCATCAGCTCTACACCATCTAAACTATTTAGCCAACAAAGAACCTGCACCCACTGTTTAACATCAGCATTCAAGCAGACCCACGTCCTCATCCACATGTCGGGAGCCAACCACAGCCCTTCTTATGCACCTCTGAGGGAGAGCTGACGAAGACCTAAGCTATGAAGCTAACCTAAGCTTCCAAGCCAACTGCAGGAAGTAACAACCACCTTTCTGGCTCACTGTGCAACAGCTGTAAGGTGGCACATGTCACCCAAACGCTGAGCCAGCAGCGGAAAAAGGCACATGTCCTGGAACGTAGCGAAACACACTCGCAGAGACTTGCCTTTGACAAAGCGAAGCCATGACATCATAGCATTATAGATTTACTATCTGCAATGCCAGAGAGGCATTAGAAGGACAAGGAGGACACAGTGAGGTCTGCACCTGCACAATAAACACATGCATTCACACAATAAAATATGCACAGTTCCCAAAGTGTCTCGTTGCAGCTGTCAGCGCCACTTGTGCAGACGTGGACGCCCTGGAGTAAGAACAATGGAACTCTATGAGACAGAAGCTCTCTCAATGAGCTTAACACCGCGTGAGGCTCTGTGCTGCCACTTCCATGTCCGCACCATAGGAAACAGAGCGTGTGTCCAGCTAATCATATGGGCAATTAAACCAGAATGAGGTTCAGCTGACCCAGAAATGATGAGCTCAGAGCACACACTGACTCTCGGAGGACTGCTGACCATGTCATACATGCCCCATAATGTTATTCAATGACAGGTTGCAAGCAGGTAACTCATCGTGCTGTTATCGCTGAGCCGTGAGTGTGGGATAGATCTGAGCATGAGCTTTGATCTGGGGTTCCAGGTATCAGTCTAAACACACGTCTACAGATGAAATGCTGCACGTATGCTTTGCCCTCTCGATTACGTTTACCTCTCTTCTCCGAGTCATTGATGAGGGACATCCGGAACAGAAGGGCGTGTTTGACAACAAACTAGTTTGCACATGTATATGTCTGAAGGCAAAGTATTTATAGCTTCTCAGCAGGGTCACATGCCAAAACGTGGCCACCATCGATTGTCCGTTTGCAAATAAGGCCCATAAATCAACGTTTCAAGATGCCACGAGCTCCGCGTTGGATCAGAAGATGGTTGGTTGGGTGTGCAGCATAAAGACGTGCACCGGGCTAGGCTGGTAAAACACTTAGGATAATGTTTCTACATAAATGTTTCATGGCTATGCTGATTAATAGAAAAGACAGCGTTACAAATATGTACGTGGGTGGGCAGAGTCCCTCTCAGAGCACCTTTAATGAGTGGAGCCAGGGAAGGGGATGTTTGCATGAGTGAGCAGCCTTTGTGTTTCCTTCACAAAAGGCCTAGGTGAACATTACAGAGGCTTAAGTGGCAACATGTATTCTCTCCCAAGTCGCTGTTAACATGAAATATTGCTAAAGTAAAGGGAGGGAGGCAGAGGGTTGGTAGCGGCAAGCGCAAGCACATACACCTAAACCTCGCCCCTCTTCGTGTTACCCTCAGGAGATTACATTATGGCACTTGCCATTGTCCCAATTCTTCAAGACAAAGCCTGTTCCAGTGTGCAAACAGCGCGCCTTGGAAAGATTGTAAAAACAAGAGGTGCATGTCAAAGGCAGCAGTGAATGGGATCTCTCCCTTCTTTTGTCAAGACGGTGAGGTATGCACAAACACATCGCTGCATGACAGAGAAGAAAGGAGGGCCTTGTGAGGGAAGAGGCTGGAAAAAGTTGGAGCGTCTTTGCTGAAAAGGCCAATACCGTGAGAAGCCGCCTGCCTGACTCCTGGGTCTAAAGAAAAACAAATAAGACCCCCAAAACACACAAAAAGCAGATAAAACGCAGCGCCTGGCGTGATGATCTGTGGCTAAACAGACAAACACGCTGCAGAACTATTCAACCAAACCTGTTTTTCAAACTATAACGATGGTACAAAATAACATATTCATCAACAAAGTAAATTTTCCTCATTTGCTGCAAAGTGATATCAGATGTATGAAGACCGGCCAACCACTGCTACGCGCCCACTGTCCCAGCCTGAAGTCAACCTTGTCACAACCCAAACAAGGCTTTAACTGTCAGGGGCAATTAATGAGGGCGACCTCGACTCCCTCTAATTTACAAGGCCAGCGCCAGCCTGTAATTAATTGCTGCGTGCATAAATGTAAATGAGTCCACTGGGGAAGCAGAGGGAGAAAAAAAACAGCTATCAGGCCAATATTCCAGCAGGGAGCAATCTGCGAGAGAGGGAAATGATTTAGAGGACGGCATACAAATCTGCTGCTCCGTAAAACACAGAGAAGCTGGATGTGAGGAGAGGCTCGCTGAAATAGAGGAGGTGGTTGTCAGGAATGTTTTAAAAACCAATAGGAAAAAAAACCTGCGGTGGCAATAAATATTAACTGTTTTATTTCAATCTTCTCCTCCCCCATATGTCTACAATTTGTATTCATAAGAGAAACGAAGCATCTCAAACCGCCCCCCCCCCGCTCTCTCGTTGCTCTGTCATGACATGTTTTTCTAAAGAATTACGTTTGTTGAAGTAAATGTTTGATTTTGTACAAGCGCTGCCACAACACGTTGTTTATTAGAGGACCAGACTTTTATTTTAGGTTTTTTTTCATCCATTTACTGTATGTTGTCTGCATCAAGCCTGTGAAATAAAGTCCAAGAGACTGATTCCATGGCCATGAAATGAAGTGCACACTGACTGGGAGCGTCGTGACGAGTGAGTCAGACACAGGTTGGTTCGGATCACTCTGACATCATCACCGTTATTATCCTGTAACTTAACCTCCACCAGCAAATGTCGCGGTGCTGCGCGAGCACAAAGAGCGCATAACTTCAAAGACAATCTGGCGGGAGAAATATGTAATCGTTCGTGGCAGCTACAATAGCAGCTCTCACTCATAAACCTCCTGCACAACAGGTCGCGGCTTAACTCCGCTCGTCCATTGAAACCTGCACAAATGTGAGGGAAATGCTCGGGAGAAAGCGGTGACACTCAAAGACACGCATACACACACGGCGGGCCTCATACCGCCACAATAGTGCCTTTATGACATAAGCTCCTTTTCACTACGGCGCTTTACAAAGGCAAATGAGATTTTTCCTTTAGCGGGCCTCCAGCAATAACAGTTGACATCACAGGCCGGCCTCTGTATGTTCCTCCTATTAAACAGGGAGACGCGGCGTGAGCTCCTGGAGAATGAGACTTAATAGCTTGCTGAGGCAGCAATCACAGGCCCTCCAACAGGCAGCCGTCCACTCGAGGGACAGTGGACAAGGGCCGTCCACCCCCTCCAACGACTGTTCTCTCATTTCTGCGTGAAACGTGCAGTTTAATGCTCCAACAACTCAACAGGTGGTTCCTACGAAGTGCCAGGAAGCACACAAACACACCGTCCCACGCGGCAGAAACGTGACGTCAGCTGAAAGCCCGCGCCAGCACCACTGCTGCGCACGCCCCCCCATCGAACCCAAGTATGTGCGTCTCCTGAAGACCTGTCTATTAAGCGGTGCGTTTCTATTCTGAGCTGCTGGGCCCGCTCGTTCTCTCCATCGCCTCTATCTCTCTGCCGTGACCTCAAACATCCGCCGCCATCTCATGATGACAACGGAACGATTAAAGGCTTCTTTACGGCCAGGAAACCATGACAACGCCCTGCGTAGACAAGCTGGACAGCGACCAGTTGGATTTGGGTTTGGCTCAACGGGTAGGACCACTACTTCACCACCATGCGGCCTCACACCCTGGAATCGTGCTGCCACGCCCCATTACTCCAAACCACTGCCAGTGGCAAAGTGAATGTTGGGCTGCTTTTAAAGGAGCATGACACTTCTCTAGATGGGAGCAGTAGGAAAAACGATAAAAACTCAGTCACACTGGGCTGGTTTGCAGATGTTTTTTTTTATTTTCAAAGTCCAGAGTGATTATTAATCTGTCTCTTTTGGTTCTGCACCAAACAACCACAGGTTTGGGAAACGACTTGTTTGTCTTCCAAGAAAACTGCAGTCCGTGCACTTTGTTGAGAATAAAAGCGTAATCGTTACGACTGTTCTTCTTTGGACTAAACAGGACAGAAAGGAAATGATGAAGACAGATTGTTCTTGGGGACATTTTGAGAAACTGAATACTATTTTAAGACTTTTCTGGTTCCATAAAGCAGTTTATTTTGTCATCTAAAGGGACACGGTTGAGTTGCATTATGGGAAATGTAGGATTCACTCAATTACAGGAGCAATTCAAACAAAACATGAAGGTTGTAGACCCTCTATTTTCTACCCAGACACATAAATCTCCCTTAATCTTCCAATTATTTCATTATATTATCTCACTGCGTTTACACAATGCACCAGGATAAGGCCGTTCACTTTGTGAAGCCAGTGTGACCAGTCTAAGCTTTGTGCGGCGCATCATGCACAGTGGCGTGTGGTTCGGATTTGTCAGTCTAAGTTCCACTTTCAACGGCTTCCACAAAAACCGTCTCCGGGGAGTCGTGCAGGAGGCCTTTTCCTCACCACAAACATTTCAGTACATTTTCCTTTTCGGTTCCATCAGTGGACAGTCCGGCCCACAAAAAGAAATCTGCATTACTGTGGTAGATGTGAAGAGAACTTGCCATAAAAGAAATTAAATTGTGATAAAATTCCCAGGTGAAGCACCTGAGAGTGATTCATGCTGACTTTCATCAAAATGCAGAGCAAACAGTTTCTTTTGTTTGCTTTAACCTGCAGGGAGTTCCCGAGGGGTGGGGTTTGTGTTTCATGACAATTCAGAAAGGAGTCATCTTGGCTGTCAATCACACAAAAGACGAGTAAATGTATCTTCCAACACTTTCATTAAGCTGTTAAAACTTTCTGCCGCACGTATTGTCTTTTATATCGAACCACACCCTTCTGTTCTTAAGCAGAAGAAAACAAACCAGGAGATGTTTGCCGATGACACCCACTTTTCCATGTTGACTCTGTGTATTATATTAAGTACACCGGCAGGTTGGTATTGAAGTTGGGAGTCATCTTAGGGCACTTTAAATTATTTATATTTTTGAGGATATCGTCATTTAATGTCTCAGAGATCCGTGAATATTTTTATTCTTTCCTAAACTCCACGAGCTTGTGAGACTATGTCAAACGTTTGCTGCGGGGTCTGCGACTGCTGCTGCGGCTGCTGCTGCGCCTGCTGCTGCGCCTGCTGCGACTGCAGTCAAAGGTCACCAGTGCTGACTGACAGATAAAAATCACCCAACAGTCTTGTAATACCAAATTTTGCGATCTAACTGGCAGAACCAAACTGAGGATCCACAAGTTGTAATTGAGTTAATGCCAAAGCTTTGCAAACCAAACTGTGAAGGACATTTGTCCAGGAATTCACTTTTTAACATTTACTTCTGGCTGCTGTGTTTGGCGAAGTTTAAACATCCGTCAGGCGCAACAGAGAAAACAAAAACAGCCTGAATTATGATTCAGCCTCCTGAAACTGAAACAATAAAGTTACAATGATGAGATTTCCATTACCAAGCAGTGATGAATAATAACTGGTGAGTCTAATCTATTTCGCATGCATCACCAGAGATGTTTTTCCCAAATGCTATATGCTTCTTGTGGGGCGGGAAATTACACTAATGTCAACATTAGCCCGAGAGAATCCGGCATGTAACAGTGTCCAACTTCTGTTCGCCGCGAGTTGCTTCATGTTTGCATCTTAATTTAAAAAATGAACATGATTTAATTAGTGTCACGAATATCAATTAATGTGGAACATAAGATTTAAATATGGTTTTGTTTCAGCATATTTAAATGGAGAAAAGGGATGTTTTAGGGGACAGTTCAGTCTGGCTGAACTGTCCCCCTAACCCCATCACTTAATTTCACTCCGTAGCAGAAAACAAATCCCAAAATGAGAAGGAAAAGCAGCCAGACTTGTGACGTTCTCCCCAAATATTTTAGGTCTAAGAAAAGAAATGATATGGTTTAAATTGAATTTAGATTCTTGCCACCCCTCGTTGGTTTTCAATCTAGGCTGGATGCCAGGTTTGTTACTGTGTTCACAGTGCACCAGTCATTTGTCAAGCTCCTTGTGTAAACCATACATTTGTTAATCTAACTCAATCCCCTGCATGTACATAACAAG
The DNA here is from genome assembly GCA_032359275.1 of Microctenopoma steveboyesi. NCBI lineage: Eukaryota > Metazoa > Chordata > Actinopteri > Anabantiformes > Anabantidae > Microctenopoma > Microctenopoma steveboyesi. The sequence continues at coordinate 18,131,720 of JAUMHF010000023.1, read as the reverse complement.
GTGACTCACACCCCGATGGATAAATAAAGAGGTCAGAGAGGACGAAAGGAGCCAAAGAGGAGAAGGAGGAATGTCATCGAAAATATGTGCTGCTCTCCGCATAAAGATGTGACATGAGGGGGAGTGTTTGTGCGGAGGAGATGTTGTTGTTGTCATTATTCTGCGCTTTGGGGAAAAAATGAAGAAGCTGTTTCCAAGGTTGTGTGGTGATGGAGAACAGAGGAGGGATCCAGAGAGCAGTACACCCACCCAGCGGGGCACACACACTCAGAGTCAAGAACGTACGTAGACGCAGGCGAAGGGCCACCCGGCGCAGACGCACAAGACAAGAAGACACAGCAAGCTACACGGAAACGCGCTTTTGTGTTACACACACCGAACTGTGCACAAGGACAAGCCTGCACGCAGGTACACCTGCACAAGCACCCTGGATAAAATGTCAGAAGGCACACAGAGAGGAAGGTTTGACAACTTTGTTTATGTCAGTATCCACAAAAGAGGAGTCTATAAACACCCGTAAATACAGGCGCGCGCACACACACACACACTGTACACACACACCTCTGAGCTTGCTTTGTGGTTGAGAAACTTATGGGCATCTGCCAGAATACTTCAAGTGTTCATTCTCCAGGGCCTCAACCTTTCTTTCTCAGCAGCAACGCTGCAATTTGGGTGTGCCGTTGGGCCAAAGATAAGTATAGGCTCACTAATACGCACTTAGGACCCAGGGAGAAATACTCAGGGCTAAATGTTTAATTTGTGTTGTACAACACATGTCCAATTTGGGGGCTGGTGTCTTTTTCAAAGAGCCTGACAGCAAAGAATTAGGACTGTCTTTCTGGGCCACAATCCTAAAATGGAGACACGACAGTTTTTCAATGAAGTTGAATGACATCTTCAAAAAAAAGGAACATGTGGCAACACAGTGGTCAGAGGTGTTTGGCTACTGATCCATTCTTCAACGTGGTGTCTTCCTCACATCAGCCTTCTGTGGGTCTAACCCTCTCTCACATCGTCTTCTCCCCTTTTAATCTGCCTCGATCTCCATCTCACTCTCTCTCTATCAGCTGCTGAATCCCATACTCTTTAGGCTCGGACCATGTCTCTGCCGCTTAATGGTGTCTGTGTGCCACGCCGGAGTGAAAGGCCTCTGGCAGTGCAGGGAATATTAGTAGCAGCAGCGACATTTTCCGAGCATGACACTCAGATGCTGAGATTGGCCTCGCAACGTTGCTGATTTTTAAAAACAGCTAGATGTGTGGTGATGCGGGAAACGAGAGAGAGGCAATCAGGAAATATGGAATCAGAAAATGTAATAAAAGCATTAACTGTAAAACTACAGGCCGAAAGCTAAACTAGAAAACTCAATCAGTGTGGACAAAGTTAGATCCTGGTTGCGATGTCAACGCTGTGTTTTAATTTACACTGGGTCACAAGTGGCGTTTAATTCCGATTCCCACAGTCCACGCGCGGCGCCTTCACGCGCGGCGCCTTCACGCGCGGCTCATCGTGGTGATTTCATGCTGCTGCTGAGCACACGCTGACTGTCCATCCCCACAGAAGCAATGAGAAAAGAAAAAGGCTGCAGGTCTCCCTGAGACAGCGGAGACAGTGGAGCCGAGCAGCCCGGGACAATGTGCTGAATTGGCAGCCTATATATAAGTCTGCCATTTGGACGCTCTAATGCCACTTTACCTTATGAGGGAACGTCAACCCGCACCACCTGCTCCAAACAAAATGCCATAAGAGATCAACTTCAGCGACCCCACCACCGCCACCCCCCGCTCGGATTGTTTTTCAGACAGACGCTCTCACGTACAAGAGGGGGGGGGTCTATAAATTGTTCCAGACAATTAAACAACTTGTTGGAAATTGTGATTTACTGCCAAGGCCCGCGTGGGCAGGTCCGAACTGGCAACTGGAGGATCTGTGAAGCCAGGCAATTATAAGTCTGAATAGAGGAGTGATTAAATGTGCAAATAAAAACGTGGATGCGTAAAACAATTAAAGCTCGCGCCGGGGAACCGAGGCTCTCACTAAACTCCAAAATCAACAAGCGAGTGAGATTGTGCTGCTTCAAGCGCGCTGTCACGCGTGTGCTTCTCTGCGCGAGCTCCTTATCAGCGGGCGAGCAGCGGCTTATCTCGGAGGTGTAGCGTGGCTCCACATGCGGGGAACACCCTGCGAGTGACTCTATCAGGCTTTCCCAGGCCGCTGTAGTGCACCTTGTCCTCTTGTACCCCCTGTTCCATCCTCACCGTGAACTTCGGCCAAACTTTCACACGGGAGTCAGACACCGGAGACCGTCCGAGCTGCAGGCGCCGTGCTCCGGATAAGAAGCCGCGGCTGCACGCAGGACTCAAGTTCACACACGCGCAATTAACTTCACACACAATGAGCTCTGTCACTTCTCCGTCCCGAGTAACCGAGAAGAGAAACGGAGCCGCGTAAAGACGCGCGGTGGGAACGTGTAACGACGCCACGCGAAAGGAAAACGGAAAGTTACAGGCTAATTACTCGACTCTCGGCGCTGAGACGCTGACTTGTTCTCCCTTGGCATTGTCTCCCAGTGGATCCGCGTTCAGGCTCCGAGTCTATTTTAATTCGTGACTCGCGCATTCTTCTGGGGTCAGCCGCTGTGACCTCCGGGGCGAAAGTTAACTTGGGCCTTAAAGAGGTCCCTCTCGCTCCGGCGCTCTCCCTTCTAATCCAGCACATGTGCTTGAAATACGGGGAACCACCGAGTCGCTGCGGGCTGAAGATGTGCGTCTCTGGGTGTGTAGCGAGGCCGGGGACGCGCACCGGGACCACAGAGGTCTGGGGATTAGGGACAGAAGGCTTCCGCTGTGCGGCCAAAGAGGAAACTACTGAAAGTATCGTGTCTCATAGAGCTCTTTAACTGCTCTAAAAAATATTCTCAAATCGTGTTGTCTTTTTTATTTGCTTCTGTTCGGTATGAGAAACTCTGAGAGCACGGAACCATCATCCCGCTGCTGAAGCGTTTTCTGTTAATAGCTCATGAACACAGTGAAACTCGGGTTTAGCCCCAGCTTTGGCTGTGGAGGAAACTGACCTTGAATGTCTGTCATTTAGAAAAGTAACACATGGTTTTAAGTCCGGGTTGAGTCGCTACGTGGTTTGTAGGCTCACACATTAAATATTGAAATACTTTTTTATTTTTAGCACCCCCATCTCCCTGGACCAACGTGGGGCAAAACCACAACGCGAAAAGTTTTCATAAACATGCTGCTGAGTTTCACACTAAACTACCGGCGTGTTTATTCTAACTTTATTATTGGTTATGATAAAAGCAAATAAGCGCATTTCTTACTGTGTCATCCGATGCAACTAATATGTCAACAACAAAAACTACTGACGAACACGTGGCAGTGATTATTTTCTCATTTCGAGTCACTCATAACATTAAAGAAAATATTTCTGTTTAGTTTGGCAGGTCACGTCGGGTGGATCCACACTACTCACGTCCCGAGCGCAGGTTTAAAGACACTGTGGCAGCTCGAATCTGCTGCTGTCATCTCTGTTTGTTGCGGAGCGGAGATACCGAAGTGCGCAGCCCGGCTCGGACGCGCCGGGTCCCGGGTCTCTCAGGACCGATGCAACCAGGCTTTTCTTACCTGGACCCACTTGTTCGGCACTTCCTCGCGAGCTTCTTGCAAACTTCTCTCGCGGACTGTTCAATGCGACGACTGCAGGGCTTCGGCGCGGGACCAAACAAGAGGAGTCAGTTCAAACAGACTTCCAATCCCGTGCGTAAAGTCACCATCGCTGGAGCGTGTCGCGGACTTTGGTAACTCCTGTCTTTACGCTCCGCAGAGGATCAGAAAGAAAAGAAAAACTTCTGCCGCTGCGCTCTGAAGGGACACTGAGCCCGACGAGCTGTCATTCGGAGGATATTTGAAAAAGTATTTAAAGTTATTTCCCGTCCGGCACTATGTGGAGGTTAAGTGAGAGTGCGGGGCAGCGTCGGGTAAAGAGGCTGAGGCTGGATAACCCCTCCTCCCTCTGCCCCCCCCCCCCTCGCTCCCCCCTCACCAGTTGTCTGTCTCCGCATTGTTTTTGTGAAATACTCATTTACATCTAACAACTGATTTTTGTTCAGCTCTCGTTTTTTACTTTTCTGCTCAGTTCTGTCTGTGCGCGCGCGCATATCACCTGCTTGCACCTTGAATTATTAATTAGAGATTTAACACTGGCGAAAAGTTACATACAAGCATTTGCATGTGTTAGAAATCGAAAAACATACAAAAAAACTAAATTAACGTTTTAATATTGTTTTTTTTCGAAGTGGTTTTGTTGATAATTTTAGTAAATAAATATGAAACTACAGTAAAGTTTTCTTTCAGCTAATATATGCGATTTTTTGTTATTAGTGGTGGTTTATTATTACATATTATTATTACACATATATGAAGCCATGTTGAGAAATGTTTTCTGAGCTTTTTATTTCCACCTCCTTTCGAAAACCTCCTTTGTTTTTTTGTTTTCATTTCTTTGAAATGTTTAAAGAGTGATCTTCATTTTATCTCAGTTTATTAAACTTCTTATTAAAAGTATCACAGGACAGTGTTTGTGCTCAGCTGATTAGACTAAGCCTATAAGAACAAACACAGTATAAGAATCTCCATGATTTACGCGTTGCAGAATAAAGTTTTAGCTTCCTGTCAAAGGTTTGAGCGCTTCTGGACGTCGTCATTACACTTACTCTCACGCCACCTTTTGGAGATTATAAGGCAGGTCATCCAACAGACACACGTTCGCTTCACACTGTGCCCATGGCTATTTTTGATAAATACAGTCATAACTAAATTTAATTTAATTGGAAATCAGAAAAAAACACATTTAGATTTGAGCCTATTTTCAAGCTTAAATTATTTTATCAGTGTCATTCTTTCTAAGACTATCTGAATCTATACGATCTATCGACATGGGAACATGTTTTTATTTTAATTGCTTTGGTGATGCTCGTTTGAGTTTGAATCGCAGACGATTTATTGATCTTTACCTCGTTTTTTAAATTGCTCGAAACATTGTCAAGGACAATTTCCTTTAGTTAAATAAAGCGTTTTATTAGGGTAATTAGATGTTATATTAAAAACCACTACCACTTAAAAAAACATACTTCAAAAAAAAGATTGGAAATGGAAATGTTTCTTTTAAAAAAAAAGTTTAGTTGCCTGATTAAAAATTCTTAATTGTCCAGATGAGTGTGAGAACAACCTTTTAGTGCCGAGCGCCGCGCGTTTCCTACACCATTCTGCATAATGAAGGCCACACATGCAAGCTAGAAACAAAACACATTCTGAGTATGGGGAGTCATTAAATATCAGCCAAAGCTACTGTTGGTATGACACGAGGAGATTTATTTGTAATTATACACATACTATAGACTATACGATTTAGTTTGTGGTTTATTATAGAACCTACTTGTTGTTTTTCTCCATTTGTTTAAAGACCTCATAGAAACGTTTATATTTTCTATGTCCCAGAAACATATTCTTACGCCATATGTGCTTTTTAATTCTGCTGTTGACAGGAATGACTGGTTTTCAGTGCGCTCGATGGACTGTTACAGGATTAAATGGAGTGTACCACAATCCACCAGTGAGTGGCAGCAGAGGTTTAACACTACTCCCAGTAACACAAGCGAAGAAGAAGGCGCAGCAGGAAGTGACGTCGCGGCTGATTGTTGACAAAGCCAGCTAGCGTGTGTTAGGTGACATGCTATTTTGTTGACGGTTTATTAATATTTTCGTTCATAATGACCTCTCCAGAGGGTAGACATGGAGCAAAACGACCTGCGTCGCCAAATGAAGTGAGTAAAATAATAAAAACGTTAAACCAATTTGAATGTGGGTGTATTAATTACTTCGACAAGAGTACCGTTGTGTTAGCCAGTTTGCTAATTAAGTGGTTCATCGTGAAATCTGAACTCACTTTTAGTTTATTCTCCTTTTTACATTAACTTAGTCACAAAAACATTTCGTATGATTTTCTTTTTGTAAAAAACTGTTGCTATAAATGGCTTAAAGTTAAGTTATTCTATGTTTCACGGTGTTTTGTTTGAAGTGTAACGCACCTTGACGCGGAGGGTCTTAACAGCAGAGATTGATTTGAAAACTGGAGGTCACATGTGATCTTTTTAACGCTAACGTTATATTCTCATTGACCAAAAAAAAACGCGAACGACACCAACATTTTTACATTTATTATTATTGATGATCCAAAAACGTTATTATTAACGGAGCGAAATTGCTTTTAGTTGTTACACCTGTCCTCTTATAAAAGAGATGAGAGAACCACAACATTTAACATTTAAGGACGTATACATTTTAGCTCTTACAGGCCTACCCGTGCAAGGATGGATATGTACGGCATACACGTAATGAGAGGCAGGGTTCATTGTATTGGACATAAGGTTGAAGGAGCAATAAATAAAGAATGCCACAGAATAACATAAAAATGATTATGATGGAGGTCAAACGTTGGGTGTGAGGATACAACAAGAGTAATAAGTTCCTAATACCGTTTCAAGTTACAGTCAACCTCCGCTTTACAGGATTACTTCAGTGCCCGCTGGGAGAATCGCTCTCCTGTGGTACTTTGTGAAGTACTTGATGTGGATCAGTCTGCGGCTGTATGCACTCCTCTGTGTAGCCATGATACTTAGCCAAGGATTGAGAGGAGTGTAGACAACATCCTTCTCGCTTCCACAACATGACAATGCTGTGAGGGAGAAAAAAAAAGGACCGCAGTGTCCCCTCGTTCAACAAATGTTGGAAAAATGTGTCGATGCTCTAATAACTATAAGTTGTCTTTGCAGAATTTTAAGTCTGATTTTACACATAACACATAACTGGACTAGTTTGGTTTCTTGACAATGTTTCATCCTTCCATTCCAGAGGGCTTTCTCAAGTCACGTCGTCAAGAAACCAAACTACTCCAGTTGCTATTTGATTAAACATTTTTTGAGATGACCATGACCCGGATGACTGAGAACCTTCACAAACACTGTTTTGCTTCAACAGGACGGGGCTACACAGTGGTCATCAGCTGATCTAGGGAGTGATGAGAGGAAACAAAAGTTTTTACGGCTGATGGGTGCTAGCAAGGTTTGTTTGATGTATTGTAGGTCCCGTTACCTTGAATTCACTTTACAAAAAAACGAAGGGCTTGTTTAGGTTGTTTTTTGAAAAGTTGCTCATGTGATTGTTTCTGATTTCCAGAAAGAACACACTGGCCGTCTTGTCATTGGCGACCACAAGTCAACATCCCACTTCCGTAGTGGTAAGTTTTCCCAACTTCTGTAAAATGCTGTATTTGTTTTGCACAATATTCAATGTACAGTCCCATACTGCCTCAACCTTGTGCCCAATACAATTAACCCGGCCTCCCCATTACACATCCGCCGTACAGATCTATCCATGCACGGATAGGCTTGTAACGGCTGGGTGTGCCTGCTGTGACTGGTGTCTCCTCTGCAGGGCAGGAAGATAAGCAGATGAATGAGCAGCTTGAGATACAATATCAGCAAGGCATGGATGGGAAGCTGTCTGGACGGAATCGGAGACACTGTGGCTTAGGCTTCAGCGAGGTGAGGGGTCATCCAGAACCAAAGGAGGGACCATATATAAATATGTGATGGGTAGAGCAGTCTTCTTCCAACCTAAGGGTCAGCGGTTTGATTCTCCGTCTCCAGAAGCTGCATGGTGTGGTGTCCTTGGACAAGACACTGATACCCCGTAGTAGTGCAGACACAGGTCCAGCAGCTGTCTAAATAACAATTTACTCAAGTATTTATTATTATTTTAATTATTAGATTTGAAACTGCTAGTAAAAAGTGTCTAGTGTCCGTTTATACATCTGGGTCAATGGTCAACTCTAATAGGACAGCTTCACACAGCCCAGTGGGACACAGGCATGCTGTGGGACAGCGCGTGAGAAAGCATATTTGCATATTTTACATTTTACTTTATTGCATTTATACGAGGCTTGCATTGGTTTTACAAGAATTCAGATACATAACAAACGATAGCTTATTCAAGCAGCAGAAAAGAAAGTAACACAATAGAAGGGGGAAGGTCAGGATGTAAAAGTGGATAAAGATGATTGCTACATAGGCCAAAGTTAGTTCATGTTACACATTTACATGTCATGATGCTTCTCGCAGTGGGGATGCTGGATTTTTAGAGTAAATTCCTCGTAGACAGATAAAGACCATGTTTTCGTTGTCTTACCCACAGCCTGAGCCAGAACCTGAGTTACTTCCTCCTCCGCCTGTGGAGAGTGAGACAGAAGCAACGGAAGCAGAGAAGTCGACCGCTGTAAAGGAACCCACAAACGGCCAGGAAGAGAGCTGCGACGCCAGCCCAAAGCAACAAACTTCTGCTGAGGACGAGCCCAGTTCAGAGAGGAAACACGACTACAAAACGGCCTTTGTGAAGTCAACGTAGGCCCAACAGGACGGACAGGGAGGAATTCGATTTTGTAATCAGAGTTTGTACCTTTTGAACATGTATACCTGGTCATTTTTCGGTCGTTTTACAGCACAGGCACGATTTCTCCGCGCGAGTGAGTACTCATCCTGGGGTCAGAGGGATACGTCTGCAGGCCAAAACAGATTTTGTTTGAGTGACATGTTAGGATGGCAAATGGTCCAGCTTTTATTTAGTTTGAACATTTTAGCAACATTTTTACTGCATTTGCCTCATTGTGTTGGATGGAACAGGATTAGTTGCCCCGCAGCATGAACGCTATACACATTGTGAATTTTGTGATTTCTTGTCAAAACGCCAATAAAAGGGACGTGTCAGAGGTGACGTTCTATGTTCTTTACACCAGAACAACAGTTGCATTGAAACTAAAGTTATTCTGCATTGTGATAAACTGCCAGTTAATACTAGTAAATCCACTGAAAACCTTTTTTTGAATACGTTATGTAGAGAGGGATTTATTCATCTTTTACATGTGTATTTGTGAGTCACCACGATGGTGTAATATTGAACTGAGAGAAGATAGTTACTTAAATGATATGTGTGGAGTTTTCCTTAAAGATTTGTTACAAACACTTTGAAGACTTATAGACTTATAGTTTTTTAGTTTTTATTATCACTTGAATGTTGCTCTTACTAAAACCACCCTGAGCATTGTGATGGTTTCTGAGGCTGAGATGGAGTCAAAGTTACCCTGAGTTAAGCTCATGCACGACGATATAAGAAGCCCTGTTCATGGGAACCCAGATGACGATGATGCACCTTGGCAACCAATTCAATTCAATTTAATTCAATTTTATTTATATAGCGCCATTTTACAACAGAAGTTATCTCAAGGCACTTTACAGTGTGAGGTTTTAGACCTTACACAATATATCACTATACAGAGAAAACCCAACAGTCCCACTTGAGCAACAGTGGAGAGGAAAAACTCCCTTTAAGAGGAAGAAACCTCCAGGAGAACCCAGCGGACAAAAGTCAGAGCCTCCTGCTCGCCAGGAGAATTGGACCTTTTAATGACTGCATATGCCAAAAATGAGCATATGTTAAAGAGAAAAAGTAAAACTGCAGCAGCAGCAAGAGAGAGGGAGCTTGTGTGGCAGAAAATTGCAGAGCAAGTCAATGCGTGAAGATGAATCATTTTTAAAATAAAAAATATAGTTCAAACAAATCAGTTATTGCTTGTTGTTTAGCCTTCTCTCATAAAACTGCATACAGTGATTACATTCTACGTTACATTCTATGTGATCGCTTGCTTACACTGATTCCTGCAGTTCTGTGGATCCTTCCTTAAGATGTCAGGTTGTTCTGTGACCTGGGAACACTACAAATGTGCACAAAAGTCTTTTAAGTGCAAGGGTCATATTTCTGACAGAAGGTTGCCTTGGAAACATGCTCCGCATCACCGATATTCAGAAAGCTGTCATTCGCCAACAAATGTGCAACTCACAGAATCTGCTAGGTGCTGAGAGCATCATTTCCACGATATGAGAGATGCACAGAAGAGGATTAGGGCCACTATGAACATTTTATCTGAGTTCTGACTTATTTTTGTGAGAAAAAAGTCAGACCTCAAATAAAATTATTGATGGTCGCGAAAAACAGTAACGCTCACACAAGACATTCATCATTGTCTGATTGTCTCCTGTCATCTTAATATCTGCGCTTCCAAGTCAACAGGCTCATCAAGAAACGGACACGCAGCGTCTGCTGCTGGTTTCAGACCGCAGGCTTCACCGTAAGAGCAGGAGAAACTCAGAGTTTAAACCAAACCTGCTACTGAGCAGAAGTATGTTGCCCGAGTAACGTGGCGGCCTGGTAGTAGAGTGGTTAAGGCAGAGGGCTGGGAAGCAGGAGGCCCGGGTTCAATTCCTAGCTGAGGCACCCAGCCCGTCCCCCAACACCAGGTGTGTCCCTGAGGGGGACCCTGTATATAATAAGCAGACAAACCTTCAAGGCTTCATTCCAGCATGTTGGATTGATTTTGACAATATAAAAAAGGGCTGTATCCACCTGAAGCCATAATGACTGTTAGTAACTCTGGTGCCATTGTAGAAATCTCTCTCAGAGACAGAGTCCGTCAGTCAGTCACATACCTCATCAGACGCAGTGGAAGAAACCAGGTGAGTGTCTGGAACTAACATGTTCTATGCTCCTGAACTCTCCACAGACCGTGTCAGGAGAACGGCTGAGCTGCCAGCACGTATAACTTCACTCAAGCTGCATTTTTTTGTTGGTGGGGGGGGGGACACTAAAAAACCTAGTGTTGTGCAAACTCTAGTAGAAGTGAATAGAGCCGCAACTGAAATGTGTTGTACTGATACTGAAGACCAGAAGTCAAATGTGCATTCAGGAGTGCCTTCAGATCTTTGTCCCAGAGTTATGCTTCTTTGTAAAATACTCAATACTTCATTGATCCTGTTTGGGAAATGCTGCTGGACAGCTGCCAGACTTTTAAGGACACCTCAATGCGTAAACAGCCTGGGATCTGTGCCCTATGAGACGATCATGTTGTAGTTCCTATAACACAACTACAGCAGCACGACGTCCTACCAACACTCTAGTGTGGAGCAGGATAAAAACTATTTGTGTGCTGAGGCTCATGTCCTCCTCAACATTTGCTGCACAAGCTTTTGCCTGTGACATCTTATCGAGTCAGCTTGATGTTGTCGTCCACAGCGTTTCTTGGGAGGATATTCGTAAGCGGGGATTACTGAGAATCTTCACAGATATTAATTTATTAGTTTTGTCAAAAAAGTTTATTGCTATAATCAAACTAAAAACTGTACAATTAGGATGATGTGGAGGCAGGCTCTGTGTGCAGCAGGAGGTTCTGAGTGAGGTTCTGTGTGTGGAGGTTCTGAGGCTTTGGGTGCTACAGGAGGCTCTGTGTGCTACAGGAGGCTCTGTGTGCTGCAGGAGGCTTTGGGTGCTGCAGGAGGCTCTGTGTGCTGCAGGAGGCATGAGATGCTGAGCAGTGGTGGAGGAACATGAGATGCTGAGCAGTGATGGAGGAACATGAGATGCTGAGGAGTGATGGAGGGCAGCAAAGTCTTTCTCAGACTGCTCATATGAACAGATATTAATTTATTAGTTTTGTCAAAAAGTTTATTGTTATAATTAAACTAAAAACTGTACAATTAGGATGATGTGGAGGCAGGAGGCTCTGTGTGCTGCAGGAGGTTCTGAGTGAGGTTCTGTGTGTGGAGGTTCTGAGGCTTTGGGTGCTGCAGGAGGCTCTGGGTGCTGCAGGAGGCTCTGGGTTCTGCAGGAGGCTTTGGGTGCTTCATGAGGCTCTGGGTGCTGCAGGAGGCTCTGGGTGCTGCAGGAGGCTCTGGGTTCTGCAGGAGGCTCTGGGTGCTGCAGGAGGCTCTGTGTGCTGCAGGAGGCTCTGTGTGCTGCAGGAGGCATGAGATGCTGAGGAGTGGTGGAGGAACATGAGATGCTGAGGAGTGGTGGAGGAACATGAGATGCTGAGGAGTGGTGGAGGAACATGAGATGCTGAGGAGTGATGGAGGGAAGCAAAGTCTTTCTCAGACTGCTCATATGAAGAAGGAGTTGGACTTTATCATCAGGCAGATGTCAAACACCGTCCCAGGAGTGGAGAGGAGGACCATGTTTGAGGAGGACCCTCAGGGAGCAGGCTGAAGCTCAGAGATCAGCAGTTGAGGCTTTTCCAGACTGGTCTTATTGTTGTTTTACATTTTCAAGGCACCAATAGAATTTAAATGTATCAGAGAGAGCAGCCCCTTCATTATTTCATTATCTAATTTACATGTACATGGAAACCACCTGACAGCACTGGTACAGGAAATGAAAACGCACAGACTGAGTCAGCATGTTGGTGTTATGTTGTTAAACTGAGAACGGTTCTAGTTGGAGCAGGATGTTGTTGTTACTGAGGAGCTGGACCTAAACAGAACCAAGTGAGATTCTCTGTAATGCTCTTTAAAGACAGACACGTTCTCTTGTACTCCTGAGACACCAGTTTTTGCCAGTTCTCCTGCTCCCACTTCTCTGTTTCTTCCTCCATGCTGGAGCCTCAGACGACCCTGGGGCGGGATTCTGGTCCATGGTGGTTTCCTTTATTCTCTCTCTGCTTTCTATTAAACTTTCTTTGTTCTCTGTTAGTTGTTATTCTCCCTCTAAGGTCTGTCTTTCAATCTGACATGACACAAAATTGAAAAGTTTGTTTTCAGAATAAGGCCAATGGAAACAGGTCATTTTCTCTAAAGCCATCAACCTAGGACTGTAATGAACATTTTACAACTTTTCTCTTTTGCTTAACAGTTAACACACAGGCAGAAAAATAAAAGATGACTGGTAAAATATTCAAATCATGCAACACAAACATTAGTTTCCCTTAGACAACACAACTCGTGGACAATAATAAGCAGCTGAAATCCAAATATCAAAATGATCAAATACTGTAAAAAGGAATAACACTTTACTGTACTGCAAAATCTCAAACACAAATCTCTCCTTTTAACACAGCAATTCACTTCTGACACAAAGACACTTTTTGCCACACAGACATTTAAAAACCCACCCGTGCACCCATTAGACTAACACTAGTTATAAGACTTGGAGAGAGTCAAAGTCGCATCATAAGGAATGAAACGGTCAACATCATCAAGTGGCCGTGTCTACTCGGGCTCATGTTCTCTATCCACACTAAGCACATATGAAACCGGTGCCTTCTGAGAGACACTCAAAATAGACTAAGGCCTAACTATGGACAAGACGTTCACTTCTCTCCTTGCAGTCAAGCGAGGGACTATATTATTATATATGATATATATATTATATATGAGATGTGTTACATTTAGTAAAACACTAATTGAAATGTAGTTTTCATATAGATGCAAAACAGGTCTGTACTTATAGATATCTAGATATCTAGTAGTAGTAGTAGTAGCAGTAGCAGTAGCAGTAGCAGTAGCATTAGCAGTAGCAGCAGCAGTAGCAGTAGTTGTAGTAGTAGTAGTACTAGCAGTAGTAGTAGTAGCAGTAGTAGTAGCAGCAGTAGCATTAGCGGTAGCAGCAGTAGTAGTAGTAGCAGCAGTAGCATTAGCAGTAGCAGCATTAGCAGTAGCAATAGTTGTAGTAGTAGTAGTAGCAGTAGCAGTAGCAGCAGTGGAATTAGCAGTAGTTGTAATAGTAGTAGTAGTAGTAGTAGTAGTAGTATCAGTAGTAGTAGCAGCCGTAGCATTAGCAGTAGCAGCAGTAGCAGTAGTAGTAGCAGCAGTAGCAGTAGCCATAGCAGTAGTGGTAGTAGCAGTAGTAGTAGTAGTAGCAGTAACACTAGTAAAATACACATTAAATACTGTTTGCTCCTCGTGGAGGTGGAAAAGTTCAACACTACAAATACTGTAAACTCTTCAGATTCTGAGTCATTTGCTGATAAAAACTACACCAAACCAACATTTTCCACACATGAAACTCAGGAAACAGCAAAAGCAAAGTGAACTAGTTAAAACCTGTGTTGGACAAAGCCACATCTACATGTTCATGTCCAGTTCCCAGCTAAACATGAACGTCTCTGTGTAACGTTCTCTGTGACCTGACAGATAAATAAGCATTTCACTAGAAAGAATCCTGCAGGTAAAGTGAATTCACTTCTAACCCGACACAGACTGGTTCAATGAAACACAGAAAAAGCAGTTGGAGCTGAGCTGGAAACGTGTCTTACCTTTCCGCTGATCGATGTCGGACTGATGTGATGAAGAGTTCTGTGCTTCCATCAAACAATGAAGGTTCCATGTTTTACAGAATGGAACCCCACTGTTCTAATGCAGTCTTTAAAAGGCACATTTAACCAAAAACAAGAACCAAACATGGAGCAGAAGCTAAAACAACGTAGCACGTGTTCAAACCTATAGAATGTTTTCATCATTACACAATATTACATATATATTAACATATAACAGACACATATTCATTAGTTATCAGGTCAAACAGCACAGACATGACACACAGAACTGTAACCATGGTAACTTATCAAACGTCTTGTTTAGTCTGACTGCTGATGATCTGGGCTCTATTAACATTATTCCATTAACTTCTTTATTTCTTTTCGTTCTGGTGAATCTCTGCTTGAGGACAAATGAACTTATTAAAATTTAATTGAATCTCTCCAATGTAAATAGGTTTTGTGACGATTTAAGACAGATGTATGATGCACATTCCATCAAAACCTTAAACACAAACCAAAAACTTTTCCATCACACTATGTAGGGTCTGTAGTTACAGATTTGTATACTTTTTCTTTTTGGAGATGAATCCTAACACGATGTTGTAGGAACGTCTGGTGGTGCTCAGTGCAGATATTATAAGCTGCATGGAAATAAATTTTACATCTGAGATCTGAGTACATTTAATCAATGACTGTAGAAAGACAGTGTTGAAACACTCGTTCTTAAAACAGGTATTTAAACTTTGGGAACAAATCTGGACTAAATCCTTTGCTTAGTTTATTTCTATAGAACTCTAAGAATCTAAAGAATTGACATTAAAAACTTCATAAGAATAAGCATGAATATTTACACCTTTCTTCAACTACATTAATCAGACACATGAAGCTTTTGCATGTGACTGGACACAGACCAGGAAGTTCCAATAATTCAATTCATCTTTATTTGTATAGCGCCAAATCATAACGAAAGTCATTTCAGGGCACTTTACATAGCAGGTTTAGGACCTTACAAAAATATAAGTGTATATATAAACAAAATAATGCAGAAAACCCAACAGTCTCATTTGCGCAGCACTAGGCAACGGTGGAGATCGGAAACAGACAGATTTTTTTTGATCGTGCAAACGGTTAAAGAGTTACGGTGATTTGAAAACGCTGAAGTGACCTGTCGGCGACGACAGAAGCGTTTTCAAAGGGTTAAAGACACATGTTTCACTGTTAATGTGGGGAAACATGTAGTGGAAGCAGCTGAATTGCCCGTTTACTTGGGCTAATCTAAGTTTATTTAGCAGGATATTTGTCAGACCTCGAACTGACAAATATCTACCCCTAACCCCTACTCCCTAACCCTAACTCTAACTCACCTTGCATAAAGAGACAAACAAACAGATGTTGCAAATCAATATTTATTGATTAAATTAGAAAATAAAGCTTCATTCATTATTCTATCATCAGGTTGTGGAGGTGAAATAATGAAAAATTTCCAGTATACTTTAAATACATGTTAATGTGGTTTGTTGGATCTCTGTAAAGTCAAACAAATGATCTTCAGCAGTACAGCAGGTTGATGCGGTCGATGTCGTTCTGGCTCATCTGCTTGGCCGTACCAAAGACAACGTTGGCGTTGGGAACAGC
>JAUMHF010000023.1:18090377-18115780 GCA_032359275.1 Microctenopoma steveboyesi | reverse complement strand
TCGTCTCTTCTCTGCAGACTGGCTTTCTCCAAGGACAACGTCAGCCCCACCATGGTGGCTGTTCCCAACGCCAACGTCGTCTTTGGTACGGCCAAGCAGATGAGCCAGAACGACATCGACCGCATCAACCTCCTGTACCTCTGCTAAAGATCATTTATTTGCCTTTACAGAGATCAGTTAATGTCATTATTCTGGGTTAATCATCCTGTCACTGAATCAAGATGTAATAAAAATATAATATTAATATTGTTATATTGCTGAGTAAATTCAGCCCCATCACAAAACTTAATAAATATTGATTTGAAACACACCTATGTAAAGTCAATTGCTAATTTTAAACACACATAGTGTCCACATTCTCTTAGTTGATTGAGCAGCTTCACATTGGTCAACAGGTCAATACAAGGACAGAGAATCCGTTGATACCAGACAAACCCTTTAAAAAGTGGTAAAAATTCATCAGAGTAACTTCTCAAAACTGAAACAACAAAGAATAAAAAATGAGTTGAACCAAACAAAGACTCTAAAAAATAATAAAGGTAAGTTGACTCTGAGAATGGCACCTTTTAATAGTTATAAGATACCAGGAAATAGCATGACCAAAGATTCAAATCACAAGTCTTGTCAATAAACTGACCTCCCTGGTCTTCCAACCACAGTCTTAACACAAAATTAGTAACAAGGTGACAGAAATGAGGCCATTGTGACTGGTGCAGTTTGGTCGTTGTGCTTATGGATGGATGGCGACACTGGGATTCCTTTGGAGATTGTTGTGACGTGAAAGATGGAAAAAAAACTAATTAACTAATTAATTCTGTTGTATGTCGTAGTTGCACATCAGCTAAATGGCTTTGGTTTCATTAGTCAATTACAGTGAAGACAGAGTTACAGAACAAAAGGAAAAGCAAAAACCAAATGAAAACGTGCTGCAAAGGAAAAACATGATGCTAGGGGGCACGATGAGCAGAGGCGCCGCTAGCGGACAGGCAAGGCAGGCAACTGCCTAGGGCCCCGAGGCCAAGGGGCCCCAGAGGACCAACACAGTTTGAACCACATCAGAACAACAATAGTGAGACTGTGAAAACATGTCATTGATAGCAGCACTGTTTTTTATTTTATTTTTTGGTTTTGACTATTGTGGTGTATTACTACTTAAATTTCCTATTTAAATTATTTATATAGTTATATTATATGTTCACAATGGAAACATGCTGATGTGAATTTGGTAAATATATTGTGTTGCTTTTCCAGTTATATTGTCCTATTGTTTTTCAGGTTTTATTACTATCTATCTATTTCTTATTATTTTTGTTTTCATTTTTTATGTTTTTATTGGATATTTTTCTTACAAATAAAGATTTCATAAAGTTAAATTATTAGTTCCTATCAGTTCTTTATCGGCCTTCACTTCAATTTTAAAATATGATTACAATGTTGTCAGTGTTGGATGCTAAAGGCTTTCTGAAGCTTTCTGAAACGGATCCCAGTTTGTAGGACGATAACGCCTGTGTGTGTGTGTGTGTGCGAGAGAGAGAGAGTTTGGTCACACCACTTCAAAAATTACTGGGACGTGTGCGCGCGCGCAGCAGGAAACAAACAGGCGCGCTCGCGCGGCTCTGCGCAGCAGGAAGAGACGCACCCGGGTTGAATGACTGCGAAGGAATTCAGAGAAGAGTGCAGCGTGATGTGCGTCTGCGCAGCTTCCTGCAAACGAAAGTGAGACCTGCACAGACGCTGCAGGTTATCTGCCTGCCCTATTAATCCACGACGGAGGTCTTCATCCCGATGGAGGACATTTAAAGACAGGCTTCAATGGAGATGGTCAGTTCTACTGGTAATTTGACTTATTGATGAGACACGCGATGGTAAATGATTAAAAAAACGAGGCCAATTTCCTTTGGTTCCGGAAAAGTTTTAGAGAAATCCTTTCAGAAGGAGGATGACGTGGTCTTCACATTATGTCGGTGATGTGTGAGAACAGATGAGAGGGGAACATAATAAGATAAACCACCGTGAGTCATCAAACGGCACTGGGTCATTTCCTCAGTCACTGGGCCTCCACACGTGCAACCCGCTGATAACTTTCTCCATATTAACAGGATTCCAGAGCCGGTTGGATTGAAATAAAGGCAACGCTAGCCGGGCTCATCCTGGGTCCCCCATGAGAAACCCCTGACAGGTCCATTAGATGTTCCAGAAGTGTCTGGCTGTGGTTCCTGTGTAGTACGTTGGACAAAGTCTGAGCAGTTACCTGTTGTATAAAGTAGAGACTGCTTCCAAAATGGATGAAGATCCCGACAGGCCACAGTCGCCTGCCTCATCCTGTGTGTCCATGAAAAGTGATGCCTCCATGAAGAATCGCGAGGACTTTACGAAAGACACAGCTGACGGGTATAGAACATCTGTATCGCCCTCCGTATGGTTCTAGCGCGTAGATTCTAATAAACCGAACTCAACTTGTCTTGTTTGCAGTTTACCTGACATTTCCTGTGCATCAATGAAAAGTGACGATTCTCTGGAGAATCGGGAAGACTTGGCTAAACATTTCAGAGAGGTAACAACAACCTACTTTGTTTTCTTTCCTATTGTTTAAAATGTAATCTCACTGATCCAGCATCTGGTGGCAGCTGGTGGAAGGAAGTCAGTTTTCAGATGATCACCACTAGTATGTGACAGAGCACCGTTATCCTTCACCACACTGGTTTAAACCTTTTTTGTGATAACCTGGAGAGTATGTTATTTATTCTGTGCATTTCAGAAATACTGAGTCACGTTACACGTTTCAACATTCACCCAAAGTGTGAAAATCAAAGTGTGTGGATGGAAATACCATATTTAAGGTGGGTTTAAAGTTGTGACTATTCTCTGGAGCTGAGTTTAAATTGTGCTTCTTCCGGTGGAGAATAACTTAGCGAATCTTATTTTGAATGTGAGCCCCCATCCTCTGTCTTCCTTTGTCACAACAGGCAGTGGAAGACCATGCAGTAAACGTTCTGCGGAGCGAGTTGAGAAGGTATAAAAAGATGCTCTTTCCCCTCCTCGACGCTTCTGAGGGCGACGGGCAGGATGAAGATGAGCAGGACGGCAGTGCCAGTGAGGGGGTTCTGAAGATGACCCTTCATGTTTTAAAGAAACTTGGCCACGAAGATCTTGCTAACAGATTAGAGAAATGTAAGTACCCGAAGTAGAAGTGTAACTTAATCATATCAAAATATCGCCTCAAACTAAGCATCATGTATGAGAGGTTTCATTTAATGCTGAGATGTGTTCTGCTCCTTTGTACGACCAGACATTTACGGAGAGCTGGATGTCTGCCAGGCGCAACCGCCAACAACGAGCGTGAAGTCAGGCAGGTTGAAGCTGCGCTGAGGAGACGAGCCACAGATGATAAGCCGATCAAATGCGAAGACATCTTCAAGCCCTTAGCTGGGCAAGGCGGCTTCATCAGAACAGTGCTGACGAAAGGTATTTCAGGAATTGGAAAAACCATTTCAGTACAGAAGTTTAATTTGGACTGGGCCGAGGGAAGACAGAACCAGGACATCCAACTCCTAATTAATCTTCCATTCCGGGAGCTGAATCTGATGAAGAGACACTACACACTCACTGAGCTCTGTCATCATTTTCTGAAAGAGGCAAGAGAATCAGGAATTTCTCATTTTGACAAATACAAGCTTGTGCTGATATTTGATGGGTTGGATAAGTGCCGGCTTCCCCTGGACTTTAAAGGCAACAAGCATCATCGCGATGTCTCGGAGCCTGCTTCAGTGGATGTGCTACTGACGAATCTCATCCAGGGGAGCCTGCTGTCCTCCGCACACATCTGGATCACCTCCAGACCTGCGGCCGCTTATCGGGTCCCAGCGTATCTTGTTGATCGCGCGACAGAGATACAAGGGTTCAATGTCCCCCAAAGGGAAGAATATTTCAGGAAGAAAATCTCCGATCCAAACCAGGAGTCTCCATATCATGTGTCACATACCAGTGTTCAGCTGGATCTCTGCCACTGTGCTGCAGAAGAGTTTAGAAGAAACCGAAGGAGACAGAAGAGAAATGCCCAAGACTCTGACACAGATGTACACTCGCTTCTTAGTGTACAGCACACACATAAAACACCAGAAATATTCGGATGAACGAGGAGGAGATGACCTGGACGAAGACCTTGTCTTGAAGCTTGGAAAACTGGCCTTTGAGCAACTGATGAAAGGCAACATGATTTTTTACTACGAGGGCGAGTTGAAAGAGTACAACATCAATATCAATGACGTTGCAATATACTCAGGAATATTCACACAGATCTCGGACAAAGACTCCAGATTCCACCTGGAAAGAGTCTACTGCTTTGTGCATCTCAGCATACAGGAGTATTTTGCTGCACTGTACGTCTTTCACACGTTCCTCTGCTACAGACACAACGTGCTCGAGCCACAAGAAGGAACTACTGTTCAGCAGGTTCCCGGTGAAGTAAGCCACCTCCTCAGGAGTGCGGTGGACAGGGCCTTACTGAGTGACACTGGACAGCTGGATCTTTTTCTTCGGTTCCTTATCAGGCTCTCGCAGACATGCGATCGAACTTTGTTGAAGCGTGTTTTGCCCACAATGAGGAGCAGTCTGACCAGAAACGAAGAAATTGCCGAGTACGTCAAGGAGAAGATCAAACAAAATCCCTCCACAGAAAGATGCGTTAACCTGCTCCACTGCCTCAGTGAGCTGAATGATCAGGGTCTCGTGGAGGAAATCCAAAAGTACCTGAGCTCTGGAGGGTTGCCAGAGACTCTGTCAACTTCCCAGTGGTCCGCTCTGGTCTTTGTGTTGCTGACCTGCAGAGAAGAGTGGGATGAGTTCGACCTGAGGGAATATTCCAGGTCAGAGGAAGGTCTGCTGAGGCTGTTACCGGTGATCAAAGAATCCAGATCAGCCATGTAAGCATCCAACTGTATTATCTGCATTTATCATAACTGTTTATCATCAAGTATAATTTAGAAAAATACAGTGTACATTCTTACCTGATGTTATATCCTTAGACATAGTGGGAGCACAGAAAAAATAAGGACATCCAGAATTTGTGTTCCACAGCAGTCCTGCAGAGATCCAGGATACTGAAATGATTTTTCTGCTTTGAAGGCTGAAAGAATGCAACCTCACGGAGAAGTGCTGCAACGCACTCAGAGACGTTCTGAGCAGCTCGAGTCTGAAAGAGCTGAACCTCAGAGACAATGACCTGCAAGACTCGGGAGTACAGCTGCTCTCTGCTGGACTGGCAAGCCCCACGTGTCAGCTGGAGAAATTGAGGTTTGTAGGAAGCAGGTGACAAACAACATGTGGCACATCAGCTGTATGTGCGGACTGAGGACATGGCCGTAGGCATCGTAGGCCTTTTTAAAACGACGTACTGCATATTGTGCGTTGATTTTTGTTTCAGCCTGGCGTTCTGTGGAATCACAGAGGTTGGCTGTGAATCTTTGGCTGCAGCAGTGAGGTCGAACCCAATGCATCTGAAGGAGCTGGATCTGAGTTACAACCATCCCAGGCAGCGGGGGACGGACCTGCTGTCCTCTGTGCAGAAGGACACTGGAAACCTCACGATTAGGTAGAACTGTGCCTTAAATTTCCCGAGTCGTCGTTTCTTATTCTTCTGTGAACTAGTTGAGCAGACTTGGTTCCTCTTAGGTTGGATGGAAAGGCAGAGTGCTACTTAAAGTCAGCTGTGAAGAAATGTAAGTTGTTTTTTGTCAAATGCGTTCAGACCATTCATCATTAAATATGGAAAATCCTTTTCATTATATTAGAAGTAATTTCCTGCTTGTGTTCCACCAGATTCGCGTGAGCTCACCATAGATTTGAATACAGCCCATTCGCAGCTGGCCTTTTCTGACGACAACAACAGAATGACACGGATGGAAACGGCTCAGCCATATCCAGACAACCCAGAGAGATTTACAGACTGGGGACAAGTGCTCTGTGAGGAGGGTCTGTGTGGGCGTTGCTACTGGAAAGCAGAGTGGACCGGGGAATGGGCCGGCATAGGAGTGGCCTATCAGGGAATCAGCAGGAAAGCAAAAGGTAATGACTGTGTTCTTGGTTATAACGATCAGTCGTGGAGTCTGCGCTACCTTCGTGGGAAATACACCGCGTGGTACAAAAAGAACGATGCAGCCATATCTGTGCCCTACTTCAAGTCCTAAAGGGTCGTCGTGTTCCTAGACTGGTCAGCTGGGACTCTGACCTTCTACACCATATCATCCGGCGCCATGACACACCTGCACACGTTCCACGCCGAGTTCTCAGAGCCGCTTTATCCGGGCTTCAGACTCGGGTTTGAAGATTCTTCAATAACTCTGTGCGTGCGTTAAATCTTCTGTGTTTATAAAACATGTACAGTAACATGATCGTCTTTTTTCAGATTAGCGTAGACATTGCTCATGCTTTTCACGGCAGAATCCTTGGAGCGAGAAGATTCTCTTTGCACCAGTCCATAGGCAATGGTCTTGACTTCTGCACAGCAGCAGAGGTGCACAAGTAAGGTGCCCAGCAAAGGTACTCCGAGGGATTTCTAAAACGACAAGTAGTTATTTTTCTTTCTTAACATGCTCAGAAGAGTTGCTTCTGTTCAGAAACGATCTGGCAGACTGAGTAACCCACCTGGACGCTGGTCCAAATGTGACAAAGATGTATTTATTAAGGACATTAACAAGTAGTAACTTATAACTATCACTTGTGCATTATTTTTTTCTGTTACTACTTGTTTTAATTACACACAATCGCACGTAATCTGTGCAAACGTATGATTTTTAATCACTGCCAATGAATGCACACAGATAAATGCTTGAGATGCTCCTGATTTAATTCATTTATCTTGTAAAAACATACAGTAACCTAAACATGATCTAATTATTGTCTATAAAGACTGTACTATTATCCATGTTCTCTAATGTGTTAAAGTTTACACAGGTTAATGAAAATCACGTGACAGTGTTGAGAAAATATGCAGCAGAATCTGAACGAGCCCTTATGGCAAACTAATAAATAAGTGATCACATCAGGACACTTGCAGTGTAATGTGAGCGTGTCGGCGTCATTTCGCTTTTTCATTCACTCGTGGAAAAGTAGTAACCATATCAAAAACTGTTACAACAATCACTTGTTATGCAGGACTTAGTTACACAGTGCAAAAGCAGTAAATGTGATTCTGTTTTAAAACTATAAATCAGCACTCGTTAAGAAACATTTGTATAGTTCTCAGTCGTATAAAAGGGTGACGTGACGGGCGGCTCCGTCCTCTTCGCACAGAACTGCGTCTGTGTGGTGGTGGTCGTTCTTGTTCAGCGCTCTGCTGCCGCTCTGGCTGAGAAGCAAACACAGTGAATACATGAGGATGTCGCTCGGTGTCGAGAGATTGTGTGCAAACATCTTCAACTCGTAGAACTGCATTCGTGTAATAAACGGAAGGAAAAGAGAAAATGTCCTCGTTACAGTTTTATTGCTCTCTGGAAAACACAACGTGAACAGAAGTTCGCCACGTTCAACCAAAGCAGCTGTTTGGAGCCACACTATGGAAGCAGAGAACATTCCTTCTGTTGTTTGCTTGTGATGATGAGATAACGTTTTGTGTCTGGTGCTTTTGATTCCCCCCCGATGTCTCATTCCTCAGTGTTGCTCCCTTCGTGCTGAGCAGCTCTGCCGTTGTCAGGGTCTCAGGCATGACTGGTGGGCTTGGGTTATATTCATTATCATGCCTAATGTCCTGCTTTTGTTGTGTAATTATGACACGACGGCACAGCTGAGACAGTACCTCTTGTGAATTGCTCTGCTCGTCTGATCATCACAGGAAAACAAGCGGATAATGATAGATTATGACAATTTATGTCGTTATCAGAAAAAAACCGCTTTGCATCGTCGTTCTCTGTTTCCATATCGCACTGATCAAAACAACAGCTTGGTAAAAAACCAAAGCTCTTTGACAGTAAAACACCCCGAAGACACAGAGACTGTGCACAGATGTTCTTCTAGGAAATGTGTTCTTACACCAGGCTACAAAATATTTGGCCAAGAGATGAAGATGGTAGTTATCTTCTCACTCTTCCTGTTCCTGAATGAGATTGTGTGAAAGTGACCAAAGAACCAGCTTAACATGTCACAAACTTCTGATACACCAGTAGTGAAGCAGGTCACGAGTTCCCAAAGGTGCAGGTTCAGCAGGAACTGGATTAGCTTGAACCAGTGAAATGTAGCAGCACTAGTATGTCCTAAAAATAAAAGGTCACCAAACTGTGCACAACCCTGGTCAGAACCAAGCAGAACACACAGACCCACACAACACAATGAACCCAATAAATAATATGGCAGGAATACCTGGAGCAGATACGCTCGACAGCTCTCGGCCACTCACTCTGCATATCAGGGACAATAACCAGTCACAAACCACCCTGAGATAACGTCCTTCTTAAGTTCCTCAGTATCTGACTAGTAAAATCCCTGAACTGTCAAAGATTATTCGGGTTTTACAGTTAGGACTTGGAGTTAAAGTTGCACATGCCAACGCTATTACTGGTAATTCTGAGGAGATACATGTGGTTCACGAAGACTTGAACGCACCGACCTGCCACTAGCTTGCTCTTGCGTGAGGCCTCCGAGGCGAGTGCGTGGGACACGTTCATGATCCTCTCCTGCAGCTGCAGAGCCGAGTCCATCTCGCTGAAGTCCAGTGGTGCAG
Source organism: Microctenopoma steveboyesi (assembly GCA_032359275.1). Taxonomy (NCBI): domain Eukaryota; kingdom Metazoa; phylum Chordata; class Actinopteri; order Anabantiformes; family Anabantidae; genus Microctenopoma; species Microctenopoma steveboyesi. The sequence goes on along the minus strand of JAUMHF010000023.1, from coordinate 18,107,067 downwards.
AAGGCTGTATGTTCTGGACACTGTCAAAGAGACACAAGCACAGGACCGTGACTGTGGAGAGAGGTTTGATCATTGATTCTACGTCTGACAGTTTTTCTGAGACTGCTACCTGGATTTGGCCAGGAGATTCTTGATGCGCTCAGCCCGACGGGAACGTTCCTCCAGCTCCTCTGGACTTAGTGGCTCCTCAGGGTCAGACTCTATGTAGCGCTCTGGGATGGGAACCTTTTGTGGTCTGGACAGCTGCACATGGGACAGAGAGGTTGCATGTAAAGCATAAAAAAACCCTCACAACTTTCTAAGGGAGGCAGAGTGGAGGGTGGGAATATAACGCTCCAGTCCGCGTTTCGTTACATCAGGAATGGTGCCGACGAGTATCTACCTCTCTGCTGATGTCCAGGTCATAGTCAAAAGGATCGAAGTCCTCCTCTCGCACGTGTTTGGCCCTGACCATCGCCCACTCATCTGGTGGACACCTCCACTTCTCTCTCCCTTGGTTCCAGCCCTCATCACTTTGACCCTCGGCTCCCAGTCGCTCCTCTCGCCAGTCAAACACCTATAAAAGGCCAGAGTCGGGATCAGACAAGAGACCAGAGCAAGATCTGTAAAAATACACTTGCAGGCATCGTCTTCATTTAAGAGTGATAAATTCACATCACAACTTTTCTCACAGTGTTTAAATCCCCCTTCATGTTTAACACGAACATATGAAGTTGAGCCTTTAGCACAGTAGTTACCCAGTAGTGAGACACACAAACAGCTGGAGCCTTAAACGTTTGCTCTGACAGTTCTAGAGTCAGTTTATCAATTCTTTATTTAAGTTAGTATTTCCAGGTTCTTGAATTTTAATGTGCGTAACGGCTTCTATGATGCAGAATTTAAACATTTTTCACTTTTAACTAATAAGACAAAGAATTAAGCTGGAATAGTTTTGCTATTGTTAAATGAATCTACATTTCTGATATGTACATATGAACTGATAGAAGAAGAACTAGTTGCAGAACTGGTGTTTTTATACGAGTGAAGCTAAAAAAAAAAGACGTGAAAAAAAGCTCACCGCACACCAGGCCTCTCTCTCTCTCTGATGTACAGCACATAACCGCTATAAAAACGCTCTTATTCCCTGTATGTGTGAGAGGTGAGGGGTACGTGTGAGAAATATTTAGCTGTGCATGCATCCTTGCGGCTCCAGTGGCCTGCAGCAGGGTCGTGATTTGCTGGTGCGTTCACATGCTGTGACAAACACTGCATCCCATGCCCTGTTGTGCTGAGGAGAATCACACGCACACAGAGAGAAAACCATGCAGACACAGAGTCATGGAGCCACCACCAGATTAGAAAACAGAAAACAGCCAAGAGAAGGTTCAGAAGCAAGAAACTCTTTATTGTCGAGTGCAAATTTCTACATGATAGAAAGGAAACGGGAGAAGAGTTGTGCATTTCTTCTCCATAACACAGAATTAGACGCCTCTACTACAGCGGGTTTCTACACTTCAGACCCCCTGGAACTATTATTCTCTTTGAGCTGATATATTGTATGTAGCTTTGGAAAGATGAAAGCAATGTGGCAGAAAAGATTTCCATATAAATGCATGTTAGAAAAACAAGGAGCAGAGCAGACAGCAGCACCGTAGAGAACTGAAGAATGATCCGCGCATTCTTTGAATGCACCTCAGAAACTCGATACATACGCTAACGGATTACCCGGTAAAATGCCAAATACTCGATTTCATCTCTTTTATTTCACTTTTCTAAGATAATATCTGGGTTTTAGACTGTTTGTCAGACAAAACAAGCAACTAGAAGCCGTCAGCCGGCATCTTTTGTATTACTAACAAGTGATTAGTTAAAAAAAAAAGTATCAACACTATTGATAAATTAAATCTCATCTGTTATAAACTGATCAGGTAAATATTGCCAGTGTTCCTTTCTTTCCACAAACACGTTAGCTCCTTGTTGATTTATTTGCTTTTATTGCATTTCGACCCAGTTTCGTGATCCTTCCCCGCGTATTTATGATGCATAAAACAGCATAGGCCACTTAAAAATATGAGCACAGCTTCTCTTTCCATGTGACAAAAGGCTGTATTAATACGTGTTAATTCAAATAGAAAACATATGTAAACGGACTTTTATGCTGGTGGAGATAAGAAATAAAAGTGTATATATATATATAAATATATATATATGTATGTATGTTATATGCACTAAAAGTAGGTGAAAAGTAGTGACAGAAGATCCCAAACTACGTATTGCTCAGTTAGAAGGATCTGTGGGCCATACGCTGTTCCAGGGTTAAACCGCAGCTTCCCTGCAGCTTCGTTGCTCCCGTCATGTTTCTGTGATTCTGTGGCTGATGTATGTGAAATGTTGACTGAGGAGGTAAACGTGGGTCAAAGGCAAAAAGGATCGTCAGCAAAACAAGGCACTTGGATCTCATCTGAAGAAAAGAAAGTGGGGAGGTGTGGTCATGATTTGTGCTGCTAGCGTTGCCTCTTTCTTCACTCCATCAACCTGAAAACCTTTTTTTCCCACTCCTCTATATGCTCTATATACCAAATCTCTACAAAATAGAACTGTACAGCTGTATACTGAAAATATCCCTCAGTAAATAAATAATATGTAGATGCACATCACCGGGCTCCTCTCTCAGGTTTCTGCTGATAAAAACGGAGACAGGAAAGCAGGTTGACGCCTCCCAGTCCCTTCTACTCGCTGGATTTACATTCAGAGTTGTGTCAGTGAGGTTCCACCAGAGATCAGTGGTAACAAGGTTCAATTTAACCCTGGAGCTCCCCGTCCCAGCCCACAGTCCTCTGAGTCTCGCGTTGTTCTTAAAGCGTTAACCATGCCAGACAATCAGCTGCAGCCAGTCCTGCCTTTAGTTAGTTAGTGTTTGCAGCTAACCTAGAGGCAAAGAGTGCTAGTGTGTTAGCATTCGTGCTGGGTTACTAAGTGTCTGGGGGCTGGAGTGTGGCGTAGCAGCATTGGTGAGGGTGGTGCTCCATGTGCCTGCTGCTGCCGCCGCCGCTACGGGGGGGGTAACGTACAGAGGGTGGAGGATCAGAGGTGCTGGAGGGCAGCCTGGAGGAAGAGGAGGAGCGCTGGGAGGTCGCCGAGGTGGAGGCGGAGAGGCGTTCTCCGTGGCTGAGGTTCCTCTTACGCTCGCGCACCAGCGCCTTGTGGTGGCGCTTCATCCGCTCCAGCTGCTCCTCTGCGGTCATGCGGCCTCGGGGCTGACTGCCGGGCGGCTGCATGCCCTCTGTCGGCGAGGAAAGACGCTCCAAGGCACTCTTGGGTCTCTCCTGGTGAGATAGGGACAGAGGAAAGATACGGGGATCGAGGTCAGGACTAAAACGAGGTCTGGATGTGTATGAATGGTTCATTTAGTAATAACAGACGGATGAGGAACACGCACAGCGAGTGGGTGAAATGGAACGCTGGTGCAAAGAAATACGAGAGACAGGAGAACCAGCATCGGTAAATTTAAACATACGATTACTTATTAAATCCTATGTGCAACATTAATCTATGATGATGATCAACACGTGTCCATATAAATGAGATGTGTTTCTGAACAGAAAGGATCCTAATTATGAGTTTCTCCAGCTGATATCTACAGGTATCTGCAGATACCTCCACCCTTGTTGTCTTGACTGACCCTGGCTGCAGAACTCCCCGGGGCCTTTCTCAGGGTGACGTAGGAGGAGATGGAATCAGACTGGTTTAGCCTTGACGAGGAGCCCAGCAGACCTAAAGAGACATAAAAAGCATCGGCACAGTTCAAACAAGTTTCATTAGCAAAAGTTTAAAATGAAACAAAATGTACAAACAGTAAAACGAATCAAAAAGTCGAATGACAATCTATCAAAATACTCAAATCTATTACAAAATGTAATTTTTAGAAAAGGATATTATGAATCTACTTGGTCATTTTGAAATCAACATTTATCGTCCTGCATAAGAAAACGACCTACCTTGGCCTGGGAAGTACTGGTAGTCCACCTCAGTCCCCGTGCTGCGGTGGCTCATCCCGGGCAGCTCTGGTTCACTCAGGTAAGATCGCAGGTCAGCCTGAAATCAGAAAAGAGTAGACAGGAAGTAGATCTGGCTCCTCTAAGGTGGAGATCTTTCCTGCTAATTCTGTAGAGAAACGCTCCCATTCACCATGTTGAATGAATATTAATACGTGTATGTATCCAAACTGCACGTGGAAGGTCTCGCGGTTATTAAATGCCCCCCCACCTTACAGTCTCCGTTGACAACGTACTGCCCGCTCTCCCTGTCCCGCTTCCTCTCATCCGATTGCCGTTTCAGGCCACGCACCGAGGTGTGGCGGATCACTGAAGCCTCCTTAGGGAGAGGTGGCACCACGGGGGGCGTTTCCTCGTAGTCGTAGAGGCGGGGGAGTGGTGGCCTAGGGGGGGCGCTGTCCTCTGCCTGGATGGTAACCAGGCCAACGAAGATGTGTTATTGTACAGTGACGTCGACGTACTTACTTCAAACCTGGAGCCAGACTCGCTCTGCTGGAGTTTCTAACAGTCGACACTCACCCACTTTGGCACAGTGCTGTGAGGCAGAGTGTGGGAGAGGATGGAGGGGATGGAGCTGCGAGGAGGCGGCTGAACCTCCGTGCTGTGAGAAGGCACTGCTGGGTCTGACGCCGAAGGCACTAATCTTCTTTCTGGGGGAAAGAATTCACACGCTGGTCATCCACTGTATGCAGAACTGTGCTTGTGTTTGGTCGGTCGCCTCGGGTGAAGAGCATCTTCCCACCTGGATTCTGAACAGAGTCGATGGTGATCTTGTAGTTGGCTTTGCTAGTACTCAGTCCTGCCATCACGTCCTCTATCCTCCACAGCTCACGCTTCATTTCAACCTTTTCCTGCTGAGGAATGAAACATAGTTCACCTGTTCTTTCCAGATGTGTGTGACACAAACCGAAGGTGAACGTCTCACGTCTCACCTGACTGCTGGTGCTCTGGATCATGTGTGCCTGCAGCGCTGTCCTCAGGTGCTCCACCGACTTCTCCAGCCTGGTATACTCGTCCCAGGCATTTGCCATCTCCTGCAGAGAACAAATCCACTGACGCTCTGACACACTAAAGAACACAACACCAACTATGCAAGCGCTACGTCTGATCGACACACGAACGTACAGTGGACAGGCGGGATATCTGGGCTCTGATGGTGACCAGATCCTCCTGCAGCAGCCTCTGCTGGTAGGCGATCTTCTGAGCGTGGGCCGGCTGCTCCTGATACTGCTCCATCTGCTGGTGGGAGAAATCCAGTACGCCCTCCAGCTTGTCCTGAGAGGATGAGAGAGGAGAAGCATGAGCGCGGCCAGAGCGACTCAGAGCTGCTCCCTTTCCTTCCTCGCATTATTAAATGTGTTTTTAAACTCAGCAGGTTTCTCCGGTCTGCTGGAGTCACAGTAACTGGCAGGGAGCATACCTTGTCCTCCTTCAGGGAGCTGATCCGTGCCTCCAGATCCTTCAGGATCTTGTCCTGCTCACATAAGCGACTCAGCTTCACCTGCAGGGGGAGACAGAGAGCGTGCTTTGTCTGTTGACTTGTGATAATGAAGTGTCACAGTCCCTTAATCACAGCTTCACCTTTTCTCTGCAGCACGTATAGTATCTGTTCATGTGTTTGTGTGGATTTTCTTTATGTTTGAGTGCAGGCGTGCAGGTTGGCAGCGTTAACATAACTCCCCCGGTCTCATTCAGGTTTAATTAGTATGAACGAGCCTATTAGACCCATCAGACACGCTTAGTGACAGGGAGGCTCTGAGGAATGAAACATCGAGGCAAAGGCTGCATCGTTTTATCGTTTAACCTACAATAAAACAACACAACAGTCATGTAATAAGGTTGTGACTGAACAGCCCGATGTGAACAAAGTGTTTCTTTCCTAGTTTTCACATTCTACTGAATGAATTTTTAATCAAGCTGCTGTCTCAGCAGCGATGTTGTTGGATCTAATCAAATATTCATTGCAGACAACGCGCTCATAAATTGTTTAAACAGTTGTGTATGTAGGCGTCCTACTGTTAAACAGAGACACCTGACGGACAACGTGTGGACCACTGGCGTTGTTCGCCCCCCTGAGAATATAGTAATAATCGTGCTATTTGAAAGTGATATATCCACGTGAGTGCAGGTACGCACTTAAATAGAAGCAAGACTACAAATTGAAATTAAAAATAATAAAGTAGGAGGGCAACAAATGTCCTTTTCATCCGTTCACTGCTGTGAGGCTTAGAATTGGTGGAATTATAAGAATGAAAGCGTTAAAACGCGTTTGTTTATATATGTACATTACCAGTCAAGAGTTTGGACACATATAGAAATGAGCATGTTTGTGAAAGAAAAGCAGATTTCATAACATCGAGTTGATCAGAACGCATGTGTAGATATGTTATATATAATTATATATCATAGAGACTAAGGAGACCAAAGACAGGGGGCGTTCCAGAGAAGCCAGATATGAGCCAGATGGCAGGTTACGGGGCTCCACGGACATGAAGCTCATACTTACATCCACGTCACTTTCTGCGACTCTGACAGGTTTCCCCGACTCTTTCAGCGTTTGACTTCCAGCTACCTGGAAATGATATTAATAAACATGTGCAGTTATTAATTATACAGTAAAACAAAGTCTCCTTGACTCCACGTTACCAGAGGAAATACTGAACACAGAGAGCAGCTACAGACTAGTACGAGGCTTAGGCAGACTTCCCTGTGACACATGTACGTGAGGACATGAGCGAACACAAAATCAGCTAGAAGACAACGGCCACTGGACGCTTTGAAGCCCTGCAAGAAATGACTTGCTCATAAACACGTGCACACAATGTTCCCTCCATACAAACGAGGAACTATTTGTTCTAGGAGCGTAGATTCAGATGATCCCTGACTGACAGCAGTCAAACAGAGCACGTGTGTAGATTTAACAATAGCTCTTTATTATTGTTGCAGTATGTGCGCTGGTTTTTTTCTAGGGACATGGCACAGTGGAGCCCCGTGTCATTGCCGAGGAGGTGCAGCGTTTCAGAGACGATGGTAGAAGCAGCTGCCTTTTCAACCACCGGGCCACAGCCACAGCCACAACACATGCACTGCCGAGCCATCCCATGCCTCTTCAACATTGCCACATGGGATGGGAGGGTTGGATGGGTCAAAGGTCACATGGAGATAAAACATCTGGGAATGCTGTGCTTTAAGCAATGGGATGGTCTTTCTAGAACAAACACACACATTCAGACTACACGCGTGCATCCTAAATACTAATGCTACAGAAACGTGCACAAGCAGAAACACACACACACACACACACATACACACACACACACAGAGCTTACGTTCATTAACGGCCTGAGTGGCCCAGCAGTGCAGTGCAGTAGTAAACTGTGAACTGCGAGGATCAGGGGCTCTAGAGCTCTGATCTGGGAGTTAAAAATCACAGAGACACAGCCGCAGTCACCAAGTGGCTGCTGCCTTTTCTTTTCTTTTGTTTGTTTGTTTGTGAGAAGCTTTTTGAGTTCACGTGGATCTCAAAGATCTCTGTGACACATTAGAAGTGGTTGTCAGTAAGAAACACACAGTTAGTTTGACTCAAAAATCATTTACAGCAGTTGTTTTAACAACACTTGAACTTTAGCGAAAGACAAATTCAAATACACAGGGATAAACTCCAAGTCCCATGCGTGTATCTCACCTTCAGATCCAGATACTCCAGGTCCTTCTTCAGCTGCATGTAGGTGAAATCAGCCTGGAGGGTGGTAGTATGAATTATTGATTTCTGTTCACAGGAATTAAGCGCATCAATGTCTGAGTCATCTGAGGCTTCGCTGGCGTTAAATGCTGACAGGTGTCTGTACTAGCATGCATCACACACACTTTTACATAACTCCTGCCTCAAATGGACAAAATCCAGCACAAACCAGACCAGTTCGAAGCAGCAGATCTCAATACATCCATGAATTCAGCTTCGAATTCAGCTCACACCACGTGAATCTGAAGATTAGGCTGACCAGCACATCCACAGCCAGGCACTGAGCCGAAGCATGAGGTGGCCGCGTGGACGCTGAGAGGTTAGCAGCACATGCCACAGGCAGCATCACTAGAAGCACAACATGGAAACGGACCAGCGAAGGAACAGCACATGGAAAAGAGGCAGATGGTTCCATGACGACAGCCAGGTCAGCGCTCACACATCAGCCATGTCACACGACGGAAGCACAGGAGCTCTCAGGTAGAGGTTGCCGTTAACATACTCAGACTGGACCAGTGGCACGTCTCAGGAGCAGATCCTGAGAATTCTTCTGCACTACTGAATCGTGAACTTGAAGTAGGTTAGAGTCTGACCTGTGTGGACATCATCGGTCACCACTGTGCTGCTGAGCGCTACGCTCACACACTGTAAATTCATCACTTCTCTAAATTAAGCGTTGGACAAATTAAATGAACAGAAGTGAATCTCTGGAAATCAGGAATGTCTGTTCCTTTCGTGGTAAGTTAATGAGCTACAGATACATTTCAGTCAGTAGGAGAATCAAATTCATTTCTTTGGTGTGAATAAAGAACTAAAAGTGTAGTATGTTTAATGGTAACCTCTACCAACCCCTGGTAAAGTGAGGGGCATGCAGGCAGGCGCGCCACATGGGCCCCCACCTGGGTGTCGCAGGAGCCCACGGGCTCCGAGAGGCCCACGTGTCCAAGGTGAGACACAGGTGAGGGGCCAGAGCTGAAGAGGGGGCTGGTGCTACAGGCGGTAGCAGGGACGAGGTGGCTGTAGTTGACAGACTCTTTAGGACTGTTGAGGCGCTGGAGCTGGGCTAACGTGTGCTGGCGCACAGACGCCATCTTGGCCTGATGCCGGCGCAGCTGAATGAGGAGCAGAGTGAGCTCCTCCGGCTGTCGGGAACCACATGACATTAAACCCGGCACGTGTTATTCTGACCACAGCACACTCAACAAAACTTCTCCTGCTTTGAATGAGCAGCTTTCCCTTCACAGTGCAGCCGACCGGTCGCGAACCGGAACAAGCAGAACTGCAGCTCTATCGAAGGGGATTAATGGTTCAACAAGTGGCAGCACCCTGTGAAGAGCTTCCACGTGTTCATCTACCTCCAACCAGCCCGTGGTGCCCGGGAGAATAATGTCTGCTCAGTGTCTGATAATTATTCATAGCAGAGAATAAACGCGTCGCTGCCCAAAGCAGAAGGAAACCAACAAGTAATAGAAACACATGGACACCTGTGACACGCGTACGCACGTCGTGGGAAACCTACCGTTTTCCCGTGAAGGCTGGGCGCACTGACTGTGTGTGTGATGTAGCCAGACGGAGGCATTGACCGTCTCTCCATAGTAGCAGCCTGACAACACACATGAATTAGAATATTAGGTACAGCACGTACCGTAGAAACGGAACCACTCGCCAATCTCATCAGAGAACTTTTCTAATTACAAAAACTGTGAGATTGTTGTTCTGCTTCTGTCAGAAATGGTTTTTACCTTGAACATCTGAGATTTACTCCTCCGCGGGGAAACGGAAAAGGGGAGGTCCACCACCGACCTCTCGCCCACGGGCCTGACCGTCACTCGTTCGGCGGGTGTGTGCGGCCTGCGAGTGGGCGACAGAGTGCGGCTGGTGCCTGGTGGGGGCCCAGGTGGAGGGATGTCTGCAGACGAAGGTGGAACTGACACACATCGGGGCTGCCCCTCCGATTTGGGGGCCGAGGAGGAGGGAGGAACAGTGGACGGGGGGCGGGGCCCAAACGGGTATTCTGGAGCTGGGGTATAGAGCGGCGCTGTTGGACTGCCGTGGCGGAACTGGTGGCGCTGCTGCCACTCATACAGCTGGAGGACCGTGTTGGAACCCGGGCCGCCCTGCTCTGGGTTGAGGCGGAAGTGGCTCAGGCGGTCCTGGGCGTACTTGTACTCGCCGAGGCGGCCGGGGGTGGGGCTTTGGCGCGGTGTCTTTGGCAGTGTCTGGTAGACATCTGTGGAGGTGAACTTGTGCTGCGTTGGAGGCGTGCGGAGAGGGAGGGTGTTGTCTCTGGAGGGGGGGCTGCACACAGAAGGTGGTTTATTAAAAGAAAAAGAAAAGCTTTAACAACAAGTCTTATCTTTACTTATGTGAAACCATCTGTTGTACTCAGCATTTGAAGGTCACCTACCCTTTGAGCTCAGCCTTTTGCACTTCGACCCACTGTTCAACTTGCTCCAGAGCACTTCTCCTCTGCACCCGCTTGTTTGTGTCGGCCAGGGCCTGAACTGGGAACCTCTGGTATGTCCCTGCTGCAATGCCGTTGGGCTCCAGGATGGGGCTGGGCGTGGAGACGAGCCCATTCCTGGTGCAAACGCTGGAGGGAAGTGTGGAGGCAGAGCGCGACGGTGCTCGGGACGACACCCTGGACACCGGCGCAGAGGCCGACACGTGGTCTGACTGCAGCAGAGCGGAGGGGGCTGGGTTGGACGGGAGGGAAGTGTGTGTGTCCATTTCCAAGCCAGGGCTTCCTATGGGGTGATCCAACATTGCTGTGATGGGATAATCTTTGTGGAAACTGCAGTGCTCCTCTGCGTCCCGGTGTATGGGCTCCAGGAGAACCTTGTGAGTCATTGGTCGTGCGATCTCAGAGTCTGGAGCCTTGGTCTTCATCTTGTGCTGGTTAATTTGGTTCGTCTGTGGAACAGCTTGCTGCTGCTGCAGCATGGTCTTCTCCAACCTGTCGGACGGACTGTTGAGAGTAGAACCTACATGAAAACCTGGATGTGAATCTCAAAGGATGTAACTGGCTTCTATTCAGTAAGCCTAGGATCTCCCCGTGATATCTCAGGGACACTGGGCTCTACCACTCCAGGTCTTAGTCTTTGTACTGCTGTGCTGAACTGAACCTGAACTAGGTGACTGTCACATTAAAGAGGCTTTTCTCTGCCTCATCTCCAACTAACAGCGCATAGCCTGTTGTAAAACAGGGCAGAAGACAGTGAAGCCATGTAGCCACAACCAGATTTATGAATAAATCAGAAGCTGTGAGTGCAGGGATGGTTGGAAAACAAGCAGGGCTGCGGCTCACGAGGCCTGAACTCGGCCACCCCTGCACTAGGACAAAAGGACTGACTGACAGGACAGGGGCACCTCAGGGGGGCAATCAGACTTCAGCTGGGGCCTATGCCCCTGTGGCCCCGTCCCTCACACCGCCTCTGTACTACTTTACGCTGCGTGGCAGACGCTTACTACTGATAGTTTCCTTTTTTTCTGGGTGAAAATGAGGCTTAAAGTTCACATCTCATCTGGAAGCTGTCTTCAGCTAGGTTTCCCTTCTGCCATTCACTAAAACCTTGAGTATTCTTGTGGGATTTCCCTTCCAAACACAAAAAATGAAAGGAAAGCACAGCAAACTGCGAGTGTCTGCGGCTGCCAGTGACTGATGCGCTGCGTTTGATCTGTGCCACCTCCCCTCGTCTACACATGAATAAAACATGACAGAAGCCGTTCAAACACCAATAACATCAGAATGTACGCCCTCTGAAAGCGAGCGAGCACATAAACAAACACACTAAACTCAAATGCTACAGGATCAGGGCTGAAACAGATCTGGGAACAGTGGGATGGGTTATTTCCTCCAGAAATCAGTGTCTGTCTATAGTGACAATCAAATGCCAACACTTTCCAGAAGCCATGTGTTTACAGAATATAACAACTGCTGCTATCTCACACACACACACACACACACACACACACACACACACACACACACACACACACTATAAACACATGCTGTGAAGCCACTCGATCCAGCGCTTCAGATGATTTATGCTAATACTGTAGAATATGTTTTCAGGCATAAATAAGGGATTATGAGCGGGACGGTACTTTAAAAGCACATCATTATTACCACCTCCCTGAAGATTAACAGTGGTTAATCGAGTGGTGCACAGTCAGTAATCCACTAACTGGTGCAAGAATTAGATAATGTTATCAGTGAGGATCAGGAGTGGTTGAGCGTAAAGTTACTTCAAGTTCGAGACCATTTACCATGTGTGTGTCTGCACATTTACACGAGACCGTTTAAAATATGTTCAATCTGTGCTCTGGTTGCAATATCAGCAATAAACACAAGGGGGAGCTCTCGGGGTAAACTAGATGCATCAGTGTTTGTGAGCAGATAAGGACACACAAATGTTCATGTTTTTATTTGGTAACTGAATGTAGTCAGAAAGGTTCATTGTCCTCACCTGATTAATGCGTCCATTTGGTTCTGCATCAGCGCCGCCTGCTTCATGGCCTTCAGCCAGGTGTTCATGTCCTCCTGGGTGTCAGCGCTGAAGTAATACGTCCGCATCCCAGTGTGCTCCGCCTGCGAGCCAATCACAGAGCTCTGCTTGTAAATGTACGAGCGCATGCCAGTGTGGCTAGCCTACGGGAGGAGAGAGGAGGGGGGGTCAGCGGCGTAGGTCACAGAGACGGAGAACGTCTGCTGTGAGCTTCGGTCAAAGACACTGGAAGATTTCATGCTTTCCAACAAGAGAAACAACAACAAGCATCGACCGGCACAGCGGGAGCCAATGAGGGAAACCACACGATAGAAACACAGAGACAAAACGCCAGCGAAGCCACAACTGTTACCAATGACAGGAAAGAGACTTTGGTGCAATAGGGAACAGATGATGTGAGTCCCGTAAAAAGAAGTGTCCGAACCAACCTCTTCCTTCCTGTTTACAGCTCAGAGGCCCACTGAGACACTGAGAGCCCACATGTGAGGCAGATAACACACAGTAATACAAAGCACTGTGAGCTTTGTATTACCTGCAGGTAAACAGGTGTGTGACAGTCAGGAGGACGCCTGTGCCGAAACCTCTGGGATCGTGACTACGACAGAGGCTGCAGATCTGAACGCCGAATGCAGGACGCTACTGTCCGTGTGGTGGGCAACGGGACCGTTTCTTCATCGAGTCGGATCCCCCAGCAGTTCGGCGTCTGGTCTGAGGTGTGATGCTAACAGACGCACTGAAGCTGGTGAATGAGACCTTAATCCCTGTTACTATAAACTCTGAATACACCCCGACACACTAAATGAAACTGGGTTATAAATACTCCAGTCTGAGAGCTCTTCCATACGGCTGCTTAAACGAGCTCATTTCCCCGGCTGCTGCCGAGCACTAATAGAGCGACTTTAAAATAATTCCCTTATTCATCATGTCTGAGTGTGCACTTGACCGTGATCCTGGTACATATTTTCAGACCCGGGAGCTGATTGTACCCACTTACTTACTTATTCATACCAGTCTTGATACTCCTACATGCGCACTGGAGCCGTCCTGGGGCTCAGGCAGAAGAGCGGTAACGAAGGGGGAACGTACGAATGCACCCAGCAATAATCAGTCAGTCGTCTAATGGAGACATCAGAGTTTACTCATCCTATAAATGAACCAAAAAACACGATGCAAAGAGCAACAGCATCACAGAAACACTAGAATCACAGAAACTAAGCAAAGCCTGGAGCGACCGCTAATCTCAACTTATCCCACTCCCACGGAGAGAAAAGGCCTTTTATTTCAGGGACAATGTCCTGGTAACACGCCCATGAGACGCATTAAAAGCTCCGTCACCTCCATCTCCAATCACCAGCCTGTTTTAGCAGCAGTACATCACAACGTCTGAAATAACCCGGGGGTCTCTGCATCTCTCTTCAGCAGGAATGCTGAGTGGGTCACTCAGCTCTGAGTGCATGACCGACCCACCTACACGCCGAGTCTGTTCTCCTGTGTGTGTGGGCGGTGGCGGCGGTGCTCAGGGTGTTCCTGATTATTTGTTTTCACCACACAACTGCACTCCCTCTTTCTCCCCTCTCGTTCCCCTCTCCATCACTTCCTTCCTCCCCTTCTCTCTTTCTCTGGCTTCCTCTCTTTATTCTACTTGTATTTTCCAGCGCTAATCACTTCCTTCCTCCTCTGTGTTCTCACTACTTCAGCCTCTCGCTCACTCCTGCAGGCATACAGCTGTGTAGGCTCTAACAACCACACACCCTCTATTTAAAGAATCATTGTGCTGGTAAAGATAAGCCCGAGCAGCCAGAGGACCACAAAAGCTTCTGATAAGGTTGGTCTCATAAACGTCCAGACGTAGAAAGCAAATGTGCAGTGACGAGCATGCAAACGGAGGCAGCGGCAGCTCGTCTCCTCTGCTCTTAAACAGTCAACGGTATTACTCTCTCTGTAAACTGAAATTGCTGTTCGGAGGGAAGGAATATTCCAGCATTCCCAGAGGCAGCTGCTGCTGCTTGACCACCGGGTTGCGCTGAAACTTTCCGGCCCTCGTTTCTGGTGATGGGAGTTCTGGTAGAGTAGAAGTGACAGATGGAGGAGACAGCGAGTCTCACAAAGATGAATAATAAGCCCAAAACCAGATAAGCCAATTACAAAGATTCATATCGTGATAATGAGGATGGAAGGAAGAGGGGACAGAAGGGGAATCAAGACGGGGGGGGGGGGGGGGACTAAATAATGCAAATACTAAAAACGAAAACAACAACCACATCAGCCAAAAGACATGCGTCGAGTATCAGCACAGGAAAAGAGATTCTGTGAGTGAACCCAACAAGTCACAATGACAGCAGACGACACGGAGAAGGAAGGAGGTTCACACGAGAGGGGGGAGTACCTATTTATGGGAGGGCTGTCACTGGACGACGCAACTCGCTCACAGGGAGGGAGGGGGCCCAGCCGGGCAGCCAGCCAATGGGAACAAGAGAGGGAAGAGGATTCAGTGAGTGGGAGGAGGAGGGGGTTGACTTGGTAGTCTGCAGGTGCAGCACTCACACAGGTGGCTAACTGCGCTGAGGGTAACAACGCTCTGAGTGGGTGTTGGCTTTAATCTGCCCTGACAGCCAGACGGGTGGGCGAAGTGAGAAGGGTCAGTTTGGTTTATCCCCCCCGAGAGGTGGACAGGGTTACTGGATCTAGTTCAGACAGTGTCGGCGCTTACTGGGGGAAATCTGAAGTTACTCTTTGAAAAGATAGGGTAAAAAAAGAACGAAAAGATTCAGTGTTAGCTCTGGAGCTTCCTGGCTGTGAGCTACTGATGTTACACTAACAACACGATAACTTCACTGTTCATACTTTACATGCAGTAACTTCATCATGCTGACGATGAGGATGCTTTAGAAGATTTGGGCTCGTATCATAGCCAGGAAGCTTCAGCCTTCAGTTACACTGGTAGTCGTCTAGCTGTGTGTTGGAAGGAACGCCAGGGGAATGAGAGCGAAGGCTGGGAAATGACCAGCTCACTCCAGCAGACACACGCAGCTCGTTTTACCTCTACTCTCACTGTGATACACACACGCGAGCCTCTCTGAAACAACCGTCCCAAGTGGAACCGATCGATCCTACAGCAGCACTCTGAGAGGAGCAACATCTGTCCGATGGCCAAGGTGCATAGAACAATCTGACACACTGCGCTCAGTGTCGCTGCCCCGAGGCCTGACAGGAAGAAAAGAACAAAACGAAAAGAATCCCGCTGACGCCACGTGACCAGACATGCTGCAGGATTCTTGGCGGCGAGCGCTTATGGAGGAACATAACATGATGCACGTCTCCATCAAAGAAGTCTAAAGTATTCCTCTCAACATGGAGGATACGCAACCTGTTCAAAGACACCTGTAAGGATGGACCACTACAGACACTGAACCTTTATTCAACCAGACAAACGTGGATTAAACCAGGTCTGTGGTTAGCTACGATTTAAAAACTATTTTAAACGAGCAGGAATACGACAAATGTAAATGAGGTTTAACATGTTGTCATTTAAATTATCCTTCACATTCTCTGAAGGTTAATGGTGACACGTCGCTGAACCTGCTGGGTGACGCACAACTGGTTTCACAGAAGCATCCTGTAGCCCAGAGGCAACGGATATTCACAAATGTGTTTCAGTTAGATACACATTGAAGAAACCGCCTGGAATGAATGAGAAAGTCCTGCTATCATCGCTGTCATGTTAACGTTCTAGTTTCATCACATTAGCTGTTGTTATCTGTGAAGCTTCTCAGTCATCCAGGTCATGGTTGTCTCAAAAAAGGTTTCATTCCAGAGGCTTTCTCAAGTCGTTTCTCAAGTTCACGTCGTCAAGAAACCTAACAAGTCCAGTTGCTACTGGATAAACCTTTTTTGAATTAGCTGTTGTTGTTCCCTTCAACGGAAACTCTTAAACTGAAAACGGCGAGTTCGAGTAGTGTTTCGTTCCTTTTGATAAGTGTTTTCTTCATCTGACACCAACTGAATGAAACAAATGGACAAACTTCAAACTAAACAACATAAAAAGAAACATGAACAGCATATTCTAGTGTGTGGAACAAGCACAGCGTACCTTGAAGGCATACTTGCGGCTTATGTGGTCCTCGGGTCCCACGGGTGAAATGACATAGCTTGGCAGAGGAATACTGCCTAGCACGGATTCCTCTCTGCTGTCTGGAGAGAGGGAGGGAGAGAGAGACAGAGAGAGAGACAGAGAGAGAGAGGGAAAGAGAGAGAGAGAGGGAGAGAGAGAGAGGGGGAGAGAGAGAGAGAGAGAGAGAGAGAGAGAGAGAGAGGGAGAGAGAGAGAGACAGAGAGAGGGAGAGAGAGAGAGAGAGAGAGAGAGAGAGAGAGAGAGAGAGAGAGAGAGAGAGAGAGAGAGAGAGAGA
>JAUMHF010000023.1:18069444-18085277 GCA_032359275.1 Microctenopoma steveboyesi | reverse complement strand
ACACACACACACACACACACACACACACACACACACACACACACACACACACACACACACACACACACACACACGCGGCTGTTGTGCCAAACAGTAAGTGACCACTCTGGCATCCCAGTGTCACAGAGCTGGAGCTTGCCTGCTTCTCTGTGTGTCCCATCTGGTTGACATGCTGAGATCACGGTGACCACACACACACACACACACACACACACACACACGTGTGGCCCTCTCTATCTGCAGCCGTCCTCCACCTTCCAGGTGACTGTGGTCACTTTTCTCTGGAGGTCCAACGCTCGTTTTTCACAGTCACACTGCTGCGGACATTTGTTCTCCACTGAACTCTGTGCATGCAGCAATCACGCACATCAGAAAATTTAGTATCCGTATCAAACTATGGCGACACAACACCTGTGCTTGTGTGCGAGTGTTTGGCTGAGAGGTGATAAGGCGGCGCTGTGGATTAAAGGGGTTAAAAATAGTTCAAGGACCTTTAGAGGAGACATTCCCTACATGGCGGGTGAAACACTGGAGGATGTTTTATCTGCTGTTTGTCTCTCTCTCTCTCACACACACACACACACTGAGGAGAACCAGCAGGGACAGCCTTAAACGGCTAAAGAAAGGCCGACTCCGTCTCTGGTGCCACTGTGGGGTGTAAGAGAAAGCAGAGGGAGATTCTGCACACGCACTGCTGCGATGTTTGGTTGTTTTGAAACCTTTAAACTGAGCGAGAAAGACGTTGAAAGAGGAGAAGAAGAAATGACAGGGAATCGATTTCATCCTCCTCCTGTCTGTCGGGTTGAGGAGACAGAGCAGCGTGTCCCCAAAGGTTGGGTTTAGAAACCCGGAGATGGAAAGGGAAGGCGTGGAGAGCCAGATAAAGACGGCCAGAGGACGGAGACTGATGAGCGAGTGTGTGTCCGCTGTAACACACCGACAGCTCAAGTCACCGGCTCCTTTGTCAGCATCAATTCCTGTCCAATCCAGCACCTAGAGTCTAAATCTACCCGTTTTTATTCTAAGCGATATTTATTATGCTCGTGTTTACATATCTGCCTCCTTTAAAGACGGACATTTCCCCCAGGTGGAGAGTCTTTCCCTCAACTTGAAGCCAAAGAAGAAGAAAAGCATCAATGAAGCGTTAAGGACGACGATCTCGCTTTGTTCTGAGCTTCCAACCACGGTGAGCTAAGTGACTCTACGTTAGCCAGGTGTGACTGTCAGTGGCTGTCTGCCTCTGTACGTCAGCCCCGGGACAGACTCACGCTTCTCGTCCTACGACAGCTGAGACTGGCTCTAGCACCTCTGCTGTCCCTAACAGGAAGGGTGGGTGTTAAATCACGTCAGCGAGGCATCTCGAGAATTCAGGGCGGTGAATGACCCTGCTGCAGGAGGCTGGGAGCCTCCAGTTTCAGGAGGCTTTGGATTGTTTCTATTGTTTTGTTCTTGGCTTGATGCATGATGGTGGAGGAGTAGAAAAAACCGACAGCAGCAGCAGCAGCAGCAGGTGGAGCACAGTCTGAGTGACATTAGTGGACATTACTCACTCACCTTTGTAGTAGAACAGACAGAAATCAGCCAGGACGAACCACTTCCTCTTCCAAAGACGCATCCCAGAGCTGTCCTGCGGAGAGACAGAGGGGTGGCGGGAGTCAGTCAGCGATGAACGGATGAATAGAATGAAGGGAAATAACTCCAGGGATGGAGTAGAAATAATGAAGGTATGCATGTGAGCAGAGGTAGAGAGAGAGGCGGGACGGGAACGATCGTCTGTCCTCGTCCGCCGGCTCGCTGGGCCTGCCACGGCTGCTGCACCGCTCGCTCCGTCTTTTCTGTTCCCCGCCTGATAGTCGTGCGTTCGAGGATGAGGGGAGATACGGAAGGAATGAGATCACCTCGAACAGAGCTCCGCGCTAGAGATGCAACGAGCTGCAGCGTGTTGGGATGAGAACGAGTCGCCATCTCTGTACCGCTGTTTATCTCTGTGCACCTCACACGCCGCTGCCATCACACAAACGTTTTTATCCAGTTCAAACTGAACATCACATCACTAATTGACTGGATGTGAATGAGCAGCTGTGCGTTCCTGCCCGGGCCGCTGCGTGCACCTACGTGTGCGCCCCTTAAAATATGATTGTGCTGGACTGAACAGACATTTTACGGAGACCCCAGTAATAGTGTGTCTGATGAACAGCAGGTGCTTCGTGCTGCCAAAGACGAGAGGAGGAAACAATAAAACTGGGCCATCAGGGGAGGATGGAGCTGCTGCGACGACCAGAGGAAGGTGCAGCACATCCTGGTTATAAAGCTAAATTAGATTCAGATCGACTGACTGATCTGAAGGTTAAACGGAGAAAATCTTCAGAAATCATCATAATTATTCTGACGTTGCGACTAAAAATCCTTCATCTGATAATTAAATGTTGATTCCTTCACTGTTTTCTGTGTTTGTACGGAGACGGACCTTGAAAGCAGGATTACGTGATCATTCCTGTGTTCATAGGCACCTGACTGTGGTTTTAAGTTTCCATATGTTCTAGAGTTCAGTTCTACGGCTGGTTCTGTGCCCTGGCTTCTGAACCAACATCAGCCCGTTTCTCCAGCTGTGTGCATGCTGACCTGTTTGTAGAGCCATCCTCGGACCACCACGGGGACATTGGGATTCCTCTTAATGGCCTGCTCTCTCTTCCCGAAGCTGTGCACCTTTGCACTGGACCTGGAGCCCTGCAGCACACGGACACAGACACGTTTAGAGACATTATCAACGTTGGCAGCAATGGCAATTGTTAAAGTGTGTGTACAGTGCTCAGCTAAGCCAGAGGTTGATCCATAATGTTGCACCAGAGCACATCTGGAGTCTGTAGCTGGACTGTTGGAGGAGGAGACGCAGTGAGCCACCGGGCCATTTCATCTTACTCACCACCTTACTGAAGGGACCTCCACCCACACCGTGATCATCTGTTTCCAGGTGCTTCTTTTCCTTCTGCCCTGGCTGTTACATAATTAGGCTCATTATTTGAGAACAGCGTCGGCCACGGTTGCTATGACATTTGTCAGACGCTGACAAAGGCGTAGAGGCTACTGACTATCATTACGGGAGGTCAGAGAGATGGGCTCGTGACCTGCAGGTCCACTAGTCCGCCTGCCAGACAGACACCTCCAGGAAAGTCTGGGCAGTGAACCTGAGCAGCGCCGACTCCCAGGATGCTTCACTGTCAGCAGGAGCGGACTGTGGCAGCGTGAATGTGTCTCAGCATTACTGAGCGGTTGTAGTTATGTTGGAAAGTTTCAGTCAGGGCTGTTATACGAGGTTCTCTCATCAGTTCAAATATATCAGCAGCTGCTTATCTCAGGAGAGTCTGTCCCAGCTCACACAACTGAACACGGGGCAGGTTTCATAAACCTTGGGGGCACCAGGCTCCAGATGACGCTCTTACCTTCTTTTATACACTCAGACAGCGTATGCAAAGCAGAAATTTAGAATTTAAAATAAAATGCACCCTATAATAAAGCCCTAATGACATAACAATACCAATTTAAACTGTGAAATAAAGACGTTGTGCAGCATATGACTTCTCTTCTCCACATTAAAGAAACACAGAGGTGCTGGATGTCTCTGGGTCAAACCGCGACCTTCCTGCGTTGTTATGTGCCAGCACACATTACTCCACCATCCTGTGTGCATCCTCAGAAGAAGGGCTACACGCATCAACCCAGCCACCTCGCTCGCTGTTGTTATAACACGAGATCGGGGCGTGTGTACGGACTGGCAGCAGCACTGGGAGGCGTCCACAGCTGGAAAACAGCAAACACTCGAGGGAGGCTGGTTGGCCAAGCGTGACGCACAAACACAAGCGCGGCTCTCACACCGTCACACTGGAGTCACTTCGCTCCAAATATACAGCGTGTGTATGTCGGCGGATGTTCAACATGTTTGTCTCTGCCTGTGTGTGTGTTGGATGCGGTGGTCTATTTTTAGGGCGAGGGTAATTTTGTGGAACAGGCTGTGGTCCCTGCTGCAAAGTAGCACTCTGTCTTGTAAGTGAGTGACTCAGGGTGCAGAGCAGCTATTTGTTACATTAATGGAACACAATCTGACAACCTAAAAGCCCCGAGGGCCCGGTCTGAGACCTGGAAGTTGCTGGTTCAAATCCCTGGACACATACAAATGATCCAGAAGGGTGAGGTAATGAAATAAGAGTTGTGATTAGTCCCTTCTTTAGAGGCGGCGGTTTAACCCGAGGCCTGATCCCAGACTGTTCAGGTGAGAAGCAGGCTGACGGGTTACACACAGTGTGATTCTACCAACGACAGAACTGGATCTGATCGTTGATATGTCCTTCACTGCATTGCCTCTGTTCATCCACCATGTTACTATAAACTGAATATCTGTGGGACTCCAAAGAAACAAACTCATTTAAAAACACTGAAAGTCGTTCACACCGTCCGTATTGTTGCACCACAGCACCTCAAGCGGTGGATAAACCGGCCCACCAACATCTCCGTTGTGTGGAGCAAAATAACCTCCCTCAAGCAGCTGATGTCCAACGTGAGACAGAGACAGAGGTCTCTGAAAAGCATCAGTGCTCACGGAACAGTAGCTGAAAACGAGTGTTGCCTAATGACAGTCGTTCAGGGAGTTTTACTTCCTAAATAACGTGGGATTTCTAATCCCAGACTTTTCAATCTTTTCTTGTCACTGCCCAATGGAAAGCTGATTATTTTTGGAGGCGCTTGATGTTAAAAAGCAGGGAAAACATGTTCAAATATTGAGCCAGAGAAGCGACGGGGCGCGTGAACCTGACAGGAACTCCTGAATGACACCGACACTGATAAATCCCAAAGACGCCACGCAGGCTGCTTATGAACACGCCGTCTCCTAATATGCAATTCTGCATCAGAGGAACCGTCACGCGTTTCTCGTGGGAGAGAAGGCTCGACTTCCTTCTCAGCAGCCACTCCACTGTTTCATCAAAGCAGAATAATGTGACTGATGTGATTTAAAAGGTGGATTAATGTCATGACGCTGGTGCGTTTTCCAGGGGGAACACAAATGACTCATGCTTCTTCTGAGACAAGAGGCTTTTGGTAAAAGTTGTTCTTGTCAAAACAAGGCCTCTGCACCATTTTCCCTGCTGCTCAGTGGCAGGGGTGATGAGCCACAGCACCTGGGGGGGGCCACAGGCCGGGAAAACACGAGGCATGGAAACGGCAATCGGGCGTTGTAATGGATGCCTCGTCATCTCCGAACCGCACCCGATGACACATGTTCAATCTTAGTCCTGCAGCACCTGTTGATAGGGCAGGATGAGATTTCCTGCCACTGCGTAGCTGCGTATGTGCAAGTGCACAAGTGAGTGAACCAAAGTGGGCGGAAATTGAAACAAAGCAAAGTGACAGGGAGATAGAGTGAGCCGAGGAAAAGAAAATGAAAGGTTTTCCTTCTTCGTGTTGCAGAAAACCAGATTGCAGTTGTGAGTTGCATAACAGCAAACTGTCTGAGACAATGACAGCGTGGAAGGAAAGGTCCAGGCTCCTAAATAGTATCACTATGAGTTGATGCTCCATATGGATCACATCACATTTTTCCTCACAAAGCGGAGCTGAAGCGACTCCGCTGCCACCAGCCCGGCACCTCCACGCGCTTCCCCAGATCACACCTCACGTAGCGCCTGTGACTGTGCTGAAACGCCCATTCATCATCGTCATCATCATCAGCCATCTACAGCTGGCGTGAGTCAGCTGAAAAGGAGCCAGGGCAACGTCACCTGTCAGGTTCTCAGCCTCTGGTCTGGCTCATCAGAAACGATGCCAAGTCTATGTCTTTCTCACTCTCATCGTTCAGTTGTTTGCGGTTATGGAAGGTGTAGCCTGTTACAGTGCTACACATACATTCATTTAAGATTGATGTTATTATTGATAATCTTGAATCGCAGTGGATGCATCCTCGTGTCTGGATGCGTCTTCACCCAACACGGTCACCAGCACTGAACCTGGTTTCCTCATCGGCCTGTTACGTCATGTGTAACAGTAACATGCACAGACGCGCAGACTAACCTTGGAGGCAGACGTGGAGTCCACCGTGGAGGTGGTGATGGCAGTGGAAGCCTCGCTGACGGTGGTGCTGGAGAGCTGCTCACCCGTGTGTTTGGACATCATGCGAGCACCCTGCGGCCTGCACAAGAAAACACATACAGGGAGGAGTAAGCACACCTCTGTCACGTTTGATAGCATATCTCCAGGAGTTGCTCGGTACATTCTCCCACACATTCTCATTCGAGGGCTGGGTGGAGGGGCCTACGGTGTAGCACCGACAGACTGGCCGTAACCACTGACGGTGCAGAAAGACAAACAGAACACAAAATGACTGAGGCTAGGCCCAAATCAGGGACATCCCTGTCTCATGGTGGCTCAAACATACCAGAAATGTTAGTGTGTCTTGGTCTTGGTCCCGGTATAGGTGGTCTTGACTACAACACTAGTACCCCGCCTCTCGTTTGGACCACCAGCCTTAACGAGATAAACAGTATAGCAGACGGATGGATTTATAGTCAATTATTCTACGCACGCCAATAAAACACAACCCATTTTAATTGACGACGAAGCGCTGGTGGCCGCGCTTGGACTTTCTCTCTGCTTGATGACAGCTCCATTATTGCTGCTGTCTCACTGTGGCGAGACGGACGAGAGGATCTGCGCCGGATGTTTTATTGTCAGCGGGCTGACACCAGGCGGAGTACGTGTATAAATCTGTCTTTTTAGCTTCAGAAAGGAAAACACTGGCAGCGTAAAGCATTCCTTCATCCAAGAATCCCGCCTAATTACCCAGGATTATATTTCACTCTGACATGCCCACCTCTATCTTTTTCACATTACTGACACAGTTCGTTATTTGGAAAATACACGATGATTTGTTTAAATAAATATATATACTTATACTTATTCACTGATCAGAGTCTGGACACACATGCATGTAAACTGAAACGCGATTAGTTGTTGAGTCATAAACCAAAGAGAGTTTCTTTGTTCTTTTGTTTCCAACCTTTGTTTTTTTCCTCTCATAAATCAGAAACGGGATAAATGCACTCTTTTCTTTGCCCTGAATATCGCTCGCTGCATTGTAACACACCAACAGAGCCGCCAGTTCCAGTACATTAGTACTGGAACTTCTATCTACAGATGCATAATATCCACCTCGCAAATGTAGAGTGGGCGGGTTGAGTGAGAGAGAGAGACATTAGTTCTGTTTTCATTCTGCTGTCAAGAGAATTTCATGCAAACTTTTCAAAGGTCAAGAACCATAAAATGGAAATTAGATGCATTTTCATCAAAGTCAAAATTAAGTGTTCACTTGAAAGATTGAAGAAAGAACAGATTTTTTAAATAACTGGTGTCAGCTAACGTTATGTGATTAGGAGCTGATGGTAGTTTTATTTAAAGCTTTCCAAAGAGGCAAAAAAACATTCTTTATCAAAGCAAAGGCTTAAGTGAATGTGTGTTGAACCTTTGTCCGATTTGACTATTCGACCAGGAATGTGATAGGAATTAAGTTTCTCTTTTAATTCAAACAACCAGACAAAGGATTCTGACCTCGAGAATTTAAAATGAGTCAACAAGTCAAATCAAGGTGGTTTCACTTTAGAAACACCTTGAAGACAATCTGCTGCGAGTCAACAAATCCACGAATCAAAAATAATCATGGAGGGCAGTAATTAGAACTTAAACAGATCATCTCTGAGCGCGAATGCTTCAGTGTCCTGCACCAAGTGTTTCACCTCTGACTGACGACTGATGCCTGGAGTAAAGATGAAGGATGGATTTGTACTAACTCGGGGTGACTTTGAGCAACATAAATTTTTGTCTGATGATCTGAATCGTCCGAGGGTGACAAAAAAATGCTTCCCATAACTGCATATCTAACTCTAAAGATGCAACCGTTACCTAACTTTATAAAAATGAATTATGAAAAGGAAACACATGCAGACATGGGACCCGATCGTGAAATCGCTTCAGAGAAATGAACGCATGTTGTTTCACCCAAAACCCAAAGACAATCCCATGAAGTCACTTCAAAAGGAGGAGGCTTGAAAATAAATCCAGCAAAGCTCGTGTTCACAGGCATCATTAAATAAAACGCATGGAGACATGGGACCAAATGTCACTAACAGCGCGAACACAATGCTCGGTTCCTGTGAAATCTTTTTAACATGGATTCCAACACGCCATCGTCTTGTGTCCGTGTCGTAAATGCACATTGTTCATCTTTGGTGCAAACAAGGGCCCGAATTTTAATAACGCTGCATATTAATCTCTCTATATCGAATATCGGCCAAGAGTCAAAAGTAAAGCTCAGGTTGGAGGGTTTTATTGTCTCCTCGTCAGTGACTTGTCCCCTTTTGCTGTGTGTGAGGAAAAAAGCAGCCATGCTGTGGACAAAGAGGCCATGAAGCAGACTCAGTCAACCTGGAAAAGGATTCTGACGTTTTCTGTATTTTAATGATACCTCTCACAGGAAAACAGGTAAAAGTCACTTAAAGACATCTAAAAACTCCCACAACCTCCGCTTCACATAAAACACACACACACACAAACAGCTGCAACAAAATGTCAAAAAACGCCGGCGCTGCCAGCCCACACAAGCACAGCTGACATTTAAGTACAGTCAGACTGTCGCTGCGCAGCGTTCAGCTTCAAATGGCTGCAGGAGAAAAACACAGGTATCCCATCTTCATCCAAACACTAGAGATGATTATTTCAGCAATGACACTCCGTTAAACTTAATTTTATGTCAGCACAAAGTGCGCAGAAATAAAAAGCTCTTTCTGAATATGTAACAACTGTCCTGTGCAACCTTCGTTCATCTGTATGATCTCCTTTCCAGCTGATCACCCCTCCACCTGGAACAGATAGTCTGGCTTTGCGTGACGTGAATAAACGTGTCTACCTGAATTCAGCAAATCACTCTGCCTCGTTTTTACTCAAGCAGACATGTTGAAAACAACAATTGAAGTTTTAGGGGGAGTTCCTGCTGGCACGCAGTACATGACGCCATGCTCCATGTGTTGTTGTCAGAGCGGTACCGCTGTGTTGGCACAAAGATCTCTACCGAGACCTGTCCTTACATGTCTAGTCCATGTACAGTACACCACATTATATTGCATTGTCTGCATCAGTCGTAAGAGCGTTGCTGGTTGGTATTTCTTTCACACTGGACAGATGCATAAAACCTGCAAATCTTTATTTTAGGTTTAATCTCCCGGCGTTAGGAAATAACTGTCCACATCATGGAATGAAATCACACAAAACGTTTCTACGAGGCACGCTCTTTGCCCAACCACACATTCTACAACTATGTCCCTTCTCTGTCAGGTCCACACTGCTGTTATGGAAACAGTCGACCAAAGCATTGCCATGCTACACCCATGGCTCCATATGTGCACTCAGCACATTGCTGCACACTAGCAATGTGCTGAGCACATTCCCTTAAATCACTAGATCCCCTATCAATGAGCAGGGACACGTGGTCAACACAAAATAGGTTCTGGAGAACACGAAGAGAGACAGAGGGTAATTCAATTCATCTTTATTTGTACAGCGCAAAATCGCAACGAAAGTCATTTCAGGACACTTTACATAGCAGGCAAAAATGTGAAATTGTATATATAAAACAATGCAGAAAACTCAACAGTCTCATTTGAGCAACCACTAGGCAACAGTGGAGAGGAAAAAGTCCTTTAAAAGGAAGAAACCTGCAGCAGAACCTCTGCTCTGCCTCCCATTCTACATTTAGAGACTCTAGGAACCACAAGTAGACCAGCACTCTGAGAGCGAAGTGCTCTGCTGGGATAATAAGGTTCTGCAGACAACAAGTTTAAAAGTTTTCTATAAAACTGGCCTTGGAATCTTGATTAGTGTGAGACAATCAAGAGACAGATGTAGTATATCAGGCTGTGCAAATATCTGAGCAGGAAATTAAAAAGTCAAAATCTTTGTTGGGAGTAAAAAATAGATATTCTTAGGAAACAGCAATGACATATAGAGGCAAACTGAACTAGATGTTTCTTCAAGCTGCCCTGGAAAAGGAACTGGCTTCCATAACGCAGATTTACAGGTTCTCCACCACCTCGAGCTGATGACAAAAAGAAAGATAAACAGAGGTGGTGCAGAAAGAGTCAGACAGATGTTATTCTACCTCTTCTGTTTCCAAAATCAGTGCCGGTAAGATTCGCCTGTAGGAGCTGTAAAGCCCTGACACTTTAATCTGCGATAACCTCGGACACACACGCACACACACACGCACACACACACACTGCCACTAATAACTCTCCGATTGAGTTTCAGCTCCACTGTGCTGATGACCTGTAAGCGGACGCTGCCATCAGAGTTGATGTTGACATCAAATCTTAAGGAGGTGGGCGGCTGAGGTGGAGCTGGAGCTGACAGGGAGAGATATATGCCAGAATATGAGCTCCAGTGAGCTGCATGTGGCATTAACAGGGTGTCACTGATCTCAGCTGGGCAAAAACTCCATCCTGGGATGAATTATAAGAGTTTCGCAAAGAGCTTTGGCCTCTGTGAAAACCTTAGACCGCAGCTCTGCAGACCTCTGGGGTAGAGCCTCGCTGATAATGTTTCCCTTGTTTAACAGTAATTGGATAATTAGTGTTGGATTTGAACATCTACGTGTATAATCCGAGGCCCCGACTTTCATCAGTGGTAATTACACGAGCTTTGTTTTAAGTGGTACATAGTAACTTGTTGACAGCAGATTTAATTAAGTATTAAGTGTTTGAAATGAACAACCTTAATCATCGCTCTGTCGGTTCCAACATAACAGAAATATCTGTTAAATGTATTTAAGACCATGAAGAGTAGTCCAACCTAATGTATAATAATAAATGTTGAATGTTTTCTACATGTCTACGTCACGTTTCTCAGATGTTCCCATAGATCACTCATCACCACATTCCTCATGCCCACGCCACCTCATGCTGGTGGCGTGGCCCCCAACTCAAATGTAACACAAGCTAACGCTAACGCTCACGAAGCGCCTTCACCTTCGGATATTGGAAACTGCTGGAGATGTTTGTACCCAGGTTAAACGCGGCTGAAGAAGCTGCTGATGCTTGATTGAGATTTAAATCTATTTCATAATATTATAAAATACTGAGGTGATTTTTTGGAGCTGGAGCATTAGCGTAGCTTAGGTTGGTTTTTAAAGGTAAAGGCTTTAAGAGTTGCCTTTGACGTGTGATCCACAGTATATACTGAGTTATATATTTGATATTGCATGATAAGCATTTTCATTCACTCTCATTTAAAGTGACTAACAGCGTAACCCACTTTAACCACTGTAACTATGCCATGATATAACGTTTGAGGTTGACACAGGGAGTCTCACGTACTGAAAATAAGATAAGATAAGAAGGACTCGCATAACTTCCTCCGTTGAAGTGTGCCGTGGGAAATAATAAAAAAAACAAGGTGCATTAGTGATGACGAACCCAACGTAGCCAAAAGCTTCTGCATATGAAAATATGGATTTTTGAAAATGCACCATAGGACATTTGATTCAGTATCTTCCATAGACATAGGATTGAAGTGTGTTTTCATCCAGCAGCTCTGATGAATCATGAATAATGAGTTGCTTTTCAAGTGACCAGGGGATTAGTTAACAAGCTTCTTTCTGGAAGCGTCTTCAGTCACCTGTTGACTTAACTGGTACCGCATTACCCCCGAGGGCTTTCCTCACTGCGACTATGAAGCTGGCGCTTTGATGGTATCTAGCGGTGTCTTGCATAATCACAGCAAAGGACGTCCTCCAGTGCATTACTGCTCTATTTCACTAAGACACAGAATTAAGTGTATATTCCACCACGAGCCCGTAGAAACCAAAATGACTATATGACAAACCTGTGGAGCACTCACCACACACACACACACACACACACACACACACGGGTGAACGTGTGTGTCGCACTGGCACATTATCACAGCGGCTTGGACAGATCTGCTTCACACCCACACGACTGCTAATAAGGCAGATCCTTCAGAACATAGCGAGGAATAATGGAACGTGGTCCGTCCTCGTGCAGACGAAAAGAAGAAGGCAAATGAGCAAATGAGATGCAGAGAAGAGACTTTCGTCAGACTGGGAGCGCTCAGTGACCAACTTCTGCAGACACAGGCAAAAACCAAAAGTCGTGCACCTGTGGTCAACGCCAGACATGAGAAGTTCACAGAAATACACTTCCTGCCAACATGTGAAACATAATTTCCGCTGAGAGGCTTTCAATTCTGCAAATAAAAAACACTCTCAGTGCCAGTATTGCTTGTCTGGAAGCCAGATACATTGGAGTCTGACACACAATTCACGATGATTACTGAGCATCCGAAGACACCGTTTTTCTAACAGAAGTTCCACTTATCCTGGATAGATGGACTGTAAGGAAGGATGTAGGCCAAAAGAAGAACCTAAGGAAAGGAGAGCGATAAAGAAGTGAAAAAGCATGAAACAAAGCTACAAACAGGAAAAGCAGGACTGGGTGAGACGGATGGAAAAGGAGAGGACAGGAAAGAGGAGGTTACTAGAAATGGAACCTGTGCTGTGAAACATCGTTATATTTTAATGTGTTTCTTCATGTCTATTAATTGTTCTGCATTAAATGAATGAATGAATTCAGCACAGCTTTGTTCGGGAGGAATTAAACCACCATGAAGTGGCTTTTAAGTCCAAAGGAAAATGAGAGATTTGATTATATTTTATAGATTACTTGTTCAGCAAATGCATGAAATAAAATGAATGAGTTTTAATGTTATGATTTCAAGTTGGAAAAGTGCTTGAATTTTGGATACAGTGCTTGAAACGGTCACTGTATTTGCTGCTCCTGGGCCACGTCAAAGTGTGACTCTGCCCCCTGAAGACAGAGCTGCAGATGACCAGCAGTGCAGAGAGTCACAGTGGAGTGGAAGACGCCAGTGTTTTAACAGAAGGAGGAAATGAGACCGACGTGTTTGTATTTGCACAGTTTTCTAATTTTATGTGATAAATGCATTTGGAGTTTGTGCACATATGCACACAATGCAAATGGTCCCTGACACGGTTTCCTGTGTTGCTAATGCTTTATCAACCTTCTTTTTTTTACTCGCACAATGCTTTGTGATTCACTGCATACCAAATGTGCACCGTATCTCGCATTCTAATCTAGTCCAGAGACTTATAGCATCA
Organism: Microctenopoma steveboyesi; assembly: GCA_032359275.1. Taxonomy (NCBI): domain Eukaryota; kingdom Metazoa; phylum Chordata; class Actinopteri; order Anabantiformes; family Anabantidae; genus Microctenopoma; species Microctenopoma steveboyesi. The sequence goes on along the minus strand of JAUMHF010000023.1, from coordinate 18,072,046 downwards.
TACCATCTATTTATAATGTGATTAAAAAAAGGAGTTTATTTATAGCTTGTATAAATATGTAATTTACCTTAGAGGTAGTGTGCTGGAAAAGTATGAAAACTGACCTTGTATGTGCTTAAAAAGTGTTTGAACATATCTTGGCAAAAGTGAGTATGCAAAAAACAAACAAATGTCAAATGTCAAGCGGAGCCGTACTGCATCCATTCACTTTCTGACAACAGGAGAAAAGGTTTTAATGAAGGGTAATAAAACAGACATGCAAGTGCCACAACTTGGGAGGGAGACTAATGCATCGGATGGAAATCAAAACATTATAATTACAAATTAGACACAAATGTGCAGACATTGGCCAGAAATTAGAAATGAATCATGAGTCATGAGGCTGAAGACTGGTCCGAACCACAGGCAGCACAGAGCATGATCCTATATGAAGGTGTGTCGTTTTTGGTTTGCTACACCTTTAAATGTAACACGTGCATGAGGAGCAGGAAGTGCAGTGTACCCCCGGGGAAACAGTGGTGGTGCTCATTAGGCCCCAGCTTCAGGAATATGAACGATGGAAACACATTCACTGAGTCTGAGGGGCACTCGCTATATTAACTCAACTAAATGACAAAGTCTGCGAAGGGTTTTGTAGAGAAGTGTGATTTTAGAAAAGAAACGCTTCACTGTCTGTCTTCTGAAGCTCTGGGCTGACAGCACTGATCTCAGGTCTGTCAGGTCTGAGCTGTGGGGCCACAGGTGAGAAAGTGAAAGTTACATGAAAGCTTCCTCTGAAGTGTTTCTCCATAAACACCAGAGAAAGAAGGTGCGAGTGTAACAAGTCTGTGCACGTCCACGTGTGTAATCAGGCAAAGAAAGTGAAAACAATTTAATTAAGCTTCATTTATTCAGGAAGTCCCTTCGACATCGATGCGAATGACAGACACACAAGATCACAACAAGACGAGCCGGTCACAAAACAACCACCGAGACACACGGAGACACTAATTAAAACAATCACAGATGTCATTACCAAAACTTCCTGAGAGAACTTTGCTGTTACACGTTGTTTATGGATTCATTCCCGCAGCAGGAAGGTGGTTCTGCCCAACGGCTGAAACTGAGCAGCGTAGCAAAGCCGACATTTCCCGTTGTGCTTCTGTCCAGAGGTCACAAACAGCGGATGGTAATCAAGATGTGGTCTGAGGCTCATGAGTGAAGGTAGTTTCTATTTTACTCTACACGAGCGAACTTCTAGAATATAAAATGGTTTTCTGGGTGCACAGAAACATTTGGGCGGGGTTCGTCTAAAACCATCTGCAACAATATGAAGTATTTTCTGTAGCAGAGCTGCAGTATCACCAGCGTTAGGCTGGTCTGCGTAGGTACACCGTGGTCCTGTGCCTTTGTTCCTCGCTGCTTTAGCTTCAGCTTACCGTTATTCTTTGATGTGGCATGTGGCGTGGACAGCAAAGAAACAGGGAAACGGGCTCTACACGCTGAGCTTTCCTGCTAAACCCTTTTTACACAGACGAGGGATCTTCATCTGTAGCTGACCCTCCTGTTTGAAGAGTAAAATGTTCTGTGGCGCTACACGCCTTCATTCCTACAACCACAAAGGAATGAATGCAATATGGGTTTTAATGAGCTGCAGTCTCGTTCCAGACGGTGGACCTAAGCAGCAGAACACAGGAGCAGTGCCACACACATCATTACACCTTCAGCTGCTCCTGACAAACCGGCTCACAGAAAAGTGCAACGAGGAGTTATCGTTCTCACGGGACTGACGAGGACACGCGGACGTTCCTGCTTCAGTTCTCCAAGTTTCCGTGTTTAAACACCGGCCTTATTGGCCTGGATGAGAATATGGGGCAGCAACACTCACATGTCACATCTATTGTAACGGAGACCTGAGGGAGTCTGTCTCTACTGTGGGGAGAGTCTGGTGTCAGGAAATCTTTGCCTAAACAAAGCCCTCGGAGTGCAGTACAAGCAGTCTGCTAAAGAGGCTTGAGTAAGCACCGTGACGTGTTCCAGAGAGACCTGCACGGGCTGGCAGATGTGTCACCATCACTGACACAACTCACCAACTGTTGCTGCTATTAACAAATGTAAAACAACTACACAATCTAATTAAGCTCTTTACAACACGACGCAACAAGCAGCAGCCACTGAACACGGTTCAGCATCAATACGGTCTGATCCCAGCGATGGAAAGGTAATAACATTCAAAAGGTTTTTTCATTTTGATCAATAACTGTTTAAGATACGCAAGGAGAAACAAACAGGTGACGTCAGAAGATGCTTATAAAGAAACAGGAGGTAGGCCGACTACAACACCACATCACCACATCAGTAAGAGTAACAGACTCAGACACTCACGGTTCGTGCAGGATGAAATCCACATTCTCCGGAGAAATGTGTCCGGTGACAGGATGGCGAAACGTTGTGGTCCTCTGGTTATGACTGAAGTGACAGAGGGAGGAAAGAGAGGAGACACAATTAGCAACCTCAGTTACACTGTACACACGATGAAGGCATCCCACACACGCACACACACACACACACACACACACACACACACACACACACACACACACACACACACACACACACACAC
>JAUMHF010000023.1:18053912-18066305 GCA_032359275.1 Microctenopoma steveboyesi | reverse complement strand
GTGTGTGTGTGTGTGTGTGTGTGTGTGTGTGTGTGTGTGTGTGTGTGTGTGTGTGTGTGTGTGTGTGTGTGTGTTAAGAGAACTGCTCACAACTGACTGCTGTGGTTTATTGACTTTGAAGTGAATGAACAAAGAGGTTGTTGGATACTCTTTTCATCTGTAAAGAAAGCGACCACCTACTCGTACAGAATGAGAGGCAGGACATTTGCATTTGGGCCGAATATGCACGCTTCAAATTGAACTGTAAGTGGCTCAGTACTGTACAACTTTTAGATGCTTGTAAACAGACTGACGCTGTCATGAAATGTATGTCCGACATCGCAACAGCTGAAGACGAAGGATCCACTTTCTCTGCGTTTGACCCCTCCCCCCTCGGGGGGAGCAGTGAGCAGCCACAGGCGGCGCTCGGGGAGCTAGCGCTGAGCGTCTCGCTCAGGGACACACCTGGTACGGGGGATGGGCTGGGTGCTGCAGCTGGGAATTGATCCTGCCATCTCTGCATCCCAGCCCAAAACTGTGGGAAATGTTCCTGCCTCGCACCAGCACAGCCAACAGAAGCACATCCTGCAAACACGAACTCTTTCCCATCTCACAATCAATCAATACGCAGCAACACTGCTTTCCATCCGCCAGTAGCTCACATTACTGGTGCCGTACCGATTCCTGTCTGATGTAGCAGAAGAGGAAAACCTGCAGGTTCCCCAGGAGACCTGATGACACGGCAGCAACCTGCCTCACAACGGGGCCTAGAAATGCCAATATCAGCTCACAGCATCAATACCACACGTGACCGGTGTCAGGACGCAGCGAGTGGAATTTACTCTTCATCAAACCTCAATTCCGTTAAGAATCATTATAAAAAGAGTTGTTCTGACTGAAAGTTTCTGCTCTTCTCTATTCGCTAATCTTAACTGAAACACCAGTAATCAGGGTTTAAACCTACACGGCTCTCCGTGACTATTCACACCTCAACTCAGTGAATATATTTCATTCCTTTTTCTGGGTGCACGGTGCAGAAGCCCTGACATGCTGCAGGCTGTGTGTTCGCTTGTCAGGTACTGAGCAAAAAAGAACAAGCAGCACATCCAGTGCACAAGGCCAAGAATTTATAGGTTTCATGCGCCCATGTGAATCAGCTACAGAGGACTGCACTCATATTTCCACATGAATGTTGGACAGCTGGCCATAAAAGATCTCTACAGAGTGACAGGTAAAACAGGACCATGAAGTCCTGAAGGAGGATGTGCAGCACAGCGCTAAATACAGTGTTCGTCATGCTACCACACTGCACCCAGTGCTTTAAACAGTGGCTTCCCCCGGTGCAACGTTCCCACTGCTTCTACATAACGAAAAAACCCTGAAGCAGTCAGAGAAGAAAAATAATGTCTGAATTATAATCCACCAGTTGTATCGTGATACGAAAACGGAACACGGTTTACGGCCGACACGCTCTCCTCACAGAGCTCCTGTGTGAGAGCTGTTTTACTGACGGGAGGCGCTACAACGTGTTAGCAGGTGTAAAGCAGAGCTACGAACGTGCAGGTAACATTTTAATACTTCAAACAACCAATATAACTTCCAATAATTGAGCTATAGGTTTTTATCACTTACTTCCTGTCGTCTCCTTGTTAACATCCTGATTCTTGGGGTTTTCTTACACTGCACGTAATTATTAAAAAAGTCCTTTAACGTCTGCATTATGAAAATCTATTCTCCTCAAAATAAGGATGAATTCAGCAGCATGCATCTTGTAAACAGCTGATTAAATAGAAATTGAATTTACATGCACATAAAAGAGGCTTAAATCATATAAGTGGGACATGATTCTAACAGTAACATCATTATTTTATGAAAGGCTTATTATGTTAATGTGAATCTGTTCCACTAAAAGCAGGGCTTCATGTACAGTGCTCCAGAGTCGTCGTCAAACTTCTCCGTGTGACCGTGTGCAGCCGGGCAGACTCTCACGCCGATGCATCAACAGATATTAAACTCAGGTCCTGTTAGCGTTGCAGAAATGACGTATGATCGCCGTCCTTCGCACAGATGTGTAGGAGATAATGGGAGCACGCTGAATTCACACTGATCTCATGAAACTGATCTCATTGCCGGACTACGACTACCGAGCCCGGCAGTACATTGGGATAAAGACTCACTTATTATGGAGCCGATACGTGAAGAAGCCCTCCCACGAAACTGATAAATCCATGTTTGATTGCTCACGGAATATGAATGGGAACAGCATGCTAGTGTCCTGAGAGGTTGTTTATCAGCAGCTATGATTTCATTCTGCAGCGAGGTTCAAAATAGCACAAGATATAATAGACGCGATGGTGTAATTTCAGAGGAGCGGAGCAACAATGGCCTGACCCATGAAGGAAAAAGCCGTGTAAGTAGCGCTAAAAGCTTTATATAGACGCTTTTAACAGTTCCCTCTCACGCGGACGATAAAAGACCTGTTCACAATGTACCCTACCCACATCTCTGGGTCCATTTGCCATTTGATGAATGCATTTTGAGTTTTTCTCATTCGCTCTGCACAGAGAAATGGATCGTAGAGTTGGGCAGCACAGAAATACGTCAGTCACTCCAACAGAAGAGGAAAAGGACATTTTGTTTTGTTGCTCAGGTCGAAAGAAAAGGTTTTTACTCAGAGTGACCATTTGTATTAAAGTGGTTCAACAATGGGAAATTAATAGAAGAAGTGGCATGAATAGACCAAAGGAAACCCAGACAAGAGTTGAAATGGCATTTTACACACACCCTGGACCTGTTCCTAACCGAGGCCTGTGGTTTAAGCTCAGAAAGTTAAGGCTGCACTGGTCAGTATTTTGGCTCAAACCCGACTCTCCAGTCATCTTATCCCGAACAGAATGAGAAACAACAATCGTTCTATTGAGTAACGGCTCGTGTGAAATGCTGCTAACAGCTGCTGGAAGATGTTTGTCTGTAACAAAGAACAAACAGTAAAAGTACAACGTCCTCGTACGTGGACATCAGGACCTTGCAGAGCAAAATGTAGACGACCCAAAATGTGACGTCCACATATGTGGACGCCAGGTTCTGGGAGGTTTCAGCCATTTCTCTGATCAAAGTCATTATATTCAGACTCCTTCAGGTAAAACTCTGTGATGTCATCAGCAACGTATCCAACGCTGTGGTATAAATATTATCCAGCTCATTTCACGGCCACTCAAAAACATTCATTCAGGTAGAAAAACAAACATCTATGATTCATATGATAATTGCTGCTGTTTTGTTTCCTACAAACAAACAGTGTGTCCGTGTGGACTCGGGCCGTACGTGCCTGAAGGCTTTGAATCGAAGGGGCCTGTAGCTCACGCTGTCTTACTGCAGTGTGCTAAACGCCGGGTAAAAGCACACAGCGCCGGGAAGACGTATTCCACTCATCCAAACAACGCTGTTGTCCCGTAAACCTTAGTCTCCAAGGACAACTTCCATGAAAAGAATCCGATGAAGCCCAACACCCACATATTGAAATAGCCTACGTGGTGTTGACAGTGCCCAGCTTCCCATGTAAGGTGTAGCGTCTACCTGCAGGCTAAGAAACAGCACGGAGGAAACACTGCGAGAAATCCATCAGGTTCAACTTTTACTTTACCAACAAAAAAAGAATCCCAACCAGCCGCGCAGACCGAGAGGCTCATCTCTGAGGAAGGAACCAATCTTTCCCTTTCACAGGACATCATCTCAGAGAGAAGACACACATGCCACGTTCTTTATGTCCAGACACGCTCTGCTCCGACATAATGGCCCATTAGCTATTAGCACAAGTTGATCTGCGTTCATCAGAAGCAGCTTCCCTGCAGCTAAAGCAAACTCAAAGACAGACACGACGCTGGGGAAGTACACGGCCAAACCCCCGTGTCTCTGTATCCACGTGACATTTACGTCCAGGGCTTTCACTGGACACACGACACGCAGCTTCTCTGGACCTTACCGTTAATTTGCCCCACTTACACTCTGAGTTCTGCTGACCTTAAGTCCCGATGGGGCGAACACTGTGTGACAGTCTGATTATCTGAATGAGCGACGTGGTGTTTGAGACTCGTGTTTTTTGTATTTGTACCTTTACTGTTGAACAGAACGAGATGTCAAACAGCTGATGTTGCAGCTTTGCTGATTGGGCCACACGTCGTCTGACCGATGCAGAGCTGCAGATCTGACTTAAGATGAGTAGCAGGAAGGCTTACTTTACTTTACTTTACTTTACTTTGCTTGACAGACACTTACAAGGAGCTAGCGCTGGGTGTCTGGCTCAGGTAGTGGATGTAGGAGTCAGACGGGGTTCGAACCAGCGACCTTCTGCTTCCCAGTCTGACACTTAACACATTGAGCTACCAGGCTTCTTTGTGTTCTTTGTCGCTGCGCGGCATTGCAAGCGTTTCTAGAAGATTTGGTGAGTGGGTGTCATCTCAGTCAAAGGTCACGTCTATTTAAAGGCTTTTACCAGATGAAATGTGTTTGAAGTGCAGTGAGAGAGAGAGAGAGAGAGAGAGAGAGAGCGCTGCTGGTGCAGTGTGTCTGTGCCCACTCACCGCACACGGCACAGATCTACATGAGAATGTGTAGAAGGTGTAATAAAGAGAGGATTACAAACAGTTCATGTGACTCAGCTCAGACCATCCATGGTTAAATAACGTCCTCTAATCAAGGAACCAAACGCGACCAGCTGCGCGCGGCGACTTCATTTGGCTGCAGCACACTAGTAGGTTCACACATCACCACTGTACCAGCCTGCAGAGAGGCCACGGAGACGATGCTCCCTGCATCCAGCTCCCACCGGTCACATGGACGTTACCACTTCATCTCTCGGTGCTGGCATTTTGTTCATGTTCATAATTAAATGATCACTTTCTGACTAAATGTTTGGTTTTCTCAGCGTCATCATTCATGTGTAACAGGCTAAACAAGTCTTTAAATGTTGGTCATCTAACACGTGGCTTTAAGAAAAAAGTGAGTCTAAGTTAGACACGGGAGTCATATTTTTACAATAACTCATGAGTGAGCCGTGATGGTCCGTCCACCATCTGTACTGGAGCAGAGCTACCATCCATGATAGTAATACTGTGTGTGTGTGTGTGTGTGTATATATACACACACACACACACACATATATGGTGGTTGGCAGCAGTGAGATCAGCAGAGATCAGCCCTGCCAGCAGGTCCATGCTGCTGCTGGAACTTATTCTACCACGAGCACTGCAAAAATAAAACTGCAGGATAATGACATCAGGAAACAGAAACGCACTGACGCATTTATTTTTTACCTGCGCTGGTCATATGGTCACTACAGTGCCTTCATTAAGTTAGTTCCCCTCCAGGATGTGAACGCTGCCCGTCCTGAACGCTCTGGCTCGCTGTTTCAGAGGAGGGAGTGTCGGCATGGTAGCGCAGTCCTATAACTGTCGGGGAGATGCAACACAACCCGACCAGTACAAACACGCGCACACGCACACCCACACACTCACTCCTGAATTCCTAGCAGGCCGCTGCTGCCAGTAAATTCCATGCTTGGCCCAGTGAATAGAAGCTGTGACACATTTGGTTCAGCTCCATGCTGTGTCCACAGTCACTTATTCAGGTTTCACAGCCGTCCACTTCCACTACCGCCTCCCCACCTACACACCCAGCACACATCACAAATGTAAACAGCCTCCCTCGTTTGATTCTCTCTCCCCCTCACATCACCCCTTTCTCACTCCCACTCAGACTGGAAAACATTCAGAAGTGCCCGGTGGTTTGACTGAACGGAAGAGCGCGGAAACGGAAGGTTGGGTCAGGTTAAGTGGTGAAACGTAGTCGTGTCAGACGGCGAATGTGAAAACAGGCGTAATGTACGGTGGCCCTCAGGGACAAAGCACGAAAGAAAGAGACAAGAAGAAAACGCGCTGCAAACGGAAAAACACGAACATATTTCTGGTTTGTTTGCGTTTTTTCGTTTGCAGCCTTTTTCTTTTTCTTTTTAATTTTTTTAATTTTGTTCGTGATTTGTCTCTGAGGGCCACCGTAGTAATGAGGGTCACTACGGATTACTCTTATCTCACACTAGGATCCATCAGGCTGACAAACCCGACGTGGTAGAATTCCCTTTTCACAGAAAACGCTGCCTAGATGAGACGTGCAGTTAAATCATGCTCATCAGTGACTCGGCCGCTGACCTGATCTCTCGCACACTCAGACAGAAGCTTTGGGTGAATGTGGTGCTGCTGTATGCAGCTCCTGCATGACGCATCATTGAGCTCATTACATCACGATGCACCCCACCCCAGCCCCACCCCACCACCCATCTTTGGTTTCAGTGTGACCCAGTAAAATTAAATGCATCTCAGCACAGAGGGGGTAAAGGTGGGAGTAACGGCGCCGGAGCAGTTCCTCAGCCCTGCTGGCAGAGAGCGACATGGTGTCAGCGATGCCTGGAGGTAGACACGAGCATCACTGACATCACCTGGACGAGAACCCCGCTGCTAAGAGACTGCACATGCCTACTCTAGAGGTTTGGAAAGAAAGGTTGGAAAGCGAATTAGAAACATCATATCACAGGCTTATTCTTCAAAATAAGAGCATGGTTATAAACATATGTCTGTGCTGTTAAATCATTAATTCTACAGTATTTCCTCTCACAATAATTCTTCACAAACAATCCAGCAAACGTATGAAATCTTTAATTTAACTTTGATAAGATCTGTCTGGAAATATTTTCCTTCCTCACAATCAAAACGAAAGTGAGGAAAAAAAGCCCTCCTCCACTGAACAGGTCTCACCTCCGTGTTGCAGTAGTAGCACTTATCTCCCAACATAAACACTTCACCGGTGCACCACGTTCTGTGTTAACAGCCCACGATCAGAAGCAAATCAAGTCAAACCGAATGACTGTTGGATGCATGAGTTCTGTTCTGTTGGTTCATTTCTGTCTTCTGCAGCACTTCACCAAGCAGATTTACATGGAGAGGCCTTAATCGAAGCTCAAAGGGAACAAGTCAGGAGAGTTTGAAGTAATATGCAATGTCAGTGTCCATTTGCCCTCCAGCGTCCCTCAAAAAGGATTTAGAAAATTATCAGCATTCATTATTAAAATCTGCCACGGGTGAGCAGGCCTCGTTCTCGTTGCTTTGAGTAACAAGCCAGTCTCATTTTCACCACGTGATGCAGAAAAATCTCCCGCTTTCAATCTGTTTATTTACTGCAGGTGTTGCAAAGTTGCACAAATTAATTTTCACATATCAGTGAGACATCACTTTTCGTCTGAGTCAAATCAGGTTTTGCTTGAATTGAATTTTTTATCCCGCTGAATCTCATTTCACAGTTTAATCATCGGCTTTTCCAGGGGAACAGATGTTGTCTCTATGAATGAGGGTCTGTATTTTTGTCCCCGTAAAAACGTGGCTGCTATAAACATTTAACTTCTTTGCCTCATAGTCGTGGACTGCTGAGTCCACCGCTGGAAGTAGCTCTGCAGCTGGATTGCCATGACATTCAGCTCCCCAGAGGATGGACCCTATCGACTTGCAGGTCACCTACCTGGAACAGTTCATGTTACTACGCGCGCCGTCGGCCGCTCGCACCGCAGCCACAAACTCACATTCCTAAACGTTCATTGCACCTTGGAAAATAAACCCGTTCTAATTACCCAGATAACTTGCAGTTAATGCATAACTTGCCTTTCGTGACAGCTCTAGAAAATGAGATCGATACTTGTTAGACACGTGTCCAGATTGGAATCTTCTCTGACGTTTCGCTGCCCTGCGTCAGCGGCTGACTGACTCTAATTATAACCGCTCTTCAGCGAGCTGAGGAGCAGAGTGCCTATTAAATGTCTTACTGCAGCGATAATGAAAACATTTGGCATTAGCATAAACAGGAATGGCAGCTGGATTGGAGGCCGGTGACTGGGTGAGAGCAGGTAGAGGTGGAGGGCTCCACACCACAGCTTGTGCCTTCATAGCCAATAAGATCCCAGTACACTGAGATGCTGCTTATGAGAGGCAGGAATTGAGACGGCTATTTATACGGCAAAGAATAGGTTGCAAAAGAAGCAGTGTTTAGGGATTTTCTGATTACAAACAGGCTACGTTTGCATGAGTCCAGTATTCAGACAATACGCCGTCAGTTACCGTGGCGAGCGTGACAGAGGGGAGGGAAACAGGACAAAAGTGCCAAATTAACATAATCAGCATAATAACAAGGCATCACATCCACCGGCTGCTCTTCAGCTGCGGCTCGGCTACGTGGGCGCAGGTCAAGAGGCAAAGCGGAGGAAAAACGTGTCAGTGGTGCTGCATCCGTTGTTCCGAAGCTCAGCGCCGCTGAGTTTCTGCCTACGGCGCTCGCAGTTAATAACATGATGCGATACTTGACTGATCTCTGTTGGCAGATACCTGCAGAAAAGCTCTGCTGACGGGTTTGGGAGAGGCACCTGAAACAGTGCTGCAACATTTGCGGGATCTGAACCTTGATGAAGAAAACGGTTATTTGGTTCCTTACTGCAGTGACTGTAGCCACATTAGCGCTTCTGTGTGGACACGTAGAGGCACAAACACAAGGCTGGTTGTTAGAGTCAGGGCAGGTGTATTTAGTCGAGACCTCGGGGGACCGTGAGTGTCTGAACCGAACTCCACAACAGGAAACGTTGAGTGAACAGCAGTCATTGCGATTCCCAGTTTGGTCGCCATACTGGCTTTAAAAACTTACTGGAAATCCATCCGGTGGAGTTAAAAAATACACGGCGTGCATTTCTGTTCATTTCAACAGCATCCACGCATGTCGCCAGCTTCTTCATTGATTTGTTCATTTTAGCACAAGCTGCCAACACAGACGCGGACCAGGGACGTGCGCATCTCTCTCCCAGACATAAAACAATTGGATTTAAATCAGGTGAACGTGGAGGCTGAGTCATCATTCTTATGTCAGCCGAGACGCATGAGAAACCATTATTTTTAGCATTTTTTTTAACCATGCTGTAACCGCCAGCCTCACACGAAGCTGCCCACCACTTTGCAAAGTGGAAAAAATCTCACACGTAGCATCACTATTGATAAAAATGTTAAGAAACGATATGACAAAAAGTAAGAAAGTAAAAATAAGATGTTGAAGTCGACAACGCATGTTTACAGTTAATTAAAAGTTTTGAATAAGTTGATAACTGAACTTATATTTTAAATTGTTGCATCTCATTTTCATAATTTGCTTAGAGAATCAGTTTGTGGTGCCAGAAACTTCACAGTGTGGTTTATATAATTAAATATTCGTTACGTATCAGATTTCAATCCAGTGGATTGCCTGAATGCATGTAGTGGAGCATCGTCCTGCATGAATGTCACGGTCCGTTTGAATGCTACAAACTGCGTCTCGTGCCGTGCAGAGCGACAGCTAGCGTTCGCTTTGCTGTTGGTCTACAGTATCTACTCCCAGCATCTCCTGACAGCATGCGGACATGGGAGAACTGCACTGTTCAAACAAACAAGAGGGCTGCGAGTGAACAGAGCAGGACCGGCGGAGCTGCATGTGAATATGCAGACAGAAACATGACTGTAGAAGCACCTGATAACTGGATTACATCCCACAGGTGAGCAGCGCACTGAGCCACGAGACCACGAGAGCAGGAGGATAAAGAAATGAATAATTCAACGGGGAGATTAAATGTTTCTATCTGCTTTTTAGGTGGTTTTACGGTTTACAGATAAATGTTTACCTTTGAATACCAGATATCATGACATGAGCATGTTTCCCTTCTCTTCAGGTGATCACATTTTTAATCGGCCTTTGTGACCCTCAGAGGAGCGCGTGCAGGACTATTCATACAGCATCCGGCTGGTGTGGCGCACTAAGCTACACCCGGCCTCACAACCGGGGGTCCAGCGCGTGACGTCAGCTGCTCGCTCATTAAACAGAAAGCAAACATCATTTCATCTACTCTCTCCAAACTGTTTCCAGATCGTGAGCATCCTTTCTTGATGATTATCTCATTTGTCCGTAGCTGTTATAAAAGTCAGAATTAAAAATTGTATTTTAGAGACACTACTGCTGCTCATCTTCATCATTACTAGCTTTTCTATTTGGTTTTCTTTTCTCATGTCGCACTGCAACAGCTGCCTCCCCTCCTCCCCTCCCCCCACCTCCAGCCACATCGTCCCCACACAGACACACAGGCTATAAAGTGGTCTTGACAGTTAATTGCAGCTCCGTCAAGTAGCACAATTTAGATTCCTCTGCCCTGATGAGCTTCACACTCTCATTTGTGGCTGTATTATAGAGGGGTGGGGCTAAAAGGTGGTGGGGGGGGCAGACGGCGGAATTATAGCAATGTCCATCAGAACCAATCAGAACGGCAGAAGGAGCGGCGTCCACCTCTGTTGCTATTGGTGATGCCAAAAGCAGCAGCAAACTTCTCTTTGGGACATTTTGTTGCCATGGCAACGTTGAGATGAGGCAACTTTTGCTTTAAATAAGCCCCTACTGTTGTCCACTTCAATAAATATTGCCAACAGCAGTGGGATCTGATAGCAGGCTTTTGCAAAAGAAGGAGATTAGAGAGTTTACGGCAAGCAACACCTCATGTGAAAGTGTGTGTGTGTGTGTGTGTGTGTGTGTGTGACAGGAGAGGGACAGTGAGGCAGTCGGCTTGGAGAGTGACAGCCTGGCATGCTAATAGAAGACAAGTCTACACTGCATTCACATTCAAAACACCTCACAGCATCCTGACTGGCTCTGTCTCAGAGAGAGGGGGGAGAGAGGGAGAGAGGGAGAGAGGGAGGACAGTGTCTCCACGGGAGTCGAATCAAAGCCATAAAAAAATAAGTATACAAACAGTTTAGTTACAGTAATTAATGACCCAAATACACAGAACACTGGAGATCTGGTGGTGTCACCGTGTCTCTGACGGAGAACAGCCTCTTATCTCTCATCAGCAAATGAACACAAAAACATCCAGATCACTGCATCAGTATCTGTCATCTCCTGTTTTCCATTATCCAAGAAAACGCATCCAAAGCAGGGACGCGCTGCTGCGGGATCTGGACGTCTCATTAGCAATTAGTTTCATTACTGGTTCATCCACTCCAGAAGAGATGGAGAAGAGAGCGGCGGAGAAGTCCCGCACACCGACGCACACATTTCCCATGGGACTGACTGGGATGAGGAAATGCTTGTGAATGCCGAGCTCTCTACGAGACCCTGCAACTCTCAGCACGACTCAATCAGACCTGCCTCCCTCATTTCATTTAGATAACGATAAAAGTTTCTGGAGTGAGAGACTCGTGGCTACAGGCTGGTGTCCATGATCTGACCCCCGCAGGTTGAGTGTGCACAAAGCCGAGCTGATAAAACTAGTGTGAGTAGATCGATCTGGCATCGTGTGCGAGAGCCTTCTGCTAAGCTAACAGTATGAATGTCTCAGCGTCGCTCCTCGCTCAGGCTGCAGGTTAGCTCAGCTGAGAGACGATCTGTCTGCAGATACCCCCCCACTCAAATGTCCAAACACTGGACGTAAGGTCTGCCCTCATACGCACACTTTGAGTCGCTGCCAGTCAGCTTCACTTAGCAAAGATCTCATTTGTCTGTTTCGCCCAGAATAAAGTTTGATTCGCCCGTTAACTGCCTACACTTACACATTTAGTTTTAAATGTCTCAAACTCGGTTTTACTGACTCAAGTCAGTTCATTTCATTAAGAATTCAGAGTCTGCTGCAAATTATTACCATTTATTATTTCAGACAGCAAAGAATAAACAAAGCTAAATGCATACAACAGACTCAGAAATGTCACTGCTTTGTCAGCACACGTCACTCAAGCGCTTGGCAGATCTGCAGCAGTATTTATCACCCACGAAGTGAAGAAGCTTTCCTATAAGCTACCATACAAATATTCCAGCACACAACAGAGAAGCGCTAAAACCTCAATTAATGGCCAGAATCTATTTCTGGGAGCAACTGCTGCTGAAATATTCCCCGTATGGACCCGTGTGGCTGAACATAGGTATAGAGTGGCACTTTATGGTTTCATTAGACGCAGCAGGAGGAATCCAGGACCACTCCAGTTCTGCCCCGGCCCACGCCTCTCTCCGCAGAGACCGTGGTGAGAAGACATAAAGAAGTTCTTCTTTATTGGAGCTGCCAACGTGGGAAGTGAAATACATACAATGGAGATGTGTTTGGGTTTTATCTGTTTGTCCTACTTCACCGTTTCCTCTGCAGCAGAACACCTGACTGTTGTGCCAAACATACTATACTACTGTCCTTGGGTTTTGTCCTTTTAGTGTGTGTGTGTGTGTGTGTGTGCGTGCGTGCGTGCGTGTGTGTGTGTGTGTGTGTGTGTGTGTGTGTTTCCAACGCGCGCGGCTTCATGCACGTACACTTGAGTTGATTCTTTGATTACA
>JAUMHF010000023.1:18039965-18050902 GCA_032359275.1 Microctenopoma steveboyesi | reverse complement strand
GTGTGTGTGTGTGTGTGTGTGTGTTTCCAACGCGCGCGGCTTCATGCACGTACACTTGAGTTGATTCTTTGATTACAAGCGGCGTCAGATTGTGCAGGGATTAGAGCGGCGCTGCCCATGCGGACTGGGCCAGCTGGGGCGTAACATGAGAGACTGGAAAGCCCAAAGGGTTTCAGTGACAAACAGATGGAGAGCGGGGAGCAGGCAGATATCAAAATCCTCCACATCCATCTCTCGGATGGAGGTATGACATCGTTGCTGCAGAATCTGTGGCCTCCATCTCCTCTGACGGTGTCTCGTCGTCGCTATTCTCTCTTTACCAGGATAATTACAGCGACGAACAAACACAACATGGTCTCATTTCCCCAGAGAGAATCAAGCCTCCCAGTGTAAAGTGTTTGCGTCATAGTTAAGTCAAAAGAACTGTGCGTTCAGACCGCTGTTACAGTGATCGGCAGGATGAGACCATCGTCTGAGCTGAGCATGAACTCAAACACGTCTGCCGCATGACACAACATGCATGACGCGCCGATTCTGACCACTACGACCGTCTCCTACCCTCCAGCGGCGGGGACACAAGTGTTCAGCACCTCTGCTCCTCTCTAGTTCAGCCAAAATCAGCAGAGGTGCAGCTTTTGAAGTCGGCAGCCTGTGAGAGGTGCTCCAGGCTGCGGGCCGTCCATCTGCACGCTGCCATTTGGCTCTAATGAGCCCATATCCAGCACGATTCCAGGAGCCATTCTACAGTAAGGTAGAGATGTCTTCTCACCGTGCTGATGTCCACAGCTGCTTTCTGTGGTCTCAGCCCGGATCCTCACAATCACGCCGCCACACACACACACACACACACACACACACACACACGGCGCCTGATGAAGCTAATGGTAAAAATGACTCCCACCGGCCCGGCAGGAGGTTCGGGGCTGGATTTAGTCATCACCTTTCAATGAACTCTCACTGTCACAGTGCTTGTTTTCATTCCCGCCCCCTTCTCATGGAGGAGGCAGGTTGAAACATCTGGAATTATAAGTGGGCTGACATTTGGACACAGCTCCTCCTAAGAATGTGAAATGAGTTGGAAGGGTTGATCATACAAATGAAGCATCGTATATCTGCCTGGTGAGCACAAACTATCTGCAAACACGTAGTGGGTCTTCGTGAGGAATGTAAATGCAATCGTAACGTTGATACCGAACACGTCACTGCACAAAGCGCGTTCCTGCGTTACTGTTTTCTCCTCTGTGAACATATCCAGTGTTGACACGGTGACCAACAGTACAACTCAAATAAAACCTTTCAGACTTCTCCTGGCTTCTGTGTCTGCGTGTTATTAAGTGTGAAACTAACACAATCTTCACTGCGTACATCAGAGTCTGTAACGACACCTGTACAGTACACGCTCCTGTCTTTGGGTCCTGTCCCCACGACGCGTTACATCCTGTTTGTTGTCTGCTCACATAAAAATCTGGGATGACTGCTTCCCTGTGAAAACGGACTGGCAACGACACTTAAGCGCCCGCCGTCCTCGCTGTCACAGACAGCTCTGGTGTGTTAGCACGGTCCCATCCCGCTCTGCTGCTGTGACAGCCCGACACTCGGTGACCCCGAGAGCGACTTGGAGGGAATTCATTTTGTCAAAGTGTCAGTCACATCAAAGCAGCGAGTCCACACTCAGGAGGAAGAGATGACACAGGACGCGATGCTCCGTCAGCGGCTTGTACTGTGCTCCGCCCTCGTCTTTGGACGTTTCATGAACAATTCTCTTTTCATGTTTTGAAAAAGCACAAAAACACAACAGGACAGACACATTTTCTGCAATATTTGACTCATAGTATCCCAATAAGCTGTCTCGGCCATCAGCGGTGTTGTTGTAGCTCGGTACACGCTGTACGTCCTGGCTGCACGAAAATCTCAACTTTATTTATTTATCCACCAGCAAGGAATCTCTTTGACCTGAACTAAGAACGACTGTAATCGATTTGATCTTTTATTCAGACCACGTTCACAGAAGAACAGCCCCCCCACACACACACATTCGCCTTCTAAATATTTCAGGGAGGTCACGAGTGCCTCTTAATTTAAACTGGAGTCAATTATAAGTTGGTGGAAGTAGAATTCTGTGTGTGTGTGTGTGTGTGTGTGTGTGTGTGTGTGTGTGTGTGTGTGTGTGTTTATGCAAGACTCAGGCAAAGACTTTCAGACAATCTGCTCCATTCACCCCCTGCTGGGCCACCAGAGCAAATCCACTTACTTCCCTGGGCAATCACAATGATGACAGTCTTACACACACACACAGACACACACACACAACAATGTATATTCAAAAAATAATCTTCACATGCAGGAGTACAAACACTCCTGGTGTGTCTCTGTATCATCACATGCAGGTTTGTGAGTCTGTGTCGTGATATATTAGATATATAACAACACAAACATAAAGTACAACTTATTACACAACGTGGTGTTGTGTGTGTTGTGTGTGTGTCTGTACTACGCCTTGTACTGTCAATTACTTCCATCCCAATAAGTTGCCCAGTTAGAAATCACAACATATCTGTTACTTGGCTTCCAGACAAAGACGTAACGCACACACACTCACACCCACACACACACACACACAAGCAGCACTGCGAGCCAAACATGCACACCACCTCTTTAAGCTTTCCCGCTCACCTCAGGACTCTGCGGTCGGCTCACGCGGGCTGAGTCTGACTGATCTGGTCTGGGTCAAACAGTGAATGAACACTTGGACATTTGCATGTAAACACGCTGGATTAAGCAGAGGAATGAAGGCGGAGTCTGGCGGCGTCGATGGCGAGGCTGTTGACAGGTGAGGGAATCATTAACCACAGCGGCCTCGGCCAGCGATCACTGAACTCTGAGGTCATACAACGCTCTTTTCACATTTCTCTGCCAGCCGTTCCATCTTCAGCACCTCTTATTAAAAAGCAGTTTGAGTAGCTTGAGCAGCAGCTACGGGAGACGTGCATGAGTGAAATGGTTATGGTGGTTGGGGGGGGGACAAATGCAATCAGCACTTCCTCCATGAAAAACAAAGATCTCATAGTGATGCGCTACTCCGTGTCATATCTGACAAACCGTAAACTTTCATGTTTGAGTAAGTTGGATGTGTTCCTCCCAGACAGGCGACACGTGCCATCAGTGGGCATTTAATTAAAAACGGGATCAATAATAGAGAAAGTGAGACACATATGACAGGACAGGCACTGAAAACCAGCAGAGACTAAACTGGGAGTAAACAGTCCGTCTCCTGCAGCTGTCCCATTTTTCTCTACGAGGTGACGAGGCAACAGGTGGAACATTCACGGTGTGAGTCAGAGCCCTTCACCAGACGAGACCAGAGTAGGAGCTCAGGGCTATTTCCTGGATCTCTGTCTCTCTCTGCCAGGAGCGGGCTGAACCGACAGGTCACTGACCTGCCCAGTGGTCTGAGCGATGACTCATTCGTCAGCTCAATCCCTCAGCCCGCCCACCCAGCTCCAGTGACTGCTGCACACTAAACTATGAGCACGAGTAAAAAAGTGTACATGCATGTTAGCGTGTTTTATAACCGCTCAGAGACTAATCAGCATTCGGGTGGGTGAGCGCCAGCAGCCTTTGGAGACTATTACAGTATCTGTTCTGCCCTCAGGAAATGAGGATTGATGGTGTTCATCTGAGAGTGGGTTACGTTCGCCACCGTGTAATAGATGTAATGATGTCAGTAGCGCTGTGCAGGCTGAGGAGAGCGAGAGGAATCTCACTTTGAATGCAATGTTACGACATTTGATCCTCCTAAGTTATGACTGATACGATCAACACATGTAGGTACGTTTGTTTCCAGGTTGCGTAAGAGCTGAATGAATGAATAGTATCGTCACGCTGACCAACTAACCTGCCTGTCTGCTAACGTCCTTTATTCTGCACCGGCTGAACTCGTTTGGTTTCTCTACAATAACATTCCAGACAAACCAGTTTGGTCCCAACCTCTGCTTTGGTTTCAAAGATGCTAACTCTTTGTCTTAATAAGAATTAAACAGGGAACTACTGTCGCTGAAGGCAAAACATAGAACCAGAAAGCAACCAGCTTAAGCATGGACCCCTGTTGGACACCGCGGATTAAAGGGATCAGATGGAGGAGGAAGACGGAAGTTTTTTGGACGTTACAGAGCATTCTGTGGCAGCATACCTGCACGGTGCATGGTAGAAGGGATATCCAGCGTGAGGTATGTGATTGCAATATCCAGACTGATTCCACATGGCGCTCCTCTCCCTGATCCTTCCAAGTGATGACAGTTCACAAATGGCGTTTCTCTCCGCTTTCTATTTCTAGGGCTGTGGAGATCAGACTCGAGCTGCCGGGAGGCGCATTAATCAGCGTCTCCTCTCTCGCCTCTTGTGCGGCTCCATGGGGAGAAAAAGAGAGACGGCGCCCGGCTGGAGATCAGGGTCTTATTCTGAAGACGAGATGAGGAAAAATGAGTCGAAGGGGCTGGAGGGAGAGAAGGGATGATGTCAGGTGAGTCAGGTCTGGTGCGGTTTGCACACCTGTAAATGAAATCTGCTCCTGCTGCCTCCCCCCCTCCCCCGTGACTACACCACTCTAGTCAGCAGCGGCTCAGACGACTGCCCCAGGTGTTTTCTAACATCACAGGTTACACCTTCAATCCTGCCTCGAGTCAGGCATCTCCTCCGGCATCTCGGGTGGAATCAGGTACAACAGATGTCGTCGTGGTGAACCTCGCTGCGCCGGATCCGTTTCCTGTTAACTCATGCGGAATGCATGTGTCCACCTTATATCAGTAACTTCCAGACGTACATCAGACAGTGTCCAGAGGTAGTGATGAGCAGCGGATCTCAGAGACCTCCATTTCTTCAGCAGTTTAAATCACGCGCGGTACTTCCTCTTCAAAGTTCACAAGTGCCACAAATCCATCCCTCCTCGAAACGAGCAGTTTAAAATCCACCGTCCCCAACGTCCCTCCACTGCCTCTAGTTTGTCTCTGTGGAAACCGGCCGCTTATTTCCCCCCAATCACAGGCTCCTCACCAAACAACAGCGGTGCACGGAGCCGAATGACTGTGCATGGAGAGAGTGAGAGAGGAAGAGGCAGGGGGTGGCCGAGAGAGAGCGAGTGAGAGAGAGAGAGAGAGAGAGAGAGAGCACAGAGGAACAAGGAAGAGGTAAACAGAGTGGAGCTGCATTCCTGTTCCCGCCTCGCGCTCATCTGGCAGGATACACACAGCTGAGAGGAGGAAACGAAAGAAAGAGAGGCATCGTGTGTGTGAGCGAGCGAGCGAGGCAGAGAGAGAGAGACAGTGTTTACATGCACACACAAATGTGATTACAGTGTCATTTAAGAGCTGAATCAAAGCTGGCAGGGCTCTTCTCCCGGGGTAATTACGCCCGTGGCGTACCTTCCATGCAGTTCAGCATGTAGATCAGATTAAAACAGCCTTTTTCTTAGAAAACCCTCCACATCTGACAAGACACTGGATACAAGCTTTCATCATCTATTAACAGGTCACGAGTGATTAACCAACGCAGTGTGATGACATTTTATCTCTTTCTAACCAAACGACGTCTGAATAAAACATGTAAATACCTCAGAGAAGACGACTGCTACTGCTGGGACAGAATGAGCTGTCGTACGGCTGTGGTACAGAGTGGAACATCTTCCTTCACAAACCATCTCTGACTGCGTAGACGCGCCGCCGACACAAAGCATCTCAGCCTCACTGTTCGTTAGTAAGAAGTGACCCCCCCCCGCCCCGCCTCCAGAATGATTAGTCAGTGTTTTCTAAAAATGCTCCTAGTTGCCTGTTCTGTACACTGACCTTTGCTAACAATAAATAATTCACGCATTTTCCCTCAGCGTCTAAACTCAGAGTCACTCGAATCCAAACCATTCGCACCCTTTGGTTTTCTCTCCAGCCTCAGACCGTGAGGCAGAGCAGAGGTGGACAAATCACCCAGAGAAGCCCAGATGTGCAGGATCAGCTCAGGACGTGGAGAACGATGAAGAGAAATCACCAGAGAGAGAAGCTCACTAACGTGATAAGAACCAGCCGGAGAAGTGTGAGACTACAGCAACGCACAGGCTGACTCACATCTCCCATCAGAATAAAAAGCCTGAAGGTGAGATGTCGCCTCTGAGCAACTAAATGAAGATACGTCGTGGCCCGGGTGAGGTGGACTACTCCAATGCCCTACTGACCCTGACCCTGCTGCATGGACGACCGCTCCACAGGGAAAGCGAACGGGAACGTTCACGATGCGCTAGAAGAAGTACTGTAATAATAACGGACGCTTTATTAATCGCTGTCGGGGTCATTCGTGTGGACAGTCTGGCCTTTGGCCTGTGTCCTGCTGGTATGTTTTTGTTGTGAAATGTAATTCCAGCACCATCGACTCAGAGTTAGGAAACATCTCCACCCTCCGTCTCTACTCTGCTTGTCTGAAGAGGCGGGTGGAGCGTGGCCTGGTAGCTCAATGGGTTAAGCGTCAGACTGGGATGTGGGTTCGAATCCCGTCTGACTCCTAGTCCATCCCCTACCAGGTGTGTCCCTGAGCCAGACACCCAGCGCTAGCTCCTTGTAAGTCGCTTTGGATAAAAGCGTCTGCCAAGCAAAGTAAAGTAAAGTAAAGTAAAGTAAAGTAAAGCGTCTCCACGTCTGGTCACTGACCCCCCCACACACTCAATCTCCTCCACAGCCCGATGACACACAGATGTGTGGCACTCAGACAGGATGGGCATTAATATACACATCTATAAACAAAGACCTAAAGACGGACGTCACACAAACATAGATGAATATTTGTGGACGTGCAGCACAAGCACACATGCAGCCTACAGATCCTGCAGACGGCTGACAGTTGTGTTGAATCATTATGTCCGTGGGTGAGATGGCAGCAGTGTGATTGGGCCGGTGGCTCGGCTTATCAGGCTGTTACAGCCTCACCCCCCCCGGTCACCACTCACACACTCACACACACACACCTGCCTCCCGTCAAGGTCGGATGTGAATGAAAATCTTCAGAAACAGACTCAGCTGCACTCTTTTTATCTTTATCTAAGTGCTGACAGCACAAACTTAAGAAAAATAGTTTGGTCAATAACATTGATTTAATGAACTTAAGACTTCTGGCTTCAGAATCTAACTCTGCAGCAGAATCTTTCCTGTAAACTCAGTCCACTATGACGCTTCCAAAGTTGTGTTCAAGTGTTCGGCGCGCTCTTTCTAAACAAAGACACCATTTACAGTCTCTATCCCCTGATTTCTGCCACCCCGCCCGCCGGTATGGAGTCACGTCTCCCTCAGTCCTGCTGGGAGGACTTGATCAATCATTCAGCGTTCAGGGAATCAGAAGAATCTGCTCAGAGCAGCAGCTGCGTGTCTGTAGAAGCAAAATAAGCAGAAACATCACTTAAAAATGAGCACACACCTAATGGTCGCCGCACTTCTCCTGTCTGAACCTCTCTCGCATGATATTTCCTGTCTGTCAAACTATCAAATAAAGTGTAGGAGTCCTCTAATCAGTCTCATTTGCTTTAACTATCCTCGAGATGTGTCCAGAGCCTGAATAGAGTCCGCATGTGTCGCGTTAAATTCACTGGACGAAGTTCTAAGCGATACAACAGACGGTCTCACACATATCAGGACGATAAACAAAACAGCCACCAAGTCTAAGGAACTCGCAGTAGATGACTCTGGGTTTGGTTATGAAACTGTAAAGATCAGAGTGTTTCCAGGGGCACAAGCCTCAGTAATGTGAATTGGAGTAGGTCTGGGACCACCTGGACTCCTCTATTTGGTCGTCTGGCCAAAATAAGTAATTGGTCAATAAGAGTCTTCATCAGGGAGCTGACAAAGAACCCAACGGTGACTCTAAAAGAAAAAACACTCCCCTGGTGGACAAACCGTTATCTGGCTCATATAATTCAAGCACACGCTCGTCTTTCTTGGAGGAGGCTTTGCTAGTTCAGATGATGCAATAACGTCTGTGTGTGTGTGTGTATCAGTGTCCCCGGGGATCTTTTGATCCAGATTCTTCCATCTTCAGTCACACACACACACACAGAGAGACTTACAATACACAGTCCTGCTATTAATACACCTCATCTAAGCGCCTTCCTTTCATCATGCCTCGAGGCCTCGCATCTCTCCATCTCACAAGCTTGAATATGACACCACAATTAGAAGGAATCTTTTATACGTTGGATCAGATCCAGAGCGGAGAGAAAAGCAAAGACAGTTTCTTCAAAAGGATTGTATTTGCTGGGTTTGATCATCTCTCTGTATCTGATGAGCACAGCGTGCTGAACACCAGGAGTCAAACCGAGATACACGCGCTTGTGTTGCATTATCAAACCATGAAAGAATCTTTTAGGGAAAACACTGGAGGTCATATGTCACACATGACCTACACTCTGTACTGTTCCTGAACGCCTCACAACACTAATAATTCCCATTCTGTACGAGACACAATGTTGCTTCCTGTGCACAAAGACAAGTAATATGTCCCTTTGCAAAGGATGAAACTAATTTTCTAACTAGTTACCGGCCTCAAACACAACAACACACACGACTGGATCAGCAAGAGTCATCACTAAGCAGTTTGGAAATGAGTAATAACAATAAAAAAACAACAGCTGCCAACTTGGAAGCTATGATTAAAATCACATCTCTTGCAAATAAAATCCAAAGCTAATGTGCATCATTTTTCCACAACACAGTAGCTCACAACGCAGGAAGAATACACAAATAAAAAAAGATGAGGTTCCTAAACCTCTCTCAATCCATAATATTTTTGTAGTGCCACCTCTCTCATCGCACCACTCCATGGGATGTGCCATCTGACCGGCCGATTCCCCTGAACGTGGCTTATTTGGGGTCTCATCAGCTCCAGAAACAGTCAAACGTTCTCATATTTCTTTGATGGACTCATTTAAATTCTTACAGTACTTTTAAGGTAGCAGAGTGGTTAAGGCAGAGGGCTGGGAAGCAGGAAGCAGGAATCCCAGGTTCGATTCCCAGCTGAGTCACCCAGCCCATCCCACATACCAGGTGTGTCCCTGAGCGAGACCCCCAGCCTGTGGCTGCTCACTGCTCCCCCTACTAATACTTGACGTGCAGGATAAATCAGCCGTTCAGATCTACTACTACCACGGCTGCTGACCTGATCTGGTGAAATGACTCACATTAATCCACTACGCTGTTACAGAGCTCCACCTGTGAGTGTCCACGGCTGACTGGTAATACCAATCAGGCTTTTACAAACTGTTAACAACTCTACTGCTGTTTCTTAGATACTCCTGGTGATAACACCCCGGACATTATCTCTTTACGCCAGTGCAGATGAGTACAAAGAAATAAAGATGAACGGTTATGCTGGATTAGCTCCCTGATGCTGCAGTGTTATGTAAAATCCATTAAACCGATCCAGAGACAACGTAGAGAAAACCTGCAGCCCGTTACCGTCGCCCCTCAACTAATACCACGAGGATGTCCACGATATGTGCCGTCTACCTGACTGGAGTCTGACTGAAATGGAAATGATTGGTCCCCTGCTGCTTCTCGGTGACTGAGGCGTCAGGCAGCTCAACCTCCCCACCCAAAGGTGACCCCTTTCATTTAGGCTTCAAAAGGCCTCGGCGATGAATGGTCCGACAGCTGCGGCTAGGAACAGAAGCAGAGCTCGTTGGAGGCGGTGACACTTTCTTTGACTGTTTTTGGTTAAGTGTGAAATGTGTCACTGAAGAGGTCAGAGACAGACAGACAGGTATATGGGGTGAATAATAATACCAGGCTCAGAGAAGGGAGAAGTCTCCACAGGCCCATCTCTTTGTCATCGCGTTCCCGTAGTTTGGAAATGTCACATGGTAATACAGTGAAGGTCGACGGCTGACTTTTAATCAGGAGTAAACTGAAGGAGCAGCACTGCTGAGTAGAGAAGACTTGGCTTTTGCATGTACTTTCTATTACAAACACAAATTCATCTCTGTAATAATTAATACATAATGAGAATTCGCTGTATTCTGCGCTCATCCACAGGCAGACAAACATCGGGGGTAATGCACCTTCTCTCCCCGCCTCATTTTTGTGCTTCTGTTCAAAGAATACTTCATCTCATTCGCCTTGAGTCAGAGCTCTGCACCGCACCGTGGTGGAGAGGTAAAAAAATAGATGCTGCATTAAATCACAGGTAGGTGAGTGTGGCCGGCTAACGTGTGAAACAAAGATAGGACTGAAAACACTAACTAATCTTCATTTCTCCATACATGAGAAGGAAATAGAAGTTTGGGAATATGTAATGCAGACAGATTATGTTCTCTTTGTGTCTATTATCAATGAGCGTGCGTGTTCTATGCACCAATCGTTCTGTTACAACCTTTTATAGCGAATATATATGATAATAATGATACTTTATTAATCTCTTGGGGAAATTGTTGTTTGGACAGCTGCTAGATCCGTGTCTGCGCTACTACGGGGTATCAGCGTCTAGTACAGGGACACCTCCACATGGGAATTGACTGGAAATCGAACTCGCCCCTTGGCTTTCATGCCGCCCCATGAAAAATGTTAAACACATATATGATACCTACCCGTCTGTCTGCGATGATTTGTTAGGTCTGTATGTCTATTATATTTCCAATTTACCATCTCCTGAGGCATTAACAGATAGGATCCTTTAAGACGGAATCAATCTCCAGCACTTCAATGAAGGACGTGAGATCTTTGAATGAGAGATGAAGCAGTTCGAGCCTTTGCCTGCAAATAAATGCTAAGCAACATCTTTACACAAAAACAACATCTGTATAGGAGATTTGGATTTGCATTTATCATTTGTATCAGTAACAATCAGTAAAGACGACGCGTAATGTCACAGACTCAGACACAAATGGCTCGTGGCTACAGTCTTCTGTCCAGAGTCAG
>JAUMHF010000023.1:18022956-18039865 GCA_032359275.1 Microctenopoma steveboyesi | reverse complement strand
AATCAGTAAAGACGACGCGTAATGTCACAGACTCAGACACAAATGGCTCGTGGCTACAGTCTTCTGTCCAGAGTCAGTGTGCGTTGGTGCCATCTACAGAGAATAAGCTGGATGCAAAAAAGCACCGTGTGATGTTCTTCAGCAGATATACGCTTGTTAATGCTCGTCCAAATGTCTCATATTAGTTTGTCAGATAAAAGAAGCAGCGTGAATATATGTCACCTTAAACCCTCTCCTCATCATCAGCACCTCTCAGTAGTAGTCCCCAAAGACCACACTACGCTACAACAGTTAGAGTGAACATTATAAGCAGCAGGAGAGTCTGTTAAGTTTTGTCTTTATGAACCTAATAAACCGGCAGCTGAGTGCATCTACTGTACACAATAAGCTGCAAGCATCGTCTTCTAGAGGTCACTAAACATTATATCATCTACATAACTGTGAGGTGTAGAAACTATCCACAAACATGTCCAAGGACGGAAACAGATTGGTCTAACTGGCTCCTGTGTGCACCGTGTGGATTCCCGTTCCCGTTCCCCAGAGGACTGAACAATAGTCCTGCTCCTACTAATGGACTGCTTTTCACAGCTTTACACAAGCTTAGCCCCGAGGGTCGGGAGCCACGGTGCACCCCCCCCCGGACACGTCGCCCGGCGTCACTCGTCTCTCTGGGGGCTGCTGCGGAGAGACGGATTCACGCCCACGGGCAAGTAGGACTCATCAGTTAACGTGACCTGCATGTGTCTGGACTGCCATACAAACCCAGAGCACCTGAAGAAGACTCTCACAGGTGGAGGGAGGGCAGGGAGAGCATGTGACCCCCCACCACCACACTGTGCATGTGTTTGGTCATAAAGCAAAGATGTGTACAAACTGAAAAGCCGACGGAGTCATTACAAATCATTAATCAAACAGCCAGAGGGAAAAAAGAGTCCGTGGAACTGACAGGAATTTCTGAGCGCCCACACGAGACAGACGACAGTGGAGACTTTGTTTTGACTGCGTAAATGAATCTGACATCCAACCAGGTTCAGCTCTTCAGGGACACTTCCGCTGACAACCACTTCCCATACCTGCTGTGATTAAATCAATGTTATTATCACGAGTGAGTCACAGAGCTTTACAAAGGGCGCTGGGGCGGGTGAATGAGGAACCATTAAGTTTTCACAGTACTGATCAAACAGTGTTCCACCAAGAGAGCTTTAAACTGCTAAATCCCTCCGCCAAATTACTGACGGCAGCCCCGGATACAAACGCAACCGAGAATCAGAAGCCTCCAGAGCGCTGCTACCACCTACATTCCATCAAAAATCAGCTCCGTCCGCTCCTCCCGGCCCTGCTATGCTCTTCTGCGCTCTACGCACAGACATAAAAACATATCCAGCAGAAGTCACTAGTGGTCGGGAGCAAACGTGCTCAGAGCACCAGCCAGTGGTTGTGTGTTAATGTTTGGGCACATGCATGTGCTGCATCCCTCTTCTTATTATGAAAAACTATCTCATGTAAAGCTGCAGATAAAACCTTGATTATTTTAGTTCACGTATTCATTTTTATACAGTAATTTATTTCACATTACAGTGTGTATAATGAAAAATGTCCCTTTTTAAACCTATTAAAATAGTTTTCTATGCAGCATATAAGGTCATTTAGAAACCTACTTCTAAATAATGAATGTAGACTCAGTCCATGGTGTTTCTTTTATATGTGAATGAAAGAAAACGTTTCCTTCTCTACCATGCTTTCATCACTGGCCACCTGAGGAAGCCTCACAGTCTTTCCTGCATATTTACCATGCTCCGCCTTCTCAATATAAAACAGTGGTGCTTGAGTTGGATGCAAATGCTTCACAGGGCATTTTGAAATTCAAATAGTTTATGGGGTCCACGCATCTATGTTTACTCCACGATGACACGTTCAATGGGGATTTCAGGGCGAAGTCACAGCTGTAAAAACACAATATGTCCTCCTACCATCCTCGCGTCCTCTGTCCCGACTTGTTTACCACTGTCTCGACTGGCTGAGTGAGGCTGAGGACAGTGTCCCACACCTCTTGTTGAGCTATATTCATCTTGATCAATGAGAGCGTGTTTGTGTGTGTTTACAGTAAAACCAAACCACACCCGTCGGTTCCATTTTCAGATGCGTAGGTTTGGAGTCATAAAAAGCTCACAGACACACCCACAACACGCACAGCTTTTCCATCTACTATAGCCTGTTAAAGCCCATGAAGCTGATGCACACTAACCCTAACCCAGAAACAAGGAAGCTAACAAGCTGTAATCAATTTCATGCTCCTTTAGGACACCGCAGAAAACGGCCGTCCACATTCTGCTGGTCTGCGTTAAGGAACGGTCCGACTGTGGTGGACGTACCTCGTGTCCAGAGTCCATGTGGAGAATTCATGACCGTCGGGGTCAGAGACCACGTTGGCCGTCCTCGGCCAGATGGGGTGACGTTTGATGGGAACCAGCTCATGACTGGCCTCCCATGTGGGGTCACGGCTACAACAGGTCCCCATCCGTCCACAGGCGACTCCTTGCTGGATAATCAGAGACTCCTGTCAAACTCCCTCACTTTGTATTTCCCGAGCGCTCTTGATCTAGCAACCTCTTTCCATCTCTTCTAAATGTCATCGTACCACAACGTTTTTTTCCCTTTGGCGATGTAGACGCCTGTCCTTCGTCCTCTTCAATCAGTACATTGCTCGCCGCTGTTGATTCTAGTGTCACCCTTTATCCCCCTGTCCTCTTTCTCTCCAATCTTCCCAATGCTCCTCACATTATTCCTCTCTCCCCAAACTGTGTTGTAATGTTTTGGTAGCCTGGCCCTGGCGGCCTCGCCCATCTCCTTCCACTGAAACAGAAGTGTTACTGTCTCCCACGGCAAGCCACAACACTGTATCAACCATCTTTTTGTTTCTCTCACTTGCTGTTTGCATCTGTGTTCTTCAATCCCTCCTTTGTGTCCGTCCTCCTTTGCTCAGTATGGAACACAGATGGACCCCCACCCCCACCCCCCTGCAATTCCAAGCTTTTCTTTTGGTCCACAGACAGTGGACAGTCATGTAGGGGAGAGCGAGACGAGTCGGCCCTACACTGCAGAGATGT
Organism: Microctenopoma steveboyesi; assembly: GCA_032359275.1. Classification (NCBI taxonomy): domain Eukaryota; kingdom Metazoa; phylum Chordata; class Actinopteri; order Anabantiformes; family Anabantidae; genus Microctenopoma; species Microctenopoma steveboyesi. Next base: position 18,036,758 of record JAUMHF010000023.1, on the reverse strand, counting down.
GTGGGCTGGTTGTGTGGAGAGCAAGCTTTTGGCCCATATTTCCATTTCTATGCTCAATATTTGATGCACTTCCAGGTCCAGTGCTGCTACAAAGTGTGTGCAGGTATCTGTATACATCAAAAATAAAACAGCCTCTTATCAAAATGAGTTGGATCCTGTGTCTTATAGAAAGTATTAGAAGCCTTCTGCTACACGCCGTAACAAACCTTTAGTACAGATGTTTGATTAAACCACTTATTTATTCCACAAAGGTGAAACTAAACTAAAGATTTGTTAACTTCCACGCTTCATTCATTAACTGTAAGCCTGCCTCATGCTCATCACCTGTAGTGTGTCGGCTTCTATTTTGAGGACCAAATAAAAAGGATAATTGAACGAAGGGAAAAATCAAAGAATGGAGGAAAAACTGAGAATGCAAGTGAGCAGTCGATAACAAACCAGAGGGGACTTTACTCCTGTACAAGATGCGGAGAGGAACATTTGAAGGCGGAAGGAAAAATAGAATACAGAAGCTCATAGGTTTAATGTCTGTCAAACGTACTCGACTACAAAGAAAAACCTGCACATAAAGTTGATGCACGTCCACATATCATTAATCGAGGCGAATAAGAACAACCCGAGCAGTGTAGCCAGGCTGACAGAGAGATCTTTACAAATAAAATCAGAACTATTAGAGAGAAAATTGATCAGATCCTGCCTGGCATGAACGTAACGTGTCCAGCAGCTCTAGATTTGCTTACTTAGACTACTTAAAACATGTAGATCATGCAGAGTTCATTTCAATGATTCATTCAGCAAAACCATTGACTTGTCTCCTAGACCCCATCCCCGCTAGCCCGCTGAAGAAGAATCCACTTTATTGTCATTGATACATTTTTACATGTTACAACAAAATTGGTCCTCTGCATTTGACCCATCACCCGTGGGGGGAGCAGCGGGCAGCCACATGGCGACCGGGGAGCTAGCGCTGGGTGTCTCGCTCAGGGACGCACCTGGTATGGGGGGTGGGCTGGGTGCCTCAGCTGGGAATCGAACCCGGGTCTGCTGCTTTCCCAGCCCTCTGCCTTAACCACTCTGCTACTAGGCCACCAAGGATGTCCTACCCATGATCAGTAAGTCCATATTAGAGCTGATCAAGCTCTATCAGCAGGTTCTGTACCACAGGCCTTTAAAATAGCTGTAGTTAAGCCTCTACTGAAAAAAAATAGTCTTGACTCAGGGATTTTAGCCAATTATAAACCAATATCTAATCTACCCTTTATCTCTAAAATCCTTGGAAAAGCAGCTTTGTGACCAGCTGCGCAGGAACAAGCTGTATGGAGATTTTCCAGGCAGGATTTAGAAGAAATTGTAGTAGTACATCGAATCGACATGACATCACAAAGGAGCTGATACACTGAGCGGACGAGGCTTTAGGTAGCACAGCATTTACGACACTGATCGAGGAAAAGTCATTAACACAACCTTTTCACAATGACACCAAAATTAACCAACAAAGCAGTCGCTCTACAATTACCAGCTACTCAAGACAAATTAAGTCGCTCCAAATGGACTTAAACACCCATGTTGACATTAGAAAAGGGGGGGGGGCAGATCAGATACACTGAACAAAAATGAGATTTAGGACAGGTGATATTTATTTTCTGACCAAGAAATTTGGGGGAAAACAGCTCGTTTTAAACATATATTTCATGTCAATGTTGACGAAAACCAATGTTGAAACCAAAGTGTATTCAAGATTCAAAAAACTGTATCAATCCCACGGGGAAAAATAAAAAATAAAGAAAATGAAAAGAAACCAAAAACATAGTTTTAATTTAGATTTAGCTCCTTTCACAGCTACTGTTATTTCTTCCAGTCACGGAAAATAAATTGACGAAAGAGAGGATGCAACCCCAAGCAGGAGGAATGCTGAAAGTCTTCTAGTCCACTGTGAGGAGAGATGAAGGACGGGGAAAGCGCGGCATGTTGTTGGCAGAAACAGCCATTAGAGACTAGAAGGTGCATCCACCTCTAGCTGTCTCTGCACGGCACATTTTTAGAGACGTGGCGGAGTTGTTTTTGAAATCTATACATTCATTTTACATCTTACGCTAACATTGAAAGCTCAGTGTGTAGAGCAGTCGCCTTCAGGCCCAGGGGTGAGCGGTTCGATTTCCAGGCCCGGCAAGCTACATGTCACGCTGATGCCCTGACCCTCGGCACCTCACAGGGGCAGCCTGTCCACGAGCAATGTGCCCAAAGGGATCAATAAAGAATCAACTATTATAACTGTGGTTTATTCCTTAGCCTATAAAGGGCAAAGAGTAAGATGTGATATGATATCACAGCATCTGGTCTTAACACAAAGACATGTTTTGTAGTCAGTCAGACATTTGGGATTAAGTTCAGCGCAATGAGCTGTGTAATTACATTTTGGCAACAAGAAACGAATGCTGAAGAAACTATGGTTCTGTTTCGCTGGAGTATACCACACAGCTTGAATTTGAAGGTTATCTGCAAAATAGTTAATGCAAACCGTTTTACCTTAGACAAACCGGGAGACTTTTTAATGTTCACTCTGACTTAAGTAAAGAGACTAAAAGAAGCCTTTTGAGAGAAGACACTTCTCTTTTATCATTGTTCGTCCAATATTACGAACCAGTGAAAGGATTCTGTGTTTAGATGTTGATAAATCATTAGGCAGCTGTGAACCTGACTGAGTCCTTGGGGGTTTCAGCATGAACACGGTGAGTCAGGCACAAACACTGACTCACTGTTCTCCATCGATCTCGAACATCCCTCACTGCTCCCCGGAGCTGGTCGGCTCTGTGATACTCTTCAGCTTTCTGGATGAGAAACTTTTTTCCAGAACTTCAGATGTACTTCTGGTACGTTGAAGACAGCAGCACGCCAGAGAAATGACTTGAGAAACAACACGATGCTACTGTAGCTGCTGTAATACAGATGTTCCTAAACACAGATTCTCACAGAGACCTCCCACGTTAAAAAAGCCAATACTCAATCATAATGAGTCAATGCCATGAGTCAGCGCCAGGTCACACGGGATTCTCCAAAGACAACAGTTCACAGGGGTTGGCCTCTCAGAAAACCTGCAGGTCAGGCTGAATCTGACCGTTGCTACCAAAGCTGAAGTTGCATTTAGCCGACCCCCGTTAACTTCTGAAGTCAGTTGGCAGAAGGTTTAGTAAGGTTAGTGCTGCCAGCAGTGATTCAATCTAGGTTCACCAGAATGTTTAGTGTGGGATGTGTCTGTGTCTTCTCAGATCTTCATGATCACATTTTAGATCGAATCAATGCAGAAAGTGTTTGCTGTGTTTTTTTCCGTGACACTTTATAGACAATTCTGAGTGAATGATTTATTTTACCCTGCAGCCCTTCCTGATACCAACTGCAACTTTCTCTTTGTCCAAATTAACAGTCTGGCGTCCAACAATCGTTACATCTGGTTAATGAGTAACTCTTCACTTGCTTATTCACTGGGGCACCTGGACAAGCAGCAGGCCGGGAAAGTCATGTGCCGAGAATACGTAGACATTTTGGTTCCATGAATGATGAATATTGTTGAGAATAAACACACTGCTCCAATGTTAATGTCAATGGTCTTCATTCTGAAAACAGACTAGGGCTCTTTTATTTATTATTATTTTGATGATTATAAGTGAAAACCAATATTAAATAATGATTCAATATTGAAGTGTGTCCCCTCAAGTCTTCTCATTTTAGGCGGACTTGATTACGACACTACTGTAAACCGATGGAGGGAAGGCCTTTCATTCAAACAGGAGGGTGGAATCTGGGAGACCTAACGGGATTAGGTGAAAATAAAAGTGGCTTTTGAAACACTGACAGGCATCATGTGAGAAGCGTCGAGGAAGGAGTGAGAGTGTGTGAGAAAGATGAGTGAGAGAGGCGCCGCCTCAGCAGATACCATCTCTGGGGACGAGTTGATGAAAGTCATAATGTCATAGAAATTTCTACTTTGTTTTAGTTTCTAAGGCAAACAAACATTAAATATTAACTTGACTCGGGAGAGAATATTCTTTCTGCTGAAACTATTTATCAATGCAAACCACAAAAAAGCTGCACCGACATCGACACAGAGACGACTTCTTAAATCACCAGAGTAAGGTAAGGTCAAAAACAGGTTGGACATATGTCAGAGAAGAAATAAGCTGCAGCCAGAAGCACAGAGGAAATGATTTACCCGACACCTCTGCGAGTTACTAATTTACCCCAGTAATCTAAAGCCCACTGAACAACAGTCGGAGAGCAAAAACATGTTAAAAAAATTAAACGCTGGCGTGTGTGTTTGGAGTTTTTTCGAGAGAAGCAGGTGTTGGATGAAAATATCTGGAGGGAGCGTCATTAAAAAGGGAGCGCAGCCAGTGTAGACAGCATTAGATATAAACACCGTCCTTGGGCTGACATTTGCAAGAAATAATCTTTAACTTTCCTGCTGTTCCCAAAGCAAACAAACTGGTTGGCACCTTCCACCAATCAGAACAACAGAAAAGCTATTGTTGACCAAGCTTTCTCTTCCAGGCTCTATTTGTCTGCCGGGGAACTGCTGGTTCTTTGGTTCAGCCACGGCTCCACAGAAGAACAAAGCCTCTTTTTCATTTGAGGACAAAGCGTTTTGCGACGGCGAGCACAAACCAACCCTATGTTCTTACGCCTTTCATATGATCCTTCGGTTTTAGGAGCGACGCTGAAAAGAGAATGGTGAAAAATGTTTTCTCTAGCATGTGGTGTGGGGCAAACAACCTCCAGGCTGAACAGGTGTCTCTGCATACATCAGTGTCGTGTTCACTTAGTGATAAAGCACATCTTATTCAAAAATCAAGAGTGAAGAAGAATGAACAGCAGCCTCTAACGCACCACATCGTTTCACAGCGTCTTTCCAGGGACACAGAATACTTCTGCTCTGACCCACGGTGATCCAATTCTCCCTGCTGGCTGGTTGCTAACTTTGTGATACATTAATTCAAGGCGAGCCTGCTGTGCACTGAGACAGAGTGCAAGTCAGGTACTGTTTTAATGGGCCTTTCAGCAAGCCTACGGGCCTGCTGGGCAGTCTGAGCGACTGAGCGTCTGTGAAAGGCTCCCGTGACTCTGTTAAACCTCTGGGTTTAAATCCTTGGATTTAACAAAGTCATTTAGAACGTTACATGACAAAACTAGTCTTGATGACATCTACAGACAACATGACACAGAGCGTTACAGGGTCTGAGACCTGCAAGGCCATACTCCTGACATGATTGTAAGCTGATTTCAGATAAGCCTCTTTGTCATGGCTTCGTGAAACCATCGTCGCGCAGCGTTCAAATCACTGCACAACCAATTTCAGCTCTGTGCCAACTTCAAATCTCTTCGTCAGCGAGCGGTGTGAGCTAATAGCAGCTGCATTTAAAGGTGAGAAACCATTTTCATATTAGCAAGCTGGATAAACACAATGCATTTTGCACTTCTGAGATCTATTTATAGCCACAAACATCCATTTGGGAGCTACCGGTGTGGTCTTTCATTGAAGCCAGTTACATTCAATAACACGCAGACACCCTGTTAGCTTCCTTCGACCATATCTGAAGATAAATACAGCAGCAAAGTTGGCTTCTTAGGAAACTGGGGGCACTTGGAGCGACCACAGAATTAGTTAATATCTTTTCCATCTGTACAAAACAACATGATGAAATGTTTAATCACTATGTGGTGCAACTGTTTTCCCAGTCGTTCAGATCTTTCAAAGCAGTAGTTTGACCCGAGGAAAATAAATGAATACACACTACAGCTTTTTGATCGGCGTATCGTGATGCTGGTCGTATGTGAGGCTCAACACGCAGTAACGGTTGGACTGATGATTCATGGCACTGTGTGTGAGAGGATCTAACGAAAGAGCTGGTAAAGTGAACCCCGCTTAAAGACTAGACCAGTAGTCACAATCTGACAGAACAAACACACGCGGCCGTAAAAAGTTCAACCAACAGGAAAGGCTCCCGTACACATGTATTAACTTTAAATGTTTCCAGCAGTGCACCTTCACGCTTTCCAACACCGATATTGAAATATGGCTGCATACCTGAGGGATCGCCATAGAGACCAACATCCCCTGATGCAGACACGGAGAGACTGGACATGCTGGTCTAGACTCTTCTGAATGTGCTCAAAGGTTCGGAAAGATTAGGAAGAAATGGTCACATCTCTCGTGCACGCTGAGAAACACATACAACGAGGCGTATGTGAGAGTGGGTTCAGCCCACAAAGGAGGAACTCCTCAAACCGAAATCATACCTGCATCTCACTTATCCATAGAGGAGGGATTATTAATGCAAGCCCAAGCAAAGAACAACTGAGCGTAAACACTGGGGATGGACAGGAATGAAGTGCCAAGCAAACACCCAGAGGCAGACCAACAATCTGGCTGTTGAAGCTGCTGCTACCTCGTCAGATTGTCTGCATGGACACAACACTCAAACGTCTTACTTAATACTTTACTGTTATTAATTAGTCAGAATCTCGTGCAGTGTCGAGTTATAATCCTTCAGACAAGGTTTCCTGTAGCATCCTGAATACAGCACATCTCCAATACCATCAGGAGAAATAACACCTCTGTGAAATGCATCTGCCGGAACAAACACAGATGCTAGTTCAGACAGAAAAGAGTTCAAATTAAAGAAAAGGACTGAATAGCTGACAATAAAGTAGGACATCGTGTGTCAGAGTGTGGAGGTGACTTAACTAAACGAGCCCGATCTAAGACGCCGTGCTTTGGCAGAGAAGACCTGAGCAGGCTGCTGACTAACAGGGCGTCAGCAGCGACTTCAGCAGCATGAGGACGACTTCCTGTGAATGGCTTTATGTGAGGAAGCCGTGGAGATCCTGAGCCGTCACCCCACAATGAAAACTGGATCCACGAAAGTTACCGCAGCGACGCCGTCTAGGCTCTTCAGCCTGGGCAGTAGTATCTGACAAACGATTCGTCCTCACGAAGCAGAACCACGGCTGGGGCTGCTCTTCTAGAAAGTTCGACGAAGAAGCGACACAACTATGTGACTAATACTAAAAAAGACTCTCTTGAGCAAAAGGTGAAGTTCTAACAAAGAGGTTGGGATGTGCCGCATCCCTCTCAGAAATAAATTCATCTTACATAACAGATAAATTAATTGTTTAAAGGCCTCTGACCTGGATCTTTGTTTGGAAAATAAGCCAAAGTGGATCTTTAGAAATTCAGAAAAGCGTCAGAGAAAGTTAAGAGCGTCTCCAATCCGACGGAAAACACATCACCTGGTCCGTCTTAGCAGCGGGAACAAGGCTGGGCTTCTTATCGGAGCATAAAAACACGGTGCCCTTCTTTTTGCTGGTAATAAAAACATTTTTCAGATAGTAGAGGCTCCAGAACAGACAACGGTGGAGCCCAGGGAGGCCGTTACATAAGCATGGCCTCCAGATAAATGGTGAATAGGATATTGAGTTTAAAGGCTGTTATTACTTCACCTTGTTATTTCTGTTCAAAAAATGCCATAAGCACATTCAAAGTTTGGATACGGACGCAGAAGACAAAGGGAACAGTGTCCTGCCCCAGTTTTTCTTCACGGGCTCTCGCTTAAATCAACAGGTAAGACAAACACACATATGAAAAATAACTCAACCAACAACACTCCAGCTGCTCTATTCAAGACGGTTGTCTGAGTCACACATACGGCAACACCGATTCAGAAGAATGGTAATTAACAGCGTCTGACACAGCACAGTCGTTCGCGACGACTCTAAAACTGCTTCTACGTCGTTTATCATCAACAGCAACACCACCGACCTTTGCCCCGTGTTATCTGCGACGACGCCGTCAGCACAATAGTCGAGTGCAGAGACGTCGTTAAACACTAAATTAAGGGTATTACGGGACCTCAGAGCAGCTGATTACTGACAGAGCTGTCAAAACGCCACAATGCAAATGCTCCTTCTCCATCTAACAGAGGCTTAGGAGGAAGCATATGAATATTTAACACGCAAAGAAAATAATTATGCAGCAGAAGCGTCTTACAAACAAACCCACATACAGAATCGGATGCTGGCGTCAGCTGGGTGCCGTGTCTGCCGTCTCTGTGCTGAAGGACATCATATATATGTAGTAATCTGTGGTGCTAGAGAAACAACAAGACCAAGAGCTGAAAGGCGAAATTCAGATAATAATCCTGTTGTTGCTGTCGGAAAAGGGAAGAGGAATGTTTTAAGCTACGAGGAAAGACAGGAACACGCGGCACAACTGCTGAGACACTTGTTAATGTGACTGGACAACTGGTGGGACACAGCTGGACCAGAGGCCTGTTCCTCATACGTAGGCAACCTGGTCAGCAGGTTGACATGATCCTGAATGTGCTGGTTCAGGGTGGGCAATTCTAGTCCATCCGGATCCAGATCAGGTGAGTTCAGTCAACCTGAAGCTGGACGATGCCAAGTCTGATACCCCACATGGGCAGCCTGTCCACAAAGGATTTCTCATTCGTGGGATAATATAAGATCAAATCTTATCTTATGTTATTGAGGGTTTTCCCGGTATTCCAGAGTAGGTAGGGCACGGACAGTGGAATGCTCCGTCCCCCGTTACAATGCAAGATGAGCTTGTTGTCCCGGCAACACATTTGCAACCTCAGACCTGATTGACTGGAGCAGGTTTGCTCATGAGATTTGAACAGAGTTGGACCAGGAAGTCGGTGCAGCTACGACCCCAGTCCTCACACACCCTGTTGAAGTTAGATTTCTATTTACTGCGGACCACAGGCCAGAGCACCAAAAGGCACCACACTGCATCTTCATGTAGCGCAGCCACGACTGAGACATCATCAAGGCTAAAGATCAAGCTCTCCTTTCAACTCCTTTTTCCACTCACACGTAATCTTCAGGCATCACTGCAGCGCGACCAACAAAACCCTCAACAGATCTTTACTTTGCTTGGCAGACGCTTTTATCCAAGGCTGCGTGTCTGGCTCAAAGACACACCTGGTAGGGGATGGACTAGGAGTCAGACGGGATTCGAACTTGATGCCTTCGCTTGCAGCAGTTACAGTCGTGAAGTTTGATTTGTTGCATTTAGATAAAGAAAATAATATATTTAACAATATGCAGTGACTCTTTCAGCCAGATTAGTGTCATCTGTCCAAGATAAAGGTGGATGCTGACTGTAAAATACTGCAAAGTGGTTCCGATACTAGTAGTAATGAAAAAAACTGGTTGATGCGTCACAAATTAACTCATACAGAAGTTCACAAACGGACAATTACCGTAACTGTACGAAGAGAAGAAGTTAAATTCCGTAAGTTCAGCATGCGCAGCCTGACACCTGCATCTCAAGCAAAGCAGCAAATGAGAGCCGACGGGTCATTAGCGGGTCATTAGCGGGTCAGGCCCAGCCACACCGTCCCCGCGGTGATTAGAGGCAGGATCCGGTTTAAGCCCACGGTAACTTCCCGGTACTTACTTGATGAAGTAACTGGCCCGTTCGGGTGTGAACCCTTCCTCCCATCCGCGGGGCAGGTCTGCAACACATGAAAGCACAGCGCACACCTGTTGGTCACACCTGAAAGTTCGCGGGCTGGGCCCAGAACGGACAAACACACAAACTAAGCAGCGAGAGAACACGCGGAGCGGCCCGGTTACCTGAGCGGATCATGTGTCCGGAGTTCACGGGTTCGCCGGCGCGGGGGTGCAGCCAGGTGGTGCTCCGCGTCTCATCGCTGGCGCGCGGGCAGAGAGAGGAGAGAGACACCTGTTACACGGCGGGAGGAGAACAGCAGCGCTCCGCCACACCGAGACACGCCATGCGAGGAAACGAGCGCTCACCTGATGAAGAAGACCCTTCCGTCCCCGCACACGCCGTAGGACCAGTGTTCAGGTAGGGCGTCCTGCCCGAGAGGCGCCGCCATGATCCGGCTTCACGTCCTACTTCATGTCCGTCCCTCTGCGCGGAGTCTCCCGGGAGCTCAGCGATCACCGCCGGGGCCGGCGGTGCCTTCAGGAACTCACCAGAAGCACGTTCATCGGAGCATCACAGCCTGCACGCGCGGCTCTCAGCTCAACGACGAAGGGTCTGAGTCACAGACCGAGAGTTTCTGCCCACAGCAACGTTTCTGAAACACTGCGCGGTGTTTCTTCTTAAACACGTAACAAAACGTTGTTCATATGAAACGAAACACCGGCGTCCGCTGTACTCAACGACACCAGTGACGTCACTGGGCGAATAAAACGGTATAAAAGTACAGAGTCAGAGGAATGTGGACTTTAGACCTCAGTTTTACGGAAATACTGCATATTAGGGACATGTTTTTGGAGGCAGACTTGACCAAGAGGCAGGGCCGGATCTACAAGGGGGCAGCTGCCCCCCAGAACCTTTATGCCTCCAATATGTTAAAATAAATTTTAGAAAAGTCTGTTTTCATTTGTCAAAATTAATATTAATTCACCAAAATATGTAACTGTAAATTAAATATCAGCAAGAGATAAAAATACAATGAATAATTTTAAGGTGGTGATATTTACTTGACCTTTACATATAGAGAAATTTCACATGCTTCCACTGAGGAGGTCCAGCGTTGCCCCCCTGCCCAGACCTCTTGCCGCTTCTTTATATTTTTAGCTAAAAAAAGAGGAACCATTGGTAAAAAAAACTACTGAAAAAACTGAACTAAATCTTTCTCCCAGGTCCTGACAGAGAATTTCAAATCTGAATCTGGTACATGTGGTTTAAATAACGTTACATTTGTCTAAAGTGCCATTTATATTCTATGTGTAACATGCAAAATAGATTCATGGATAGGAACAATGCCTAAAGTGGAAAGGTTTCATTGAGAGTGTGTGTGGTGTCTGAACAATAGATAAAGGTGTAAATGCAAAAATAATTTTTAATAGGTGAGATTACATGTGTGCATGACTACTGGAAATAAATGCTCATAAAGCACCAACCCCACAGAAACTGAACGATAACGACAGGACACTGTGTCCGGATGTCAAACCGTCTCTCTGCAAAAACCTGAACCAAGGCTGCTGCTCAGCTGCAGGAAAATCCCTGTGAAACATCGTGAGTCGCTTTGGACAAAAGCCTCTGACATACTGGAAGGAAACGTTCCGAGCTCACAGAGCGTTACTGGGTTTCTGAATTGAAGTCATATAATATACACATAAATACGCATCTTTTATGGCGATATGAACTTTTCCTCCTAATTAAAGTAAATCACTTTCCACACCTTATCACATCAGCTATTCCCGATGTTTATGGTTATATATGATGCATATCATTTATTTAAAAGATCTTTCATATAAAGAATGAAACCCAGAAATCATCATCATCACTAATGGGATTTTCAACAGTCTTGAAGGCACCAAGGTTAGAAAAGAACAGACTTCCATGGAGGGACTTGCTTTGTGTTTCCTCTGGAAATAATTAGGGAGAGTGAACTTTAGCGTTGAGGTGATTTAACTGGGAATGATGATAAGATGCAAGATGTCTTTTAACCAATTAGGAAGCTCATCAAGGAAAGCTTTGATTTTAAGTACTCTGCACACAAGTAGATCCTCAGACAAGTGAGCCCACTTTCAGGTACTTTACCTGAAGAGGAAGCATTAGTAGAGCTTTGTTGTACTTAATTAACGTATTCCTAACAATGCTGATAACGTACTGTACGCTCTTACTAAGCAAAGCATGTATACAGCAGCAAGGCGCCATCAGATGCTAATATCATCCTGCTGGTGTGTCAGTCAGTTACGCTGTAATATTTACATGCAGCAAACACGTTACTGTTGGTTTTCCTCCGTGGCTCATTAAGGTAAATATGAGCCTCTGTCAGCTGTCAGGCGCCGTTTGTTCAGAGTCACTCATCAGGAACTCTGAGCTCATTGGAATTTCATTTTCCAAAGTGACTCCACATCCCGGAGGCGTGCGCTGGCATGCTCCTGACACCATGTTTCCCATGCAGCCCTATTATTTAGAAATCCACACTTGGAAATAAAAACAGTTCACCTGAGCTGCTGTTCAGCAGGAATTTCCTTGTCAAAAACAGTCATTTTCAAAAGGGTGGAACAACAAAAAGACTATGTTGGCGTCACCTGCCTGCCTGGAGTTTGTGATCTTAGCAGAAAGACACTTCAACTTGTTTAAACTCAGCAAGACCAGGCTGTCGTCAGGTTTAGTTTATTCATTCATCCGAAAATGACCAGCGGTCCACATGTTCTTCATGTCTGTGGCCTTTTGTGCGCCTGTGTTCGACTTCCTCTCTCTCGTGTTTGGTTGGCAGCTCTTAGTTTGGAAGCACCTCAACAACAACAAAAGAAACTCCTGACGAGGCAGAGGGTGAAGCTGGAGGGCAGGTGGAGGTCGGCACACACACACACACACACGTAGGGGGATTTTTCTACCTCTAGTATTAGACAAAGTATTATTGTGAAAAGAGAAAGCGCTCGCATTCAGCCTGACACATCAGCAAGTCAAAGCTCTGCCAGCTGCTCTGCATGAGGGCGTTCAGGTGCCGGCTGCTGCCCGAACGCTGAACTTCTCACACGTCTCATATTTGCAAAGCAAAACACACACGCACACACCAAACACAACGGTGTCTCACATGAACCAATACTAGGAAAAACTGTACAACTTTAATGCCTCATTAGTTTATTTGTATTTCTGTTAATAGTATGTTGAATACTTCTGTGTTTCTAATGTTTCATTTGACAAGAAAAATTATTAAAGCTACAGTATTATTTTATATATTTAGTGGTAGTGTAAAGTCCGACTCACTAAACAACCTGTTGGGTTGATTGAATTGATTCGATTCTGACGGTCGGTTGGAATCACAGTGACTTTGATCTGCACAGAAACGACAGCAGCTTGTGCAGAGGCTGCAGGAATCTCTTGACCAAGGTTTTATGCACACTTCAGCCATGGTTGTGTGTGTCTTCGGTGTATTGTGCAGTTACATCTCACGAAAGTGAGCCAGGAACAGCAGGTTGTAAGGGAGATGTTGTTGCTTCCCTTCCTGATGCTGCAGAAAAATAACTCAGTGCAGCTGTGTGTGTGTGTGTGTGTGTGTGTGTGTGAGGCTGCTGAAAGATGCAGGAGAAGGGGAAGAATGCAAACACACACAGAAACAGAGAGAGAGAGAACAGGATTCAGGAGGAGGATCTCATCTCCACACCCGCCCAATGCAAACACTGTGGGTCCTCTCACTACAGCTTCAGCTAAAGGTACAAGAATGTGTCTGAAACACGAGGACACCTCTTTTTGTTGTTATATACATAACCAAGCACAGGATCTGTGAGTCTTAAATGTTTCTGTATCGTAAAGTCAAATTCAAACAGCCGTTTCTGGAGATGTCAGTCTAATCTACACCACCTACAGGCAGGACGTCCAACAGCTTCCTCAGTTTCAGCTACTTTATTAGGAACCTGTTCCACCTACAGGTGTTTGTTAAATGATTTCTATTCAAAAGACACAGGTTCATATCTTATTTTACATGTGGATTAGGCACATGCTCATCAAGACAAAACTAATTAAGCAGTTATAGCTGGATGTCATTTGTCCCGCAGGGTTGAATCTATGATTTGGATGTGTCACATATAAATTCTGCGAGGTCTAGAATTAACTGAGGGAATTCTGGATTCAGGTAAATGTTGTTTGTGCATCAAAGCAATGGGTCCAGAAAAAATGAACTTGGCACATGCACATGGATGCCTTCAGATTGATCAGATCAAACTTTACATGAATCAGATGAAACTTTACATGGATCTGATCAAACTTTACATGGATCTGATCAAACTTTACA
>JAUMHF010000023.1:17945679-18017017 GCA_032359275.1 Microctenopoma steveboyesi | reverse complement strand
AAAGGTTTTTAAGGAAGAGTGTCAAACATTTAAAATGTATGTTACGCATGTGTTACCGTGGGTCCTTATGGGTTAAAAACTCTGACTAACTTGGCCTATAACATTTTGCAAGGTCTCCAGGTTTCTATGAAGGTTTTGCCATTGACTACCATTATAACATACATTTTTGATTATACTATAATTTTAGCATAAAGCCCTGTTTTACTTTTCACTGCCTTTTTTAATAAACTTACATTACTAAACAAATACATTAAAATCTATTTTATTGTCAATTGTTGACATATCTCAGGGTGAACACACCCCCCCCTCAAAAAAATCCTATTGCATATTGCATATTTTGTGTTTTTAAGAAAATGTTGGTAAATTGTCCCAAAATGGCATCAAATGTTAAAAGACGTTTAAGACATGCATGAACATTTGATAGTTATGATTTGGACTGAAGGTGGTAAAAAGATTTAATGCAGTGAAAGTAAAAATAATTCTTAATTTATAATATTTTTATAGCACTTTTTAGAAAGTGGACAGCACCCAGATTTTATCTCGTCCTTTTAGCCTGTTGTAGTCATGTCCCAACAACACACCCTCAGGAGAATGTAAATTTGTGAGGGTGTTCTTTGCATATTTCTGGGACATTGCGTGCCGTCTCCACTTTGTGATTATGTCACGTAATGTCCCTACACAAGAATGAGGAAAGAGGAATGTGGTGAACAAAACATCTTTGGCTGCATTTTGTTCTCGTACAGAATACAACAGATCTTTGTTCAGGCTGCGACGGCTGCAACAGCACAGCGTAACAAATTTTATTGATTTCACAAAGCAACTAATAACAAATTTGCTACTGATGTTTTCTGACATTTTTCCTTCAACTTCTCGTGGTAACATCTACGTGATGTTACCACGAGAAGTTGAGCGAGTCACATGGACAAAGTGTTTGAATCTCTGCAATAAATCTAATGATAAATGCAACAATCTTTAAAGTCAGCCCCAACAGGCTGCTACTGTGTCATCATAGATCAATAGAAGACAAAAACAATACCAAGGACCGCACCAGAACATGACAGGCATCCGACATGCTTAAATAAAATGTTTCAAAACACTTTGTACTGTAAACCTCTGCTTCCGATGACAGCATCCTCATCCTCTACGTTTCACTTCTAAATTCACCACCGTGGTTTGCTCGACATATCAAAACACATAAAAACACTTAAAACCCACCGTAGAAAACAAAAGCAATAAACAGAAGCTCCATAGGGCGTAAATAAGTTACATTACTAGGTCAGTGTATAAGGAATACAAAAACATTCCACAAATTACTGCTGAGGTTCCCATGAGAAAGTGTCAGTCAGTGCAACAGTCACACACGTAGAAAACCTTTTGAGGTACAAGGTTGTTCAACTTGAGACCGAACATCAAAGTTGGCCTAAAATTAAATTCCTAATTGGCCCAAATCAAAATCTCCGTTGCATTGCAACCAATCACAAGTTCTCACCCGAAAAGGAAACAAACATTCAGTGTTCATATGTTTTATTCCAAGGCACTGTCCAAGTACGCCCGGATCTTCTCTCTGTGGGGCGGCGTGAGGCAGGGGCTGATGACCCGGTCCGTTTCCCGGATCCGCTTCTGGAAGCGGTCCCGGTCTCGTGCCATTTCTTCCCAGTGTCCTTTACGAGATGCCTGGCGAGCAAACGGCCAAGTACGCATGACGTGGACTTGGACAACAGGAGAAAAGCACACCTGAAATCCACAAGAAGAGGTTTTGTTAAACAACAGTAAAGGTGTGAAAATACCCACAGTTCCTTGATAAGTGTTTGTATATAAGCCGGGACTTAGTTTTCTGCCTCGGGGTTTTTTCTGGTCTCGGGTGTAACTCGGTCTTAATTGACGCAAATTTCAAATGACTTTGCAACACTGCTGCAACTTCACCTGGTCCGGGTGGAGGTCAAATTCTCTGCTGACTTGGAGTCACATGAGTCGCTTAGTCATAACGACCCACAACGTTGCTAGGCAACAGCAACCAACAACTCTGCCTAGCACACTGTGCAGTCGAGCGCGTCCGCAAAGCCACAAATCAGCCGTTATCTGAGACACTCAGACTCGAAGACGCAGCAACAGTCAGCAGAAAACTGTCCCGTCATATTCATGTACTAACTAAACGCTAGATTGTTCTTCAAGATAAAGACGTGTGGTTTCAGTTAATATCTAAATATATAACCTTTTTTTTCTCCACTGGAATAGTGACATTTTTAATCAAGAGACGCCCCACATGACTAATTCCATGCTTCGCGTATCCCACTATGAGTAGTTTAATAATGACCTTTTTGTGGGTGGTGCCGGCCTCGGTCTCTTTTTCCTCCTCTGGTGGTGACGGAGGTTTTTGCCCAGGTCTTTTCCATGGCACCAATGTCTTATCTGGGCGGGAGCGATGCTTTGACGGCCTGTTTGGCAGGGAAGGCTTAGTGACTCTAGGTTTTTGTGGTTTCTCCCTTGTCTCGCATTTCTTGCCCTTTTGTGTTTGGCGGACATCACGGACACCAGCGTCTTCTCCAGACTGGAGTGTTGTTGCTGGGGAGCTCTGGAGGTTGGCCTGAAAGTTAAGAGGGTGATAAGGGTCGTCGTTCTGGCAGAGAGATCTCCAGAGCTGCTCTTCTTCGTCGTCCTCAGAGGAAGAAGGAAGGCTGCTCTCCTTCTCTTCAGTGTCGCTGTCTGACTTGGGGGGAGGTGCGTGAAGTGAGGCCTGCTGGGTAGAGATTGTGGTGGTTTGGGGCGATATGGTGCCGACTGTGCATGCAGTGAAGCACATGGGATTATAGGGGTCTTCGGGGCTGGTGAAGAACTCCCAAAGCCTTTCACTCTCCTCCTTGTCTATGTCAGGGCTCGAACCATCCGAACTGGCCCAGCTGCTCCAACTGCTCTCGCTGTCAGAGCGACTGACCCAGATGTTCAGGCCTCGAGGACCTAACATCTCCTCGCTGGCCTTGTTCAGGGCCATAAAATCAGAATCAGTGTCCTTTGCTTCGCTTTTACTCTTCCTCATGTTTGTGTTTGTTGAAATACACGCAGAGAAAAAGAAGGGGTTGTATGGATCACTAGATTTTGAAAGAGACTCCCAAAGTGCCTTACTTTCCTCACTGTCAAATTCCATGCTCTGGTCTTCCTCGCTACTCCAGTGAACACTCTTCTCCTCTTCTGAAGTGTCCTGTTTAAAGGTTTTCTCCTTTGAAATTTCCTGTTTGAAGATCTTCTCACCACTTTTATGACATGCATCATTTGAGCCAGAGCTGTCGCTGCTCGACACAAAGATGTTCCAGTCGCCAGGGAAGCCCATCTTCCAGGTAGATTGGTGTCCGAGAAAGATGCCGTCTTCTGCCCCAGCTGTTCTGGACACAAAGTCGTCCACTAGTCCGCAACACAGGTCGTCAGCTTGCAGACTGGACAGCAAGGCCTCAGCAGTGGATTGGCCGGTGAACGGGTCGCCAACGTCGCCACAGAAGTTAGAGAGGGGATTGGAACCGCCGACCATGACGCTGTTGTCTCCGTCAAACAGCGAGGAGAACAGGAAGGATTCGGTTGGGTTTGCTGCAGTGGTCATGTGCTGGATGTGCTGGCCGGTCTCATCTGTGATCCGTACATGGACCTCAAACCTAAACATCTGGAAAACTGAAAGAAAACAGGAGAAGTGAGAGAGTGAAATGATAATGATGGTCATCATGATCTCCTGCCTTTTCCTGAGCGACGGGTTTAACTCAGCAGTGAAGACTTTACTACCTGGATACTACTACTGAACATGGTCATGTGATATAAATGAGACACATAACTTCCTCCTAAACGTTGTTTAACGTGGTTGGTTCTGGATGTAGAACTGTGAACCCAAATTTAAAAAATAACACTAAGATAACCGCCTATATATAACCACAGGGACGTTGATACATATGCAAATGTTGTGTTGTGTTAATTTTAGATACCGATACTGAAAATGACCAACACGCGGCGACTTAATCAGCTTTAACTAAAAACGAAACTGTTCAACTTAAACCTGAGAAAAGATAACTGTCATTAAAATACGCTGAGAACTGGCTTTAACGTTAACTTTACGTTACGTTAAACGTACGTTACTCCTGTTTTTAGTGTCGGTGACTTTGAACACAACTTTTAAAAGCCGAGCAACAGAGTTTTGTCTTTTCTGCCTCTTACCTGACACGAAGGTGTAGTAAATGACCTGCACCAGGAGCCGGAGCTGCTCCCACAGCACGGTGAGCATCTGTTTGGTCCAGGGCAGGAGCGCCATCCCTCCGGAGCCGAACCTCTCCATCGCTGTCCGCTCACAACCCTTCTCCGCACCAGCGACCGGAGCCATTTTCCTTCTGTCCTCCCGGATCACGGCGGTGTTACGGGGAAAAAAGCTCCTCACGTATTCTGGTATTCCTCGTCTAAAACCAACAGATTTCTGGTGTTTGTCGGTGACAGTCGTGCGTCGATGTGTTGTCGCTTCATTTTCCGGCAGGTTCGTGCCATTTTTGGATCCTTTCGTCAAACGCGCTCGTGTGTTTGCTCCATGTTTCTGTGCGGTGTCGGTGTCGTAGTAGAGGCGAGTGTCTCGACGTCGCGGCACGATCGCTTAAAATAAACAAGTTGACGTCACGTGGGCGGCGCCGTGATTGGACGCTGCGCTCGTCACTCGCAGTAATCGCCCAGCCTCATCTCACAGGCCCCGCCCCCGATGTAACTTGAGGCGTGACGCATGGAAAGTGCCCGTAATTTCTCCTGTCACCAGGAAAACCCTTTTGATTGCCCAACCACACCTCAAGTTGCACTTTCCATTTTACAGTGTCACAGTAACTGTGTATTTTTACTTTGCCATCTGTAATAACCTTCGCCATTAGACAAACACTGGCTTTAATTAAAATATATCGGTTTCCTTCAGATTGTGGCCATGTAATTTGTCTTATTTGCAGAGTACACACAATATAAACCTTCACCTGAACCTTATGTTTGACTGTTATATTAATCTTTACTGTGTACCCACTTTTGTATACCACGTAAACAATGTTGGCACAATTTCCTTCAGGATAAAGTGAATTTTGTTACATCAGCAAGACATATTGCACTTAAGTAAACCTGCTCATTATGCAGTACAATATGCCCGTGACTGATACCGACACTATGTTGTTGACACATCAGTGTGTAAGGGTCACTGTAACAAAACCACGCACCAACACTGCAACCCTTGATGCTACCCAGAGACCACAGGTCAAACATGATTGAGGATCTTCTGGTCAATTTGGAGGTGTACCCTAAACATTTTTAGTCCCGTTGCATCACATCTGAAGGGCTGTGATATTTCTTTAGGTGATATAGTTTGGACTGTTTTTCTACACAATTCAGCAGTGCACTGCATCATGTTGATCATCTGCACGGTGTAGCTGTATTGGGACTTGGTCTTCATAAGTACATAAACAGAGCTCATTACTGCAGTGACTACTTGTGTTGGCCTGTAGTGTCACATGTGATTCTCGCTGCAGCAGAGATCAGGAGAAATAACGTAAATCCAGCGCAACGCTTCACCCGATTCACTGTAGTTTTGCAGTAGCTGGTGCATGTGACCCGTGTGTTAGATTTTCAGACTGGCTGCCCTGTACGTCAGTCAACATACTTACATTTTCCCCAATGTCACAAGCTACCTGCACCACCTTTGTGATCAACGTGTTGAGCACCAAGTTAACTCAAGACGTCCGACAAGGGACTACAACCACACAGCTTTTTGCTTGTCAAGTGCAAAGCGGTTCTAAGCCACTGATCCAACAAGGCATTTTCAAGTTTAAGGACCTCAAAGCTGTACCATGTAACAGTCTAGAATGGTGCCAACAAATACATCTGCTGAACCTCTTTGTATTTTTTTGCTGCTGCAACAGCTGGACTTCAATAAAGTGTTCTATTCCAGTAAATGAACTTCCTGAAGCCAGGCACAATGATTTTGCCACTACACCAAAAAGGTGTGCCAAGAATATGTTTCGTAAACTGGCGAGATGTAAATTAAAACAGAACAAATCCCAAGTTAAACTGTTTTATTAATCCAAAAAGTGTTGAGTTTATGCCACCAGAGCAGAAGCTGTAGAGGACTCACTGCAAACAGAAAACAAACACAGTATTAGAGGTAAAATTCAAAGCACAGAACCTTTTATTTGTACCCTAAGGGTAAGGTAATCTGAAGTCAATGCAACTGATATGAAATCTCTTGTTAAGAAAAACCATTTAAAAAACACTCTAGAGAACTTCTACCAACATTGTACTGTGTGAAGGGGACTGGCAGAAGCGGCACGTAGAAGCCAGTCTGCTAATTTACCTCCAATGTTTATATAGCACAACAGAAATATCACTACTCTCAATATGTGGAAGAGCAGGACAATGAATTGTGCATTTTCTACTCATGTAACCCATGTATATAGTTAGCAACTCTATACAACACTGGGATTAGCCTTTACCACTTTTCATAAAGAACAATATGTACAAACCAATTTAAATACTGAAGTTAAAGGAACAAGTATCTAACATCGGTCGTCACAAAGTACCTGCTAGGTGGTCAATCCCACAGAAAACAAGCACCTGGCAGGTGTCACGCGTATCATGTTCTTTTCTAAACCGAAACAAGGAAAATCTCCTATAGATGAACCAATACGTACTACTTCCAGTTGGGGGCCAGTACTCTCTTGGTCTTGTAGTAACGGGCCAACCTGTGGATCCTGCTCTCAATGAGAATCAGGCGGAACTTGGCATCCTTGTCCTGTAAGCACGTTAGGAAAAAGTTAAGACATGAATTGCTCAGTTTGTACAGTGAACCATCTAAACGTACAGCATGGGGACATTCACGATTGTTGGCGAACTTGTATCTCTACTCATAGAACCTTCTTCGATAGAGTTTGCAAAACTGTGTGGCACTTGGAAACTTAAACTTAGGACATTGTTGAGGACATTTCTTGTGGACATAAAACATAAGCTAAACAAGAAGCAACTGAAAGTGAAAATCAAATAATCACATATTTGACCATGTACCTTTCGGTTTCTCTCCAGATGCTTCCTGACAGCTACAGCCTTCTTGATCAGGTGGTACAGATCCTCAGGCAGGTCAGGGGCCAGACCCTTGGATTTGAGGATCCTCAGGATCTTGTTGCCAGTGACAAAACGAACCTGAGCCACACCATGGGAGTCCCTCAGAATCACACCTAGACAAGTGACAAAAAGGCTTAAAACTAGCAAACTGTATATTGCTCATAAACCATCAACTTTTTTATGGCAACACATTACAGTGGAAATTGATACTTTGTCAAGAATGTTGAGTCTTTTTAGGGGTTTAGTGTCTTGTCTAGGAACAATTGGACATATGACCAGGAATTAGAGGGATTTGCAACAGCCATGGAAAAAACTAGAGACATTTTCCCCTTAATTTGTGGCATTAAAGGACAAAGTACAACTCAAAATACATGTCACTTTAAAGATGAAGGCACAGCTTCAGTACCCAACTGTATTTAAGAAAATCATGTCAACATGCCTGAGATCACACATCAGTAAAATATTTGAGTTATTTTAAACACAGTAAAGTCATGTTATTCCCATAAACATGGACACATGGTTACCAAATAGAGATATGTGCACATGTGATGAAAACTGTTACGCGAGTGAATTTTACATACAAACATAGGTTGGTGCCATTACCTGCACTATTTTCAGTAGTATTTTAGTCTGATTTTACGCTTATAGCCAGACTGTTTAAGATATATCTATACCAGTGTCTTTACCCTGCACTTGCTTTGACTGTTACACAACAAAAACAATGTATAAAAGCATACAGTATTCAAAAAGATTATGGTTGATAAGTCACTTACCAATCTGCGAGGGGGTCAAACCCTTTTTGGCTAGCTTGAAGATCTGCTCTTTGACGTCATCAGATGTGAGCTTTAGCCACTAGAAACAGCAAAATGTTGCCATTATCACCAACCACACTGATTTAAACATGTTTCTACTACTACTAAAAAGAAGACTGAACCACCGTGATATGTCTGAATAGTACTCACAGTGGGAACACTGCGCCTGTAGGGCAGAGCTGACTGGGACAAGCCCTTTCTGTTAAAGAAATATATACACACAAAGTTAGACAACTTGGTCGTTTGACAGAGAAACGTGGACTAAAACGTCACATGCATATGCAGGAGCAGCGAAGAATGTCCAGGCGCAACGTTTAGCGAAGGTTGATGGCCCGGCCAGCTTTTTACCTGTGCTAGGGCTAGGGCACATTAATATTAACACCAAATGCACAATAACACCGTCTCATTCAGTGGTAAAATCAAAAATATGCAGCTGGGATGTTAACGTGCTCCGTATCGCTGTAAATCCCTGTAAATTACAGTCACACAGCAAAATCGCGGCGAGCCCACAGTGCTAGTAGCTTATGCTAGCTAACCGGAGATGGATGGCGATTTCAGGATGCAGGTTTTTAAGTAATTTAGGCGTTTCTTCGAAGACTTTAACCGCTCAATTTAGTCCTCAGTCCTTCATAACTGAGTTAGGAGTTATACCAAGTCAAAAAAACTGATATCCCAGGGCAGAATCCTAACTTTAAATGATGAAATAGGAGCTCACCCGGGAGCGTGCATGCGACCCATGATGGCGGTAGAGGAAGAGAGGCCGCACACGCGACAGAAAATGGTATTTTGCGCCTGCGTCGGAAATGACGCAGTTACGCTGAACTGTGCGTAATTGACGTACAGAAATTCACGCAAGTTCATGATCGTTAGCAAATGTGAACTTATTTTATCGCACTAGCTTTACATTAATTTCTTACTGGTATTTATTTATATAATATAATAATGGTAAATATAGTTATTTAGTAATATTGTATTTGTAGTTTAATCGTTTTCTTAAAAACAGGATTGAAAATATGCGGCAACTAAGAACGAGACTTGTTTCCTGTATCATTATGTTTGATTATGACATTTTTGAATTTTAAAATTTATTGCAAAAATAAGTAAACAGAATAGTTATGTATTACTATTTTGACATGGAAGTGGTGTATTCTCAGTTCATATGTGCTTACACTTAAATCAAAGTGTGGCAAAGGGATGTCTCAGTATAAAACTAATAGATGCGGCCTGTGACTGACCCTGAACTCATCAAATGACAAATGTTCATTTTTTTGTTTATACAAACAAACAACATGAAACAGATTTGTGCCTCGGAATTTATTGTCGAAATTAAACTTTCACAGCACAGACACTGTGCAGTCACAAACCTGGTAGCTAAATGTAGATATACGATTCTTCAATAAATACAATGAAAGTGGGTTTTAACTAATCAATAAAGCAACTGTTGTAGCTGTTTAACAAAAGCGGTTTAAATGATTAAAAACCTACACTCACTACTGTGACTGTAAGTAGACACAATTCACACAACAGAAACAAAACATTTGCTCTAAAAACATTTAATTTGCTTTAGGAAAGAGCGATTACAGTACACACGGATCCATTCAGGTTACAGGTCACCAATTAAAAATAAATAACTGGCCATGTTAATACAAACTCTGCTTGTTATCTTTGTACAGTCACTAAAAGAGTGGATCAAGTCACCAACATTTATAGTGCGAGAGTTGCTCTCAGATCATAATGTAGCTTTCTATTAAAAAACTTGATAAATTCATCTTAATTTCTTTATTAGAGATTAGATTTATAGTTAGAAAGAGGTGAGGAAAGCAGCTAATTTCTGCTCAGGTTCTTTTAAGTTAACATTGCCTTTTCAAGTGCTGATCGGTGATAGGTTTGACTGATATTCCTGACTCTAGATTCAGAACATTTTGTTCCCAACCAGTTACTCGTCCCAGCGTTATTACACCAATGTTGCGGGAGCGCTGCCCGACTCGCTCTCAACTCACTTTATAAAAACGAATTGAAAAGTGCAGCTTTGAACAATCCTTTGAAGGAAAACAACAAACTGAATTATTTGTCCGCTTTAATCCCTTCACTGAAGCATGAGCGTGTTCCAAAGCTTATGATACAATGTCCCGTTTAGGATGTGCTAGTGAAAACAGTCAAGTAATCCATGAGAGAAAGACCTGGTAGTGTGCATTTAGTACAAATCTGTCTCTGCTCTCTGCTGTCTACTGATATAGCTTTACACATTATACATTTTGTTTACTAATGACATATCACATTGTTAATAAAATACATTTAGCAATAAGGCCAAGATGAGCATTATAAAGAGATTGGGAGCAAAAACAAAGGCACCCTGTACAGATCCCTGTTGGGGAGAGTGGATTGATTTGCTGTCCTCGTTGACGTTTGGCACGTTTGTGGGAAATCTTAAGGTCACGGATGATTTCCTGGGATCTTGTGTGATGAACTACTCTACCCAGAAGTGTCTGCTGCAGAAGCAGGAAGCTTTGCACCCTACTTGTCTATAAAGAAAATAAACAAGGAAAAATGTAAAAACGAGTCCCCTTTCTATCTTTAAAAAATAAATGTGTCAATCTATATATATATTCTCTTCTCAAAGCAAGCTGTTTGGTCCTCTAATATCAAAATGTACAAATAAGTACAGCTCTTCGTTATAGTTTAGGAAAGAGAGGCGGAAATAAGTGGCGATTGTTTGTCACAGAAACAATCTTGATTAGTTAAAGTGGGAATGAAAGAACAGCAAAAAGCGAAGAGCAGTCTCCCCTGTTTGGTCGGCCTTCGAGGATGTGTCTGAAGGAGTTTTCATTTTGCATTCGTGTTGGAGGAATAGTGTCTGGAGCAACATGATTATGGTTCTAAGAAGTGACGTGTTCACACCACAGCCGTTCCCTGCTCTAACACCTTAAGAATACAAATTACCACCTGACTCGTGCAAATGAAAACGGTTTGTTTGGTTTGTAGGACACCTCACTGCTCAACCTTGATTACGTCAGAAATCCACTACAGACCCTCAAGTTCATGAACAGTATTCTTATAAACTCAAGGCTGAGTATTTTCAAGTAAGGTCGAATCCACTGCGTTCCCCATTGGATGAGAAGGAGGGAGGCGCAGGTTACTCCCAGCTTCAGGATGGTTTGTTAAAAGTAGGGGACGGCCGTAAGTTTGTACCACTTGACCGTCTCCTTGCTGAGGTCGAAGTCTTTGAGTCTAAGAGTGATGCCACCCAGAAAGTAGTTCTCCCGCAGCGACTCGGCACTGAGCACGCTCAGCTGCAACTCGCGCAGAGCCAGGGTTTCCTTGCTGTAGCCGCTGTACACCAGCTGTGAAGGAAGACGATGGAGAAGTGAGTGACATTACTTGCCCTTCTAGAGGTCGTCTTTCAGTTTTTTATTGAACTTCTACCAGCATTGAACGTCCACACCTAACAAGCCATTTCTATTGTTCACCTAATAAGCCTATTCATGTCAGAGGAGATGAAGTCCAGTTCCTACTGAACGGCGGCTTTGGGATGAGTATTGAACCTGCTGACCTAATAAGAAATAAGACCAACTTCCAGAAAACCTGACCCAACATACAGACTCTTTGTTATTTCATCTTTACTAACATCTCATCAGCTGGACCTAAACTACGACTTATGAGTTTATGAATGCATCGATGAAATCTAAAAAATGCAGCCAAGCATTTGTGGCATTTCCTAACCATCTCATTGAAGGTGGGGTTCCTGGTTTTCCTTGAGATCTTCGTCTTGCGTTTTGAAGTCTTGTGTTGGTCTGGAAGAAGGTAGGTTTTCACATACGGGTTGGGGTCCGTTCCATCTTCAGAAACCTGAACGAGAGTAGACAGATTAACAGCCCGACAACAGACAAACAGTAAAATCTGTCAAAGCAGCATCCAAGGGCGTCTAAACCTTTACCAGGTCTCTGATGTGCATGACCATGATGAAGAGAGTACTGTTCCTGTAGGAGATCGAGAGCTTCACTTCTCCTTCAACCCGGCCAGAAGTGGGACTCAGTGGAGGTTCTGCAACAGTCAGACACCACGCATCATATTTATGACACACTAACTGTTAATCATCAGTAAAGTCTTCAATACGAAGGCTACAGTACACGGAAATGAGGAATGTTAATACTCTCACGTGTCCATCATTGTGTGTATTTTACAGAGACAATATTAAAATTCTCTGTGAAGCCTGTCTCAGAATAACCGTCACAAAAGAAAAGCATTACAGCCTCAGTGAATGTGAGTTGGAGATGGGATGAAAAGAGCAGGTATTCACCAGGTGCTTTGGACGCAGCATCTAACCCTTCTGTCTTATCGTCCCTTGCAATCGGATGGAAAAAGGTGTAGATCAGGTCGCACTGAAACAGCAGATCCAACATGAGATGACCAACGGCGTATTACTGAGCAGACTGAATTATGTTGTGGGTGCATGTTCGTGTGTACCTGTGTAACCTCTGTGGAGCTCCTCATCAGATTGTGGACGTAATTATTGAGCTCCAGCTTCCTCTTGGTGGCCACTTCTTTTATGTGTGTGCGTCCGAGCACCATTTTGTTAGGAAAACTGGAGATAGGAAGAGAGCAGTGACATACTGTATTTACTATGCCCAAGAATCTGATGCAACTCTAAGCCAAAATACTGAGGTGCTGTTTCCATGGCAACCTCCTTTACAGGCAATGTTGAGTAAACAAACTCTGTGCTTAGTGTGAATGACCGTAAAGAAGAGAGATTTGACCAGTAGACGAGGTGACGCTGTACCTCGGCAGCTTCCAAAGAGGAAACAGGATCGTGAGTTTGTTGTGGAGCTCTTGAAATTCATCAAAAGTGCGGAAGACAAACTGAGGCTCACTTTGACCGTCCCTCAGGATCCTCACCACGTACGTCTGGACAGAGAGGGAGAGATGTCAAAGCTTTTTAATCCAGAACTGTGGGAGAAGGTTTAGGACAAACGGGACACAGCAGGACTCACGTAGTGCTTGTCAGGGTTGTATCTCTTCTGGAAGGAGAAGATAGAGGCATGTACAATGCGGCCCTCCTGCTTCAGTGTGTAGGTTTTGGGGGAAAAGGACAAGATGGGCTCATCATTGGCGGGAAGACCGGAGAACCGCAGCTGGGCAAGATTATGGATGAAGAAGTTGAATTTGGTGGCCACACTGCCCAGACTGGACTCTATCAACCTGGTGTCAGACAGGAGGCCAAACAAGAAAACATGAGAGATACGTTTTTATTTTTATCAAATATAAATGTGTTGTTTTGGCTTTAAGACAAAAATGCTAATGAAGCACATCTCCTGTCAAAGGTTTCATATCCAGCCTGATACTGGTTTCAGTGAGTCCCGAGAGTTGGTTGCTCTAATGTTATTTCCTGTGTCTATACTGCCACCTGGTGGTTTTTGAGTTTGTGGCAGAAATAGCACATCTGGTAAACACAGCAGCTCCGTGCATGGGAATAATTTAGAAAAGAAACTTGAGTGCCTGACATTTCCCTTTCTATTGATGTTCCCAATTTTAGGCTGTACACAAGTTCTGGGAATTACATTAAACACTTCAAAGAATCTGCTGAAACTGGGATTTTTTCAGGACAGAAGTTGAGGCACAAGAATTTGTGCAGGAGGGAGAACTTACCTGGTGAAGAATATCGTTGCCTCGGCGTCTGTGTTATGTGGCTGCAGTGCATCAAACACATACTTCAGATCCTGTGAGCCGCTCAGCTCTGGGAGGCCTGACAACGTCATCTGTGACACACCGACACACAACGTGAAGAGATGAACGCTCAAATTCACACACAGATTTTCAGTTTTCATTCAGAATAGAATAGAATAGAACGGGCTTTTATTGTCATTGTACAGGGATGACAATGCTCCACCCAGCAGCGGTGCATTTACAGAAAAAAAGAAATTATAAAAAGAACAAGAAGGAGAAAAATAAAAGTGGTCATGTATACATAGGTGGTGGTGACAACAGATGTGGGTGATTTACATGACAGTTACATGCTTTGCATTGATTCGGACCTTTGCTGTTTATGTGTGTGTTATGTTCTGGGTTGTTTGAGGTCCTGATGGTCCAGAGGAAGAAGCTGTCTGTGAGTCTGGTGGTGTGAGACCTGATTGACCTGGAGCGCCTTCCAGAGGGCAGCAGGTCAAACCGGTGGTGTGCAGGATGTGAGGGGTCTCCTGTGATGGCCTCAGTTCTCCTGAGGCAGTGGGTTCTGGATAAGTCATCCAGGGAGGGCAGAGGGCTTTTTTGGGGTTTTAATGACCCTCTACACAGCCTTCCTGCCCCCGGCTGTAGAGCCTTCGTACCACACACCCAGATTTACACAGTATTTTGGCAGATTGACCTTTTTATTACCAATCACTTTGTCCACTAAAATGTTAAATACAGGAACCCATATATATTATATTTAAAAGCAGATTGAAGACATACATCCTTGTTGTAACGACACAACGCAAAGCTGTGGGAACAAACTGTGGAGGTGCCTCCAACTTGCTATTTCAGTTTGTGTAGGTGTAGCAGCAGAAAGCAAAAAGGCCTTTGGAGAGGGGCAATACTCATCAGAAGCTGCAGAGATTAATTCACTGTTGGCTCGTCTCATTAGTCTGATGCCAACCACAGGGAAACATGGCAGAGCTGCATCATCTGGGTGGGGTGCAAGGCTGTACGTTTGATTTGACTTGTACAATGTTAGTGTAGACTGATGGACCCATGTTCAGGCTGTAAAGGCAGCTAACAGTTCAACCTAAACATAACTGATAACTGCAGATTAATGTTGATAGAAAGTCAAGTCAGATCTTCCAACTTTCTATAAACTAAAATCATTACATATGAAAGCACGATAAACAAAGTTAAATTCGGTTAATTTTACTTGTTTTCAGGCTGTCAATCATTTTTCCACTATTCATTTCAGAATAAATATAATTATAACATTTGACAATAAGCTACACAGACATTTACATTAGTTGAATTTTCATGTTGTTTTAATGTTTTATGAACCTGACATGAACCTTTCTGAGTTGTTTTTGTCTCGTGAATTGGGTGTGACACAGAGCACATGAGACGTTCATTTCAGAAGCATCGAGCAGCCATATAACAAGTGGTGCACGACAGTTTGCGAACCCTTAGAACCCCTAGAGTTGTTCACATTTCTGCATAAATATGACTTGAAACGTCATCGAAGTAGATAAAGAGAAGACCTCACTTTCATACCACTGACTGAAAAAGGATTTCCTGCAGATATGTAAACAAATCTGAAGAGTTCAAACTTTCAAGCACCACCAGCATGTTCTACAAACAGACCAGTCAGTAGAGAGAAAGGCACAATCACCCTTATTATGAGAATCTGTTCACTCGGAGTCCTGCAGGTGTAGAAAGCTAAAGCTAACCAGGAAGAAATATGTGTGTTCTATGATGTGCACATGTCGTTTGTGTCTTTGGCCTCACCAGTGACAGCAGGTTTAGGAAGAGCCCAGAGTGCTTGCGAATAAGGTTGTAGGCCTGGCAACACAAGTCTACGAACAGCTGGAAGCGACTGGTTGGACGCTCGCCTCCGTTGATAACATATGCCATGTCAGAGGTGAGAACGAAGGGAGCGCGGTCCCTGGTGGGAAGGAAAGAAGAAGGTTGGTCTATGAAGGGGGGGAAAGGGTTTGTGGATCAGTTCGTTCTGGATTCATTTAGAGGGGAAAGTCTGGAAGCTAAAAACACAACTACCGCAGGCTCGTCAGATTTTAAATCCACAGTCACTCCGCTCGATAATGCTGCCCCTAACAAGTGAGGGGACAAACCCCACAGCCCTCGGTTCGTGCAAATGTTAGCTTCAGATAATTCCTTCAATATATTTCTGCAGAGAGAGAACAGAGGATTTTCTACCTCACAGAAAGTAAAACCTGGTTAAATGTTCATATGGACACCTGACGGCTGCTTTAGGGTAGTGTCCACCTAGATACAATACAGCTGGGGAGGTCTGATAACGCGTCAGCTGGTGACTGAAAACACATTACAGACCTTTCACCTTCACTCTGACAACTCCCTTATAAATAAACACGTAACACCCACCTTTAGACCCTGACAGTGCATCAACAGATATTTTATCTGACAAGAACTTTGCACACAATCCCACACCAAAGGTCACATGTGATGTTTACCTCTTAAAGCTGCCAAACATCTGGGCATGGCCCAGGAATTTGCCAAAGTCGATGTGGAACATGTGACCGGTGGAGCGCAGCATGATGTTGTCATTGTGGCGATCGCAGATCCCCAGCACATAGGTGGCCACGCAGCACCCCGCACACGAGTAGATGAAGTTCTCCGATGCCTGAAAGAGAGCATACGCTGACGTAGTAAAGGCTGATCTACTTTCTTTCCAGAGGCACATGAGACATTCTCCGTTTTTTCAAAAGCTTCAAGCAACCGCAAGAGTTGGATTCAGAAGCTACTGTCTCCAGTAATAGCTTTCCTGCATCTCACTCAAGAGAGACTGTGGGTTGTACGTTTAGGCTTGGGTTTCAAATTCATACACAGTCAGAGCAAACACAATATGTTTTATAATAAACATATAAACTGGTGCTGAACCTCCACCTCTTCCTACGTAAGAAGCTACATTTTTCACTTCGTGTGCTCTATTTCCACAGCACATGTGGCTTTGGAGCAGTGCGTCCACAGCTGTTTAACCGCGCGTATGTAAGCATATTTCTCATGCGTGCACCTTCTCATATTCATCCTCGGCCGGGTTGTACTTGCGGAGCCACTCGGCCAGCGGTTTGTCCTTAAAGGATCCCGTGACGCCGTACTCCACCTGGATCTTTCTCAGGGTGTCGGAGGATGGCACCAGCTCCACCATGCCTAACAAAACAAATCAAGCAAACCACAGCTCTGAAGGATGTATTACCATAAGCGATCAGAAGGCAGTATGTCAAGCAGCCCATCTTCAGCCAGCTGTGTGACAGGTTCACATCATTTACCTTTGTCCTTGCCGGTGGAGATGCATTTGAAGTTGACTATGCGGAGGTCAAGCCCCTCCTGTAGCCAGATGCGATCCATGATGCGGATCATCTGAAGAGCCAGCATGTCCTGCCTTAAGTCTTCTCCAACCTGCAACAACAAGGAACAGACATTATTCCTCTAATGGAAGTGATTATTGTGCATCGGTTTCAGCCACCAGGGGGCAGTTTGATGTACCTGATGACAACTTTCCAGTTAAAGGTAATGGAGAGTGTGTGTGTGTGTGTGTGTGTGAGACACAGAACTGGAACTGGTTCTCAGGTATTGTTTGATTTACTGATGGCGATCACACTTTGGGTGTGTAGGCACACTACCTTGAACATAACATTGATCTCGTCTCCCAGTGGGTCGGCATTGACCAGAGCCAACTTGAGAGGAACTGCGTTGGAGTTGAAGAACGAGCAGGCCTACACAAACAAACACACAGTAAGATTTTACCTGTGGCCTCACATCACACGGTTACATCAGATCCTTCCACATGACGTGATCGGGTTTAATCAGCCTTTTCTTTATTGATTCTTTCTTTCGTTGACATATGTCCCGACCTGTTTTTAAAGCTCTTTTTTGGCTCACATCCTAAACCGCGCCACCCTATGACTCGAGCAGGGTGAAATAAAGGACGGTACGAGCAGAAACAATCATTCATAAATATTTGTACGACATACGTGTTTAATATTTTACTACTTCGATGAGCTCATTTCTTTGTGGTTCGAAACCTTGACAAAGGGTATGTGGCTGTTTTTCTGTGCAGGTTTCATGTAGTGTCACCATTACACATTTAATACAGTTAATACTTTTCTATTTAGGTTGTGGAAAACCTGTATATAGTCATAAAGAATAGCTGAATATTGTGGCATGTTGTGTCCATTAAAATAGACCTGACATTATTCATGGTGTCCGTGCGTGCGTGCCTGTTACCTTTATATTTAACTCCTTGGCCACCAGACTGGGGCTGAGGGGCAGTCGGCAGCTGTTCCTCTGGAAGAAGTTCTGAATATTTTCAAGGCCCTCCTGCAGCGCTACCTGAGCACCAGACACACAGAGAGATATCACTACACGAACTACACAGTGGCAGTTTACGGGTCAGATCACCACTGCACCAACCTGCCGTGTGGATCCGCTGGCTTGTCTGACCCTCTCAGCGACGGCTCCCAACAGGGTGACCAGGTGAGTCTGTTTCTCCAGCTCCGCTCTCAGCTTGGCTCCGCACAGACACAGCAGAGCGCCCAGCACCCGCTCATATCGCCGCCCCCAGGCAGGGTCGTGCACAGCATCTTTTAGCAGCCTGCAGCCATCACACACACACACACACACACACATCTCAGGTATGACTCAGGTATGTCTGCAATGTAAACATGTCTGTTATCTTTTTTTATTAGAGACGAATAATATGACAACTCTTCAGATCTGTGATTATTCACTTTATCATCTACCAGACAAAACATTTCCTGCTGATGAAGAGATGAGAAGAGTTTCAGTGCAGCTCACCAGTAGAGGTAGTGGGCGATGTTAATGTTGCCCTGTGCTCTGGACAGCAGGAACATGACAAGGGCATTTTTCAGGTGACATTCGAACTTTAAGGCCTGGTAAAAGACGAGAGAGAAAAGTGACAGAAGGAGGAAGTGAGAGTGAATGTGCGGAGCGAACGCGATGAGTAATGAGTGAGTTCACTGACTCGCTCTCACAGAGTTGGAGGCCGAGTATAGTAAGTGAGAGGAACGTTTAAATCTACGTGTGTATTTCTATATGTACCTGCACCAGCTGTGGCAGATAGCCCGCTAGCTCATCGTCGCTGCTCTTCTCAATCCAACCAACAGCAACGCTTCTCACTGCTGTATCTGCAAACCTACACACACGCAGAGACATGCAGCCCAAACAGAAAACAGGGAGGAGAATATGTCCAGATTGAAAACACACGTCATGTATCAAATGCGTGTATAAATATTAAGCACAGTGCGCACTTTGAGTCGAGCAGTTCCAGCGCAATGACAGGGGGCAACTGGGGCCAGTGGTGCAGAAGGGAGTGGACGTGAGCCATGCTGGCCCAGTCCCAGCTGGGTGCACTGGCCAGCACCTTGGGCAGGCTTTTGGGGTGGTCCTTCTGACACTGGAGCCGGTGGTCCCACAAGATCTGGTGATCTGCCCGCTTCAGCCTGAAGCGAAAACAGGTAGAGATGAAGTCTGCACTTTGTCTGTAGCACATTTCATTAACGACTGAACAACGGGAAGCAGAGCTGTGATAAAACACGAGGATAAGTTCTCTATCAGCTACCTATCGTCTTTCTGTACCTCTGACCTTCTGCTTCAGCCGTTGATGGAACATGGTACACATTAAAACACAGGACATGTTACAGGAAGAAAAAAACGTATGATCCGTGTTACTGACAGGCCGAGAGAAGAAAAAGGAACACGGGCTGAAGTCTCATGCCCACAGAAGCTGGAGAAATGAATGGACGGGACAGAAAGCAGATGGTTAGAGCCCAGTCAGAGAGAGTTCTGTGCTAAAGAGCTGGTTGAGACTCATGGATATTGGCAGAGCAGAGGGGATCTGGCTGGCAGCGGACATAAGAGAGCATTTAGCTGGAGCTGGAGCAGCTGGAAGAGAGCAGACAACACACAGGGGTTTATGGGGAAATGCGACTGGCAAAGCCGGTAGCATCTTTTAAAATCTCTTCTTAAATCGAGTAAGTGCAATGCATGTTGGGTGGTCTGAGAGAAAGCCAAGAAGCGTCTGCTGCAGGGGATAAATGGAAGTAGAAATACTCCGAGCACGGTTTACGATTCTCGTAACATTAAATACTGTGAATCTTTACACAGCAATTAAAAAGTAGCACACACAACTCCTCAGCGTGACTTTGATTTCCCCGAGGTCACAATTTCTCACTTTCTGATGAAAAGAAAAGAGTGGGTTTATACGTCAGGGCAGTTATCTGGCTCATTGCAACAATGTCGTACAACAGGCGATCCACTCTCACAGCCTCCCTTTTATGCTTCTATAAATCCTGGGGAAATACCCAAAATTGGAAGCTCGACTGCAGATTTTCTCCAGTTTGCGTCGCAGGTCTGGGTCCAGTTCCTCCGGTGTGTGGGGCTCTGGGCTGGGAGCTTCCTTGGGACCCACATACAAAATATCCAGCGGGGAGTTGGAGAAATCCACCTGATGGTAACAAGGTTGGTACCAGTTGATTCCTCACAAACTTTATTAGAATCCCTGAACAAAATATTTAGAGAATTGCTGAATTCCAATATAAGCAACTCACACACAGAGTTGTGGATTCTACACAGTTTGCTTTATTTGAACAGCGTTGTTCATATTGTTTCATTTATTTCAGCTACTAGCTGAAACCTACTGAACCATGGACCATGGCTACACCCCCATGCTAAACCCACTACAGACACTAGCGGCTCCTGCACAGATACCGCCATCCTCACCACTTACCTGCAGCACTATTCTCTCTGTGGGAAGCCTCTTGCGGCTGCCTGCAGACCCCGCAGCAGGAGCAGCTCCCTGGGCAGACGTCCACAGACACAGCAGCCGACTGCCCCGGGCGAGGACCCTGCAACACAGTCATCCATAAGATAGGATTCATTTTGCTACAGACAGAATAAGGGATGAAACTGATCTCACCGTCTGAAGTCAAAGAGCGGCATAGAGACTTTGCCCAGCAGCTGTGGAGCTTTCCTCTGTTTGTTGGAGTCCGGGGAGCCGCTGGCATTCTGGTTCAGCACCCCGAACAGAGTCAGGGTTAGCACGGACTCCAGAGGGAGCACAGCAACTGCGATGGGGAAGTTGATCCTGGCAGAGACAGGGACAGTGTCAACGAGACGTTACTGCTTTTATTTGAAATTCAGTAGCAGCCAAATGGAGGAGAGGAGGCGAACAAGGAGACGACCATCACTCACAGCTCGTCCCATTTGATGTGGTAGAAAAAGCTTTTGTACGTGCCCACTCTCTTGGACTGGATCGGTTTAAACAGGTTCTTCCCATTGTGGGTGAGGTAACACATTAAGAAGTACTTCTCGTAGCTGAAACAACAACATACAGAAACACGGTGAGCATCGCTTTGGATCTACGTTGAATTCATCTACAGCTTATTAAACGCTGCACCACCTACATCACAAACGCTCCACACTAACAATATGAACATGATGTATACGTTTATGTTAGATATGTTCAGGCAACGCGTTTGCCTTTATTTATCACAGATATATGGTGAACTGTGGTTCAGTGCTTCTTCTTCATGTGCACCAACAGTCTAAACCAGACTCAACAGCCGGAAATGCTTTTACGTCATTCTAAATAAATCCCAGCGACTCTCAGGTTGAAGCTACTCTGTACACGCCCACATCATGAGAGACATGAGCGACACCTGTGTAGGTGGCACGATGCTGTATGGGGGCTTTATTATTTTTGGCACATCTGTGTTACAGTTAAGTCCGTGTAGTGGATTAAGGGTTAAACTTCAGGTGCTGTAATGAGGGACAGGAGCACGTGTTTCTCATTCCACATCATTAATGTGTCAGATTGAGCTTTGTGACCGGAACGTGTGTTCCTCATGCATCCACTCTGAAAGCTACGGTCCTAGAACATTAAGTAATGTTAATACACAGTAAAACTACACTGAAAAACAACAACAACAACAAATAATCAAGGAGCATTTGGTTTCATCAAGGCGTGAAAAAGAATAAGCTCTGGTTCAATTTAAGAGATAAGTGGAGAGTGAAAAGCACATTTCACTACAGCGGGCTCAGTGCCATCTGCGTTGGCAGCTCCACCACTCATCCCGGTGTCTCAATATGCTGGCAACGCCGCTGCGCCTACTGAGGCTCCAGATGGATGAGCCGCAACAACGCCAAGCAGCCAGACCTCAATACGTCTGCGTTATAGTAACATCAAAACAGAAAGGCCTAGCTACTCATCTGTGCTGGGAAACACTGCACTCGCTGTGTCCCTCTGGCCTCGGGTTGTAGGGAGCTAAATATTTTTGGAGGTGTCTTTGGAATGACAGGCACTGGAGCAATGTCTGGAGCTGGCTTAAAATAGCTGCTGGGAGTAAATAGGCCTGTTATTAAGCAGTTCCTCTCTATAGGAGGGCCAACCAGGAAATTACCATGGAAGGAGAGAGCTGCAGCCATTCTCAGGACAGCTTTTTACAACTGCCAGCGTCTCACAGTGAGGCCTGCGCTATTTGCACCGCATTAATAAAACCAGCTCAGTTCCATCTTTGGATGAGGACTGATCTGTGGCATCATCTCATATTCACTCATTCAGCACATGTCAAGTCTTTCCAAACCTATGCATGACCCCCACACGGTGGAAGGGTCTGACAGCAACGAGCCGATCTCCATCACTGATGTGTGACTGAGCCAGCAACGGAAAACTTGGCTCAGCTCTGCTCCAGACAACCGCAGGAGATAAACCCGGAGTGAAACTGGACACTAGCGTGGAAAATAAGATACAGTGAGCAGCACCGGAGCCGCGTTGTTTAGTAGATGAAAACAGCAGTGTCTGCTGTGCCGACACAGCCTGAGAATCTGCTCTGTAACACCGCGATGTCCGGGCTGCTTATTAACATGCTATGCAACTAGATTATATCATGACTGCTCGTGAAAGTACGTTTATTCTGCTAATGCTCTCGTTGCATGTGCTCGACAAATGCAGTGACTATAATTCTGAAACACCTTCCACCCACCTTCGTCTTCGTCTTTGAGACGTGCATAAATGCAGTTAAATAAAACGTGGGTGGAGGAGTGAGTGATCATGAAAACAAAACCTGCAGTAATGGTGAATATGAAACTGTATGTCTTATTTCTCCCATAGTTCTGCTCCATTGTCATTAAAATACCAGGTATTATATGAATATTAGCATCACAGAAACTGGGATTCCTATAAGTGAATTGCATGTGATTGTGTAGGGAACAGTGACTCATTTCCCCCTGTACGCGTTTCATTGTTTAATTACACGGCGGTAGTTCTGAGATCATTTGTTCGTTGAATGCTTACCTGCTGACCCAGCTGGCAGGGATGCCATGCAAGGCGAACAAAGTGAACTGAAGGTGGTCTGTGGTGCCCGAGGCTTCTTTGCTGCTGCCCCCCTCCACAGCTTCTCCATCTGCAGCCTGCGGTGGAGGCGAGCTGAAGGACACGGAAGGAGAACAGAAGGAGCGCAAGTAGAGCTTTGCAAGGTTGTAGACAGCCTGCGTTAGCGAGGCCATGCTCTCCTCCACAGGACTGGTGCAACCTGTCAGGGTCAGGTATGGATGAGTGCGAGGTCACAGAGATATCATGGTGGTAGTAGGTACTGCAAACACAGTCACTGTGCTGCGAGAAAGCCGACACTCCGGGTGGTTTGTGGTGCTTACCATTTGATGACTGACCAGATGATGTGGAGCCCAACTATAAAGCACAACACGCTGGTCTTAGAAAAGCAGTCCCGACATGTGAACACTGCTGTGATGAGTATGCATAAAGAGCCAACCTTAGGCGAGCGTGTCCTGGGTAAATTGACCGAGTGTCGCAGCCTTTTAACAGCCTCTGTGATGTCCTGCGTTTCCACCTCATCCAGTGCACAGCACAGATTTTTCACCGTCTGCACGACCCGGTCCACGGTCTTATACTGGGTGCTCTGAAAACAAACACGCAGAGCATGTGTGCGCGCAGCATGCATGTAACACAAGCATCGCTCTGCGCATACGTACGAGCTGGTTGGTCTGCACGTGATGTGCGCTTTTGTTTTCATTTAGACTTTAAACGGTCGAATCCATTGTTTATCTGAAGAACAGCTCGTCGGACGGTCTCCAGAGGCCTAGCACCACAAGTAACCACTCTGTTTCTCATCTAAAGAGCATTGCACAATCAAACCAGCCTACTGTGTGCATAAGTTTTCATAAACAACACACTTCTGCATGCATTCGTTACACTCTACGAGACGATTCTGTCACGGCTCGCATGAGATAAAACAATAAATAAATTCTGCTCTGGTCCTCAGGTTTAGGTTGGTTTTGGCGAGTGGGGCTGAGGGGTGTGTGAGTTTATTTCTCTATTCTCAGTTCAATCTGCATCCAATTACAACCAACAGCAAAAACAGATGTGCCATTTCTAGAAAACCTGTCTTCCAGGAATGACGAGTCACCTGCCATGTATGAATGTGGGGAACATGATGGTAACACGGTGAACACATGCATTTGTTCATGGTTAGGCAAACTCGTAAACATGTAAACACACGGCGCACATAGCTGGCAGGTGGTTTAAGCACAGAAGTCACTACTGACTGCATATAAAAACTACCAGAGGGGTAAACACATATTCAGAGCGCAAAGGGAAATTTCTACATCATCCAAATGAATTTCCATTCTCTGTATTCTCCAGACCACAGCAGGAAACATATGTACCTCATTTTGCAGGCAACTGTTGACTTGATTGTGATATCCTTCCAAATAGTCAGCCAGGCTTTGTCTGCAATAAGACACACAGAAAGACAAAATCAAGAAAAAGGAAATAATTTGCTTTTCTAGAAAACTATAACCTAATATTAATTCTGACATTTCCCGAGAACACATAGGAGCATCATACCTGGTGACATTCTCCTTAAATGGCCTCTCCACCTGGCCCAGGTACTTCTCTAAATCAACGGTGGAGTTGTCATCTTCCACCTAAGAGCGAACAGAATAATCCTCATATTCATGCCTGTAAGTATACACATCGGCCTCCGAGAGAGCGGGTGGCTCTCTGTCAGCGATGAATTATCACAAACTGCTGAGAACCATTCACTGGAGCTCATGTTAGTTTGACAGTGAGTGACTTACAGTGCGCGCCAAGTCTCTCCTCATGGTGGAGTGCGAGAGTAGTTGCAATGTGATCTCATTCTCCCACTTCCTGCAGTTCTGGACATACTCGTGGCTGCCTAGGCTGTGTTTACTGTGGTACCAAAAACAGCGTAAGGAAATGACACTGTAGATATGTAAAGGGTCATAATAAACAAGACTCATTTAGAAATAGGTAGAAACAGGCTTATTTGTAAGATTTTGAGGCGATGCCAAAATAAGAAGGGAGAAAAGAAATCTCTCAGTGGGGGATGAGAATCACTAAGGTAAGAAAACACCAACACAAACCCCTCTGGTTCCTTCTCGCATTGTCTGAGGAAGAGAATGGTTTTGAAAAAGCTTTCCTCTGTGTACTCACTTCTGCAGCACCTCCTC
Organism: Microctenopoma steveboyesi; assembly: GCA_032359275.1. NCBI lineage: Eukaryota > Metazoa > Chordata > Actinopteri > Anabantiformes > Anabantidae > Microctenopoma > Microctenopoma steveboyesi. The sequence goes on along the minus strand of JAUMHF010000023.1, from coordinate 17,991,884 downwards.
CTGGCCACACACTTTGAGCAGGTAGCTGGAGAAGTCGACCTTGTCTAGGTCATCGTGCACCCAGCAGAGAGTCTGACTGATCAATAACTCCACTGGAGAACTCACTGAGGAGATATGGATGGGGGGGGGGGGGTGATATAAATTATATATATATTGATGGAGAGAAAGGTAACCACATGAGCCTGGTGTAAGCGAGAGGCAGAGAAAGAGTAAAGCCGGAGAGAATAAAGCTGAAGGATCAACAGAATAAAAGGGAATAATGGAAATAATGGAAGAGACTAAGAAGTGATGTCACGAGAATTAGATTGAATTTACTGCATCTTACCTACAGCGCTAAGCATAACACTAACAGGAAGGATTTGGGGGTTCATGTAAAGGCATAGAGGAGTTAGTTGCAACCCAAACATCAGATTCAACAACTGACATGCCCCGACATGTAAGTGCCTCAGAGGGGTCAGAGGTCAGGGGTTGCAATTCAGCCATGTAGACAAAAAATTACCATGAAAAGCTGTAGTCGCTGTTAAAATACACACATACGAGAAGCGACCTCCAGACCTTTGAGTTTCTGGAAAGTTTTTTTTGTCTCTACCCACAAACCACGCTGCCATGTTTTTAACAGCTCAAGTTTCACTTCAAATCAAACCTGCCCTCGGCTCAAAGGGATAACAGCGTCGTGTTATGAAAGGACATTAAGACCAGCTCTAGGTGTTTGTGTATGCTCCAGTATCTGATGCGTCCAGCCCAGGGAGGACAGAGTGGAGAGGGCAGATTATTCCGCCGTTTAGCTACATCTACAAAGGTTGAAGCACACTCTTAACCCCGTCCGTACACAAACACAGATAGACTGTTCAGACCAAGCACACATACTCAGGTCATATCACGCAGAAACACAGAGAGGGAGAGAGACCACCCCGGGCTCCAGCAATAACAGACCTCCACCCTTCAGAGGAATGGTGCGTCTTAGATCAGTAGCTTTGACTTCACAGTGGTGGTGGTGGTCGCTGGGGTTATACATGACTTACAGCGTTTTGTAACAAAGCAATTAGCCAGTCCCCGCCTCATTTTCAGAGTACTCTGAGGTCGTACGGGGATTCCCAACAGGGCCTTAGTAAGGGAACCAGTTCAACAGAGAAGGAAATGCCTTCACTGAATGCTTCGAACCAATTCACATTGGCTGGGGGAGCAGTGTTGGCAAGTAGAATACAAGGGGATGCTAACTGCAGTTAGAGAAACTAGTTCTGATCCAGGATTCAGAACCAACCACTGTCCTGTTGGATCAACAACAGCTTAGTGAGAGAGTAGGATAGAGCTAAACACTGTGGCGATGTAAAAGATGAAAAATAGAGATGTCCTCTATGCCTTAGATTTCAGGACGTCCAACCAACACAAGCAGACTTAAAAAAACTAAATAGGAAAGTTGAAAACCAATTACTGGAAATACAGTAAACAGCTGAACGCCTGCTCATGTAGAATCGACGTATGCCGTGATAGCGCTTGTGGCTCTGCGATGTTCAGAAGTTATCTCATGCCCTCCTGTCTTTTTCAGCTCAGCCATCACATCGTTTGTTAAAGGCGACAGCTCATGCATGTCACGCACGCAAAGAAAGAATCAAGATCAGCCATCAGATTTCCAGCTTTGATCATCATCCGTAATACCTATTTCAAATCTCGCTTTTGTTTCAAGCCCAACGCAACCGATGCTACGACAGTGTTCAAAGTGTTGCAGCAGTATCATATTGTTCCTGCTTTTCTTCCCATCAGTATTTCTCCCTGCACCTACTCTCTCTCTTTCTTCAGTATCTTTTGATATTTTTTCTGTGCATTGCTTCCTCCCTCCTCAGCCACAGTATGCGAGGAATTCGCAGAAGTTAAGCATTCACAGCCAAGCCCTGCAAAAAACAGAACCACTCTTTATGTCCAGCAATGTCAAAGATGCTACAGGACAATAAGAGCCAGAGAGATAACGTAAGATGAGAAATAAAAACAGAAGTCAGCAGAAAAGGGAAAATACAAACCCTGCAGAGATAAAGAGGAGAGCCATTCATTTCTTGTGTATCACATTAATTTGTAGCCTCTGAAGTGATGACACGTTTAAGAGATTTAGTGGGATAGCAGAGCAGAACAGAGAGGAAGAGGAATGAGAAGATGCTGCAAGGGAAGAAAATACTGTAATTCAGAAAAGGGGGAGGGCAGCGTAACAGAAAGAAGACACGGGAGACGGAAAAAGAATGAGTGAGTGACCATCACAGTCTCCTCTTTCTAAAACTGAGGCCTATTGTTTCTGCAGATTTGTGTCCAGGCAGAGGATTCCAAACAACAACAACAGAGGAAGTCAACGAGGAAACGACAAAGGAGACATTACACTAGAAAGAAGGAAGGGATCCGAGCACTGGAGTAAAGAGGGGAGAACTCAGCGGAAGCAGGGAGATGAGATAAACCAGGAGCAATGCAGGAAGCTAGGAAAGTAAAATTAGGATGAATAGTGAGCAAAGTCGTAAATGTACTTCCTATAGGTTCGGAGTGGTATCTGGGTCAGTCTGCTCTATACAAACACAACTATAGGGCCTTACAGAAGGTCGTCTGGCATACAGGAAGGAATCATTAAAGAAAGAAACATTCAAACTCTCCGAGTATTACCACAGACTTACATTCACACACACAGCGGCTCAATGATCGTCAGCGACCCCGTGAACTTGAGTCACACAGTCGGGATCATATGTTTAACAAAAAAAGCCCGCTGTATTCTCCGACACCCTCCAGTGTGCTTGGCTTCACATACCAAAGGACATGTCAGTCACAGTGCTTGTAGTTCTGTGTGTATATAATGAGGGGTTAGCCAATAACAACTCCCCCAACACCCAGGAAAGGAAACCAAAAATCTTAGTGGCCCTCGAAAAAAAAAGCCCAACATGGCCACTCCACGGTGAGGGGACAAACCTTTATTTATCCAGAGAAGGAACGTGGTGTGCTTCCCACGGCAGAAAAAATGAAAAGAAAAAAATGAGGTCTGGAGGGGGCGAAGAGTTTGGCAGCTGTGAATGTCGTTTCCTCCTTCAGAGGTTTCTTATCTGTAATCTGAGCTGCTCACTCTTAAAGGCAAAGGGGGTACACGCTTTCTTTCCTGACCGACTTTAAAGAAAAGACATACAAACTCTATTATTGGACCAGTTACATAATTACGGGAAGTGATCTGCTGTAGACACGTTGGAGGGATGCTTACCGTCACAGGTGAAGGTCACAGGCTGCTGAGATTCAGAGATTTCAATAGAAACCTTGACAGAGCAGCTGTTGTCGCCTCCACAGTCTCTCTGGTCGATGACGGGGCTGAGAACGAAGCCAGGGTTGGTGGACATGTCGCTGTGAGGGAATCTGGAACGCAGGCTGATCAAGAGGAGAGAAAAAAGTGTCAACACTTTTTTTTTTCATGTCTTGCTTACTCTGCCAGTGAAAACACAAGGAGCAGGCGGAGCATGTGTTGGTCCCATATGGACTGTTGGACACCAGTAGATGCGCTATGAGCATCATAGTGGAGAGAAGAGGGACTATAGAAACACTGTACTGCCTGTAACCCCTAGTTTGAGGTAAATTACTTTAACATTATGTCATGTACACTGCTATGTGAGGACTGTTTCCTTTCATTGGCGAGCTATGTGAAGCATGTCTTCACCAACAAGCATGCAGGGATCATTGTTGGACGGGCTGTGGGCGTCGACTCCCATCACAGTGAAAGTGAATTCCCCAAGTGGAGCTTCATCATCACTCCACCTAAACCCTAAATTAAGTACTGGAATGAGAGATTCTCTGCAGCTCCAGGAAATGTACAGAACTGTAAAACATGCAATTATGTGTGTTTATGCATTAAAGGGGTGTGCATTGACGTGCATGCTAACTAAGGACCATATGTAGCACATGTCATGGATGTGGATGTAGGACTCGTAACCAAGAATTATGCATATCCCTACACACTAATGTATATTTCACATAGAACAGAAATGTACAGGAACGTTACCTTTACCAGCACCATCATCGGATTCGTCTAGTTTCTGACCGAGTCAGTGAAAGCGTCCAACAGGAAACTGTGTTTACACAGCAGGTCATAAATGGTGATAAGATGCATTTCTATGGAAGAGCTGTTGCTAACACATGACACACTAAAAATCTACAGCTGGAGCAGTTATTGCTCGCAGGTTGCCACTGCAGTATTATTCTATCATGTTTTTCTTGCCTGTAGATTAAATTAACAACTACTGCGTGGAGCATCTGCAGCCTAATTAGATGATGAAAGTTAGGTTTCACAAGTCACATGACATAACACACCGAATAGCCACCGACATATCGCCTCATTTGAAGTTCAAGAGTCTTGTATTTGGCAAATGTATGTAAGATTTTAGCTTTGTTTTTGGTCTCTACCAGCTCCTGAGGGAAACAGTTTGCTCTCTCTGTGCTAAATGCTCCACGCTGTTCAATCACTCATGCACAACGTGTGTGTGTTGAGGGCTTTTTTACGTGGAAACAGTTGATGTTACTGGTTTTAACATCAACGTGCGATGCAGCGTCATAAAACTATGGAACTTAACTTCTTTAATAACACATAAGGATCTTACGCTGCTACGTCTTCACAGAAGGCGACAACCTCCAGGCTTTGAGCATCCTGTTCCTCCAGAGCCGTGTTCTTCACCAAACCTTTTCCTCTTGCATCGTCCTACAGGAGCAAAAGGATCAAACACCGAGTCAGGGAAGTTCAAAATATACACAGTGCTCAGCATAAATGAGTCCACCCCCTTTGATAAGAAAACGTTTCCTTCTTATGATGTTTACAGTCACAATGGCTGTTTAATGAACAGTTTCTTTTTTAATTTCCGTGAGTAAACTAACAAAACTTTCAATCACGGGCCCACATTTGTGGGAGTATTGTGCGGTGAAGTATCCCATGGAAAATGCTGCTTCTAAAAGTAACTTTTCTGATAAATCTGCTGGGTTGTATTCATTTATATAATTTATTATGGTACTAGATGTGGACACAGATCTGTTATTGCTGAAGAGGTGGTTTCATTAAAAAGCCTCAGAGCTGTGCATCCTGCCAAGTGACTGAACGGTGAGCGAGACAAAAGCTATGACAACAAAACACAGTGAATTCACGGTGTCCAGTGAATATCACATACATTCTGACAAATGCATATTAACTGGACTGAAAGTCAATCACAACATGTGGAGGAAACACTTTCATCAAAGAGTTGTAAATACGTCTGTCTCTCTCACACGCATGTCCACACACACACACAGATCCTGAGACAAGTCTTTTGGGGATGAATTGATTCCGGGGGGCTGGCTTGTTGCCGGGAACTTGCAGTTACGCTCTACTTTTTACTGCTGTCTGACTGCCAACAGCTGAGGAATGTGCTTCCTGTGGCACAGGAAATGAGAAGTGAAAGGGCCCCGCCTCTTCCTGTGCCAGACGCTGAGCTGTCTGCAAAAATGCTCAGTCATAGCCTGGAAATCTTTGACTCTGACATCACTCCCAGCAGGAGAGGGAGAGAGAGAAGGTTAAAGAGAGGTAGAGAAAAGCAGAGAGAAACGTCAGGCTGACTTGTTTGATGAGTCCAGGGGGCTTAGAGTCTGTGTTGTCCCAGAATGTGCAATGTTCATGAAGACTTTATGTAAAAGTAAGCTCAACCTCTGTGTACTGTGTTTACATGACACATCATTTCCTGAAAATTGACTTCAGGAAATCTGAACACGCGTGTGAATGTCATTGTCTCAGCCATTCAAGTTTGATCCAGTTGTCCCAAGACGCATTGTCACAGCAACTATGCAGCTTCGAGAGCAGAAACCTCGTGTTCAAAGCAGCGAGCTGGCCTGACATAACACTAAGAGATAGAAATCTCTAACTCAGCATGAAGGATAAAAAGGAGGTCAGAGCTCGACACCAACCACCTGCATCTTCACAGCAAGGCAGACGAGAGACTCAATTCCTGCTTCTACAACTTGACTCATGAATATTGTCTTGTAATGTTCTATAAAGAATGTACCCGTTTCCACAGCCTGTGTTGATACAACATGTAGGAATTACCTGTACATAGCCAGAGTGGATCGATTACAGGTTTACACCTAAGCGCTCCAGATATGAGCAGGAATGTTGGATGAAAAGAGGAGAGAGAAAAAAATCAATCAACAGAGAGAGACAGAGGGAGGGAGGGAGATCAAGAAGAAAACAAAAGGGAGAGGAGGATTGTGACGAGAAAGAGAAAACGTTAGAGAGACAGGGAAGAAAGAGACAAACCGAGCACATTAGCAGTGTTTAGACAGAGGATTGGTCAGGATTGGTTCAGCAAAAACAAACCCAGCAGATAATCTAGCAAGGCTCTGTTAGCTGATCAGCACACACACACACACACACACACACACACACACACACACACGACGCGCCGTACAGTGGGACAGACACACCTTTGTCTCTCTGGCATCTGAACTCATGGAAGCAGCTTTATATGATTCACACGTTGACTAATCCTTCCTCTGATCTTGCTGTGATGTACCACCCGAAACACTGGGAACACACTGTACTAAACAAGGGAAGATTACGACACAACGATGGCTAATTGTTGAATTGTGGTATGTGGCCATAGTTTAAAAGAAACAACTAACATCTAAACTAGGTTGGGGATTTATTTATTTCAACCTAAAAAAACTGTTCTTTCAATGAACCTCCAGTGATTTACCTGTTAACCGAACTAAAAAATGTCTATTATGGCAGGACTCGAGTCTGGAAAGCGCACTTTCTCTCCAGCATTTCCTTGGCCACATTCTGCAGCCAAGTGAGACATAATCAACAATAAAACACGAGTGCTGCCTCTAAAAAAGTATTTGTTATTTGTCTAGGATAACGTCATATCTTCAATTCAGAAACCTGCAGATTGTGTTGGAGAGAGAGAATAATCAGAATTATTTTTCTCTAGGCGACATGTTGTACTAAACATTTCCTTTACAGAATCGCCCTGTTGAAAATAATTTGGCAACAGACAGATCCTGCAGTTTGAGGAAAACTACAATCTGTAGCATTTACTTCACATTTAAAGGCACTTTGTGGAGTTTCTGATCCCTAGCTGCGCCACCGGCCCTAAATGTTACAACAAAGGTAAAAACCAACTTTCCATAGGTTTATTATGGAAATACGTTGAATTATTTTGATAGACAACACTACGGGCGAACCTTTGTCCATCTGCCTCTTTTATAATGTTGTTTCACTTACTTATGTCACAGTTCTGCCAACAATAGCATCGTGTTTATTAAAAACTAAACAATCTCAGCTGTGTACAGCAGCAGTTCTTTGTCCCACGTAGCAACATGAACATCATGGGGGCTTTTTTTGTAAATCAATGCTTCTATCCGACATCTCTCAAATGCTTTTCAAGCCTTCTGCTGATGAACAAGGCCAAACATAAGAAACCAGAAGAGTTTTAGTAAAAACCACTAGTGCTGTTGCTCTAGTTCGACTGTCTAGAGCACGGTCAGCAAGAGGAACTTTGTGGCGTCTCCCATGGGACGCAGACACACACAGTAAAGCCTGACTGAGTGCAGTAGCAGAGCTGAAAGGCTTCACCAACGACAGCCACGACAGTTGGCTGGAGAAAATTTCTAAACCAACATTAGCAATGAGATACAATAACATGCAGACCATCAGCCACCTTCTCAGCTCTCTGTGCAAGCCCCACGAAAAATACACCTCACTGCACACAGCAAGCCTGAACTTTAGGTCCGTGACGATCAGGGATGGTACCAGCATGGTTAATTAACAGCAACTGTTTGAACACGGGACCAAACCGATAGCCAGTCTGAGAAGAAACCGTTTAGCATATTGTCATTTAAACACATGATGATACTGTAAACGTCTTCTTTGTATATAAATGGCTGTGGGAGATGCTGAGTGATGCTGTTATTCCAATCCAGCAATTACTGACGAAATAAGGATTGATTTTAATGGGCTGTGACACCTATTTGAACATGAACATCACTTTTTGGGCACAGCTTTGTCAGTGAGAATAAGTGACATGATCAGTTTAGTTCACATCAGAGGAACCAGCTGTACTGAATACACCATTCTACTTCTTCTTTCTATTAGGAAGTGAGTGGAGGCTATCCAACTCCCACTTCCTGTGATAAACTGAAATCTATGGCTCACAAACTGTGGTTAAAGGCCATACTGACGGTCTGAAAGACGCTTTGAATATATTTTTATTATAGTGATTAAGTTCTGATTTCAGCGTGCTACCTGAAGGCATCTTCAACAATGCTTTTCCTGTTTCTTGCCAGTAAACAAGGTTAGGACACGCAGAGCAGTTTGCGAAGTGAGTCACATTTAACTGGATTCTACGCCATATGCATCCATGAAATGTGTCTGGTGAAAGGAAATCCTACAGGGTGTCAAGTGTGCTGTGGCATCTCATACTGTACTTGTGCATAAGGTGTAATTAGACAATAAAAGAACATGTGGCCCGTTGTGGAGGTGTGCGAGATGTAAAAGCGTTCTTTGACTGGTGCTTTCTGTGGGGGAAGGGGAGACTTGACTTTGTAATGGGTTGGAAAACGTACAGAACATGCTGGCATACACTGGAGCTCAGTTACACACACGATAATCTGGACTCGGCACATGTTCAGATTAAAACTGATAGCTCAGACAGATGTATCAGCCTGCGGGTCATTTTGAAAGAACAGTGCAAGAACAAACAGGCATACACATGGCCAACCATGTTCGGTGAAAGGACAAGCTAAATATTAGTTTTGGTGCAGGCGAGTACGGTCACGTGGCATTCATGATCTTATATAAAGCCCATTCTAATTTAACCAAAGACATTCAGGATAGTCAGAGAATATTTTAAAATTGTGTTTTACAAGGAACGCTTTATTGTCATTGATCACATTTTTTACAGAAATTACTTAATTAAGCTTAAACGTAACTGTGTTTGCTTCCTAGTTATGGTAATCAGTTTAGTCAACATGAGTCTAACTGGTACTGCAGAATGTGCTGCTGTGCTGTTGAACGTTTCATGAGGTTTTAAATCATGAGTTAAGACGCGTTTGATGTCTGAATATGTATTATACCACGCTGCCAGTGTCTCTATCCGATAAGCCCACGTGTTACTGTATATGTAGAACAGAAGTGGGTGTTTACGGTCATCGCTGACACCACTTGATAAGAAGCTGGTGCAACAAAGTAATTCCCTTATGATTAGATATTATAATGTTAAGGCGTACACTCACCGGCCACTTTATTAGGCACACCCTTTGCCTTCAGACCCGTCTTAATCATTCTTGGCATAGATTCAACAAGGTACTGGAAACATTCCTCAGAAATATTGGTCCATATTGATGTGATGGCATCAGCAGTTGCTGCAGATTTGTCGGCTGCATGATGCAAATCTCTCGTTCCACCACATCCCAAAGGTGGATTCTATTGGATTGAGATCTGGTGACGGTGGAGGCCATTTGAGTGCAGTGAACTCATGGTCATGTTCAAGAAACCAGTCTGAGATTATTTGAGCTTCATGACTAGTGCATTATCCTGCTGGAAGTAGCCATCAGAAGATGGGTACACTCTGGTCATGAAGGGATGGACACGCACAGCAACAACACTCGACCCATCCCCTCTTGAGGGGAGCAGTGAGCAGCCACAGGTGGCGCTCGGGGAGCTAACGCCGAGTGTCTCGCTCAGAGGCAACCCTGGTAAGGGGGATGGGAATCGATCCTGCCACCTTCTGCATCCCAGCCTCCTGCCTAACCAAACCGGTAAATATTTGGAATTTTTACTTTTAAAATGACAAAAAGATTAATCAACAGTAGAAGAAAAAGATGCCTTTGTTCATGCTGGTTGTCTAATCGGTTTAGATCCATTTCAGCATTCACACATTGCTGGACGATTAGAAATAAGCATTTTACATTCACATTTTCAAACCAATAAATCTAAACAATGTCTTTGCAGAGTAACAAACATGAGCTATGATTTGTATAATTTCTTCTCTGGATTCCACTACGTGAACCAAAAACAGTGAATCAAGTGAAACCACAACAGCGAGGATACAAAACATGACCTGACGTGGTAGTGTGCTTAAATAATGCATCAACTTTCAGTGCTCTTTGCAAACAGCGAAGCCAGGTCTGAACAGGCGTTGGTGCTGTGAGGCGTGACGACTGAACTGAGCTTAGTTTGACTGCTGATTATCTCTAACACACAACTTCATATCTAAAGGCCACAGCGAGGGAGAGGTAGCGGGGTAACACACGCAGTGAACATACGGAAGAAGAGTAACTGACTAAAGGGAGTCGAAACATGAGCACGAGGTGAAACATGCCGTGCTGATAAACAGCAGAAGAGAAAGAACGCAAGAAAGAAAAAGAGAACACAAAGCTGGAGAACATGAAACAAGAGAAGAGCCAATAAAGATTAAAAAGAGAATGAGCAAACAGTGCATGTAGTGGGACCAAGTCTCCTAGTTCAAACTCATTTGTTCCATTTTACACCCCCCCACATCTTACGGTGCACCCTTGCCAACCACAACAAGGCTTCAGAACCTCAGGCTGACTGTAACTCTAATTAGATTCTTTTTAAAAAGCACACACACACACGGACACATAATTGCAAGTTGTAAGTGCAACAACAGACGTGCATCGGGCATTGGCTGGTGCTTTCTGGCATTTATCACTTCGTCCACTTTTCCATTGACTATGAACAGTCGTTCAACTGAAGTAAATAAATAAAAGGAAATTGTTTCCCTTTTGCTTACTATCACTGCTAATAAAACAATGCTAACCAATGCTAATGAATGCTAACCGGCCTCATGATGCGGGTGACGACATATTACATGCTACCAGAATTGATTCCAAAATAAGTTTCCCCGTTTTGGTCAACATCAGGGTTTAACGCAACTGTGTTTACTCTCTCAACTAGACTCAAATGGAAAAAAATATTTTTTTCCATTTCTAGTTATGGTAATCAGTTTGGTCAACATGACTCTAACTGCTATTGCAGAATGTGCTGCTGTGCTGTTGAACGTTTCATGAGGTTTTAAATCATGAGTTATGACGCATTTGATGTCTGAATATGTATTACACCACGCTGCCAGTGTCTCTAGCCGATAAGCCCACGTGTTACTGTATATGTACAACAACATCGCTGACACCACTTGATAAGAAGCTGGTGCAACAAAGTAATTCCTTCATGATCAGATATTAAAATGCTAACGTGTATATAACAATGTGTCATCTGCAGGTGACTGTACTTGTACGTCAGTAGTACCCCAACGTATACCAATTACAGTAATGTTAAGAAACAAACAGTAGCCATTCACTTCCAAGAGTTATATGTTATAAGTATGTCTTTCTGATGTAATAACTCCTATAATATTTTTAAATGTGCTGAACAGGATTGCATGCTTTGAAAAATGATCCGCTGCGATATACATGGATATGTAGGCAAAACTATGCAAAACATAGAGATGGTCAATTATGGACAACACAGAGGAAACAGTTTAGCAACACAGTGTCGTCAGCATAGAGTCATTAACCTAACGTGTTGTCTGCGCAGGAAACTACAAGAAAAAACCATTTGGCTGTGTTCAGCTATGAGTGGTTTAGTAGTTATTTTCGTTGCACTGCAGTACTGTGTATTATAGTCTCTGTGTATTACAGACACCAGCCTCTTGTTTTCTTGTATAGTTTTCCAAGCTGTTTGAGTTTTACAGCTGCGTTAAGCTGCTGCTTCCATTTAAAATATTAAAGAAAGGTTAGTTAGTATTGTCTTATGCGTCAGTGTCGGTGTGTTTAAGGTATCCAAACTGTGGACATGACAGTGGAGTTAAAACAGCATCTGACAGCATGAAGACGATTGGTACGGTATTCTGTTGCTGGTGAGGGGCATAAGCGAGCTTTTGTGACTGCCATGAAAGAAATAAACCACATAAACCATCTCAACCTCATTTTCAAAATGACTGCAGGTATAATGGATGCAGATAAAAAGCGACAGTAGATACAGGATGTACGCGAATAGCACTGTTCATCTGACCAGCAGAGGCAGGTTCAAACCCAGACGCCGCACATAGGCAAGTGTAAACGTGTTTCATCCGCTGCAGGAACAGACCTCTGAAGACGTGGCTGTGTGCACAGACAGGATAGGTGTGTGTCCGTGTCGAGTCCCACACATGCACTTACAGAACACGACATACTGGGAACGTACATATCTTTTACAAACACATTTTCTTATTATGTCATATTTCCTGGTTTTTCACAACCATGGGTAATTTTGGAAAGGAGGCCGTTGTGCAGTGCAACAAGGTTAATTATCACGCTGGTGAGAGAAACAAACCACAAAGACAAATTGTTTGGCCCAAACACACAGAAACACAATGAACAGGAACTGGGCGTCTTGAGAATCACAGAAAACTGAAACAACGTCCAAAAAAACAGACCGCTGAGACCTTGAAAGTAGCCTGTTGAGTGTTTGGTGGCTAAGAAATATCACAATAAAAGGTCCAGGTTCGCAGTAGTAGTTTGTTTTTTGTACTCTACCGTGTGTGTCAGTGAGGGACATGCCACACACAGGAGTTCCTATACACATTTCTACAAACTGCACAGGGTGGTGATACATACTGGCAGCCAGACATATCACTACAGGCTCTCCTTGTCCAAACATCATAGAACAAACGTCTTACTTCTGTCAAAAACTATTTTGATAAAGCATGTGTGAGTTTTTATTTGCATGCAAGAGAATAGCAATTTCTTGTTCATGTTGAGTCCCAGATACAGAGTGAAGAGGAAGACTTGGTTTTAGCTGGTAGGCCTCACAGTACCCTGCTCTGAAATACTGGTCTCTCTGTTTGAACTCGAGCTGCCAGCTAAATGACAGATGGTTGTATAGTTTTAGGGAAAAAGAGATTTAGAGGCAACATTACTGCATGCCACTCGCCCACAGTGCTGTCCCAAATGAATGTTCTAAATATTCAGTACGAGAAATTAGATCATTCATGTCTTGCTTGGCAAAATTAATCACAGTGAAGAAATGGGTAGCTGACCACAGCGAGAAACATAATTACAAGGAGCGGAACTAAAGAGGATGATTTGCTTGTGCTAGTAAATGAATGATAAGTACACACGAACGACTTTGATGGGTCCGTTGGCTAAACGAGAAGATCCACCATCATCCGTCCTAACGAAACTTTACTTACTGTTCTTATATGAGCTCTGGTTATATTTAGTGATTTACTCTGTCATGCAAATGTTGCCTATGCTGTCAACAGTCTGTCAAGACAAATTAATGTCAGTGGACTAACCCCTGATCTGCGTAGGAGAAAATTACCAACACTGGCCAGGAAGCAGTTTTCTGGCCACTAACAGCAAAAAGTTGAACCATAGCTGCCACGTGTTTACCTAAATGAATTTAATCCCATAAAATGTATATAGGAAAGCTAACCTGGAATTACTTCTTTGCGCTCTGGCACTCTTCTCTCAATTTGTGGAAAATATGCTTAACACCCACTCATGCATGGGAAAACGATACCGCTGAATACCATGCATCGGTCATACTTTTGAAAAATACTGTGATATAACATTTTGATCAAACCACCCAGCTGTGACAACATAAGCAAGCAACTTTTATCAGAACTTTATTCAAATATTACTAAATCCTGACCAGTAAGCTAAAGTATGTGACAACAGATACCTAAGCAGTAAAGTACCAAAACTGTTCAGCAGAAATCTTGATTTCCATGTATGAGCTGTAAGACGTTGATTGTACGTTTAATGTGAAACATGCTAAAGACAGAAAACTCAAACATTTAATGCCCTACCTGATTGTTTGGTTTGTGCTGGGAGGACGTCCCTGGGATATTGAGTGACTGACTCCTGGAGACAGCGGCTCCTGTCGATGCCCTCCTTTGCTGCGACCGAACCGACTGCAACGCTTTCACCTCCAGTGGCGGGCTGATGCTACTGCTGCTCCCTTTAGTCTCTAGCACTGCATCCCAAGGATCCCCCGCGGGATTTCCTTGTACTGTCTGTTCAGCGCCTCCAGATGCCAAGGATGCTTCCTCATTCTCAGTTTTACGTTTTGTAAGTGGGTCCAGGTCGAGCCAGTCGAAACGGCTGATGCATGAAGATTCAGTCACGACTGGCTGCTGGGCCGGCGGATGGGGTGCCAGAGAAGCTGTTCCTGCTTGAGAGGAATCTATGTCAGTGCTAACTGATCTGCCGTTCTTCAAGTATTCTGAGGTGCTGGCGATCTTGTCGAACAGTTTGGCCATTTCTGGGTCCACGGCTGGTTGCGGGAAGACCATGGCAGCAGCCGGCTGGATGGGTGTGAACGTCATGAATGGTGACTGCTGCGCTGGAAGTGCTAACAGGGGGGACATGGTTGGAGTAAAACCATTCTGAAATGTGCCTGGTTTGGAGAATGGAGCAGAGGGGAACATTGGGGTAGGCCGATGCGTAGGAGTGGACAAACTGGAGCTAGATGGAGTAGAGAGAACAGGTGTCCACTGACTGCTATGGAAAGGAGATGAGCTACCAGGATGGCTTCCAGGGTAGGAGGCACTGAGGTTAAACCCCAGCAGTGATGAGGGGCGAGACACTTTGCTGTTAGCCCCAAAGTTTTCATCAAGTAGGAGCTTTTCAAGTTCCTCGTTGGTCAGCTTGTCCACATCAATTTCCCTGAACTTGTCCTGCTCTGGCTGTTTCTTGGTCTCTGGGAAGACGATGAGGTCCTTTTCTGGTCCGCGAGTAGAAGATGATGCTTGAGGAGCAGTAATGACAGATTTTGATATTTGTTGTTTTATAGATGATGAAGACAACTTGGAAGAAACTGAGGACGATGACGCTGAAAGAGTGTGTCTCTTCTCCCTTTGCAATTTTGCTAAAGCTTCTTCCTCCATGCGGAGTGCTTCCTCCTTATCCACAACCCCCTTTGGCTGGGGGACTTCCAGCTTGAACCCATTACCGCTTGATATCTGGGCCATTCTGTCAGCTGAAAGGTGCCATGTGATTGACTGCTTTTAAGTCAGAGGGGTCCACAGCATCAGGAAGCAATGTTTTAAACACCTAAAAAGAATAAATACAATTGGGATAATTGATACCAAAAGAAATTCCATAAAATGTTTGTTTACATGCTGGTGTATAAAACAAAGGTAAAATAGTGTTATCTATACAATTTATAGCCAAGCATTTTACCATATGCTGCTCCATATCCACAAACTGATGCAAGATGCTGGCATGGGCAGTAAAGAGAGTGTTTTTTAATCCTGCTCTTTCTCATGAGCAACAGATTGTCGAAGGTGCATCTTCATTTGTTAACTGGCAGTTAATTACTTTAGGTTTCCTCAGGCCCTGTTGCTGCTTTGATTGCTTATTGATTGTCACATATGCATAGCAAATAATGACTTGTGCTCAAATCAGGGGCATCAAATAGGTCACACAACCAGCACAGGCTACATCATCAGCATGTACATTTAGATTAAAAGCTCACTCACAGTCTATAGTGGGATATAAAAATCTGTGTGATGCCTTATCCTCAATCAATCAATTTACCTGATAACTTTCTCCAAACGAGAGCATCTTCCATGCTTGCTAATCCTAGCTATTTATTATTAAGCATTGGCAGGAAGATGCCAAGAGTATCTTACATCAACAACATGAGGACAACATTGCTGCAAGTGTGAGTGAGTGTTTTGTGGTTCTAAAACGACACAGTGCCTTCTCAAAGCAGCCATTCATCGAACGATCACAGAGCCAGGGGTGAGTGAGGTCCTTCTCTCCCCGGGCGTCACTGGCCTCTCCTGAGCTTCCCCTCCCATTGTGGTGTACAAGGCTGGCTGTGCTGGGGCTCAAGCTAGCCTAGCACTATTGTGCAGCTGAGGAATTTGGCATGCTAGGCAGCCCGGCGGGTCTCTCTCTCTTCCTCTGGCTTTCTCTCCCTCTGTTAGCACCGTAGCCCAAGATTGTCTTATCAGCTGTGCTAACACCAGCGGGCAGGGACAATGTGGCTGCATTCATTAAGCATTTGACTACAAGAGCTTGGTGCCAAACTCTGACAGGAAAAAAGCTTGGGGACATAAATGCATAAAACGAAAGGTCACTGTGTTTTGATGCACGATGTCAGCGCTGATCAACGTGTTCTGATCAAATTAGTAGGAAATAAGTAAGAATTCAGGCTTTGACAGATAGCTTAGACTATAGCGAGTGACAAGTGACTCTTAAGTAAGCTGAAGGTCTGAACCTCGTAACTGTCTGAGCAGTAACTACTTCCTGATTCTGCATATAAACACCCTGCCTGTGATTAAAGTTCTCACATATTAGTCTTGCCAAGATAAGGACACTGGGTCAACCTAAGTATGCTATTTAAACTAGAGAATTCAGGAGATAACAGACAAACTGGCTCTAAATCCTCGCTTCTGTGATTTAGGGAAGGCTGAGATAACGATAACTAATGATACTCTGCCAGTGTGAAGAATTCACACATCATCTGTTTGCTGGTTTGACACAACGGGCCACTCGCTGTGTTTTTAACCCTATCTTTAAGATGCACTGCTTCACAGGAACACACAACGTGTATCATCTTTGTCAGCTTGTTGCTGCTTTTCATTGAAGCCGAACTCTCAATTCATCAAATGCATAAAGGCCAAGACTTCATGCAGATATAACTCCACTAGAATGGAAAACCTGAAAGGTCTGCTGCATAGGGGTTCGCTCAAACTCACAAAGGTTCCTTTTTATCTCTTTATTCGACTGTCTTGTGCAAAAGTGCAGAAGTTAGCCGCTGCTTATACTCGTATGGCTGGTCAAAGTACAGCACAACTTTAAAGAGGAGAATAAGTAACCTGGTCAAGCTTTGTGAGGTATGTTCTGTGGTTGTTAGGAAGGGAAAGAGTACTCCAAAATGACTCTTTGTGCTGCATTGCAAAGTCTATTAATGACGTTAGCTGATGCAGAGTTGAGTCTACAAGGAAAATGACAGGATTGCGTTGGAGAAATGTGTCCACACACGTCCACAGCACTGCTGCAACAGCAGCATTTACACATGGACGCAAAGTGTCGTAAAGTCGAAGTTCGTCCCGTGTTTGGAAGGTTTAAAAGCCTTTATAACGGTAATGCCGTGAACATGCAATCACTGCACACTGGCTCGCATCACTTCTGTGTACAGTGTGTGTGTTTTCAGTAGAAACTCAGCCGACTGACCTAACCACACCGAGCAGCTTTTATGCGTTTTAAACACTTTAAAGTGCGCGAACAACACTTCTGTACAACGCGGCTAACGTTAGCTAAGCTAGCCGCTGACCCGCCGCCTGATGTTCACCTGACACCGGGCGACGTTTCCTCAGCGAGTCGCTTTCTTTCCACATCTCCAAGCAGCACTCAGCGAGATAACAGCGACCTTAAATAAGTAATAAGACTTACCCGGCTGGCCCGATCAGATGTCACGGCTTGATACTTCTGATACCTGTTCTTCAGAACTTTAACTTTTGACTTCGCTATGTCGGATGCTACGTTAACAGTTCAACCCAAGTTAACGGCAAGTTCACGACAGATACACAAAGCGGGCGTGTGTAGCTGTCGTTAGGCAACTCGCACGACGTCTCCGTACTTAGATGGACAATGGTCCGACAACTTCTAAGTAACGTTACCCGGGGACACTGCTCCGCTCCTACCAACTGCCCACAGTGAAGAAGGGATACGCGGGTTGATCACACGGGTCACGGCGGCGTCCCAGCGAGACACAACCGCCGAATTTAACCCACAGCTACGTACAACTTTTAAACGCAGAGGTTCACTGTAAACAACGCTAACGTCTTACCTTTTAGCGATGCGGTGTTTGGAGCCATTTTTCCCGCAGCTGCGTTTTTTCCATGCACTTGCAGTGAAGGGACGTCAGTTCCTGTTGAGGTGGTTGAGTAGAGTTTTGGTCGGATTCCGTGTGGATCGATTTACCGGACATTTAGCGGGGGAGCAGCGCCACCGCGTGGCCACAGACTGCTAGTGTCCATAAACACTAACGATTATTCTACAACTAATGCTAAACTGATGATACATTCAATAAATACGTGCATATCATTTATGTAAAGATGTGTCATATTACTCATGCTGCAAATGCTCAGTTAGCCGGTAAAAGGGATAAGAGATGTGCAGCTAAAAAGATCACTGCATCATAAGGTATAACATTTAAAATGAATACAGATATTTAAAGCATATACCAGAATTTACGTGAGTTAAAATGTTTCTGTAACAGTTCTGATATTGTGCTCTTTGTCAGTGGTACTTTCCCAGTTTGAAGGTTTAAAATACTTAATGATGAACGGTTTTCCCGTTTGTCAGGATAGCAGCTGTTTGCCAGCACTAGTGTCATAAGGTGCATTGAGATAAACGGAGGTTACCAAAATCATACGTCGATATTTTATCTCCGTTACAGTCATGTTAATATGCATTTTTGATTCTGTGACGTGTTTTATACATTTTCAAATTCACTTTTTGATGTATAAAAGAGCATTTTCTGTTTTTAATGTGTTTTATTTGGCTCCAAAAATTACCCCATATTTACACAGATTAATTTAAAACATCTCAATGCATGCAAAATAACCGAACAGTAATGCTACACACAAACACTACTACTTTAGTTATTTCTCCTTTTCTGAGCAGGTAATTACCTCATAAACCATCTGATGACTCTTTAGAATGACTTGAACCCTTCACTGCATACCATCATAGAACAAAATGAGCACAACCACAACCCTAAAATGCTGCACAAATGATTGCCTCACGATCAAGCCCAGACGTGTCATACAACCTGTGGAGGATATTGTTTCATCCTTTTCAAGCTGACCATTGAACTTATAAAATACGTATACGATTAAAAAAGATTAATTTACAAACGGTGACAAAACAAACCCTTCTATTTAATGTAACATTTGACATTAAGGTCAAAGGTTTCGTTACAACTGTCTGAACATGGACACTGACACAGATCGTCAGATTTCTGCTCATTGCATTAGATTCTACGGGGATATCTGAAAAAGTGTCCACTGAGTGTATGTTGTACAAAATATGAAGTTACCAGGATTATGTACAATAATTAAGACCGCAACATGGCCGCATCAATTTAGGCTGGAAGCCTATTTGATTGATGATGATCTTTTAATACATCCGTTTGGATATCAAAAGTTCAATTAAGTGTTTTCCGCAGAAGCTTTCCTCATTCAAATAAAATGCTAAATATAATTCATATATTATTAAACTGAAATGCCTCTGGGCCTGGGCTGTAGTGTACAAGTGTTTTTGAATTATGTGAAATACTGTTTAAAGTTATTAATTAATGTTGAATAAATGCCACGTACAGTTTGGCTCAACGCACCTTGACTCACTGGGGCTCCAGGTTGATTGGCTGATTCTCTGAATGGCAGATGTAACGACGAATCATGTGTCAACGCGACTCTTTCACAGCGAAAGCTTTCCTTTCCGGCCAATGAGAGGTGGCCAAAGGCGGGGCGTTGCCATGGTGAACACAACCTCTCGCCGTAGGTTGTGGTCATTGAACGCTTGCATTGGTGGTAGATGACAGATGACAGCTGTAAACAAGGTGCGCTGAAGCTCAAACACTCTGAGGAAACCTGAACGACCAAAGCGCGGCGAAGAGTGAAAAGAAGCGCTCAAAGTTCAAGTAAGTGCCATTTTTTAATTATTATTTCCGTTTAGTGTGAATGCCAAGGCTTGTTGTGTAGCTTTTCTGCATGTCAGGGAGGATGAATTAGCTACCATCTTCTCTCTACCATCCTCAGTGAACAGTCTGCACACTGCTTCATATGACATGGTGGCTGTGTGTTTGAGTTACACTGTTCGCAACATTATTTGAAGTTCAAGAGTCTGAGAGAAGGAATAGTCTAAATGAAGCTCACTCTGTATTCAACCACCAGGACACGTGTTGCACAGTCCTTAGAGTTGCTTTTGAGATTAGAGCTCACCTGCGTAACATCCACCCAGGTCGCCTCTATGCTAAGGTGAAGCTTATATCAGCAACAGTTAAGAAATAAGGGCGTAGCCTTTCCTAAAGTCAAAGCGTCTGCCATCCTGCACAAGAACATTTGTCTAAAAGAGATCATCATAATCTAATCTTTATGTCTTCTTTTTGACCAGATGAAGAGGAGTAAAGCCTTGGCCCGTTGTGGGCTGGTTCTGCTGAGTCTTTGGCTGTGTATACAGTCGGTGCCTATCAGTGTGGATAAGACCAAAGCTGAGCCAAAAGTGGAGCAACTGGACCCACCTCAGAGCGCTGTGAGTCATTTACCCAGTGTCATACAGGGTCTTATCACTAATTACACGAAATAACTGTGAGTCAACCGAGCGAGGGAATCATTCAGGCTTATAGAGTCTCAGACAGTTGTTTTCCATGGAATGAACATATTTGTGGGTAAAATGTTGAAAGAAATTTGCTGAGAAGATAAACAAGAATGAAATAGGAGCCATCATTCAATAGCTGAGTAAATAGATCACGGTAAATATAAACAAGCTTTATTGCTTCAACAAGACAAACACTGATGTGTGCTTTGTGTAATGTTTCAGGAAACCGGGCTACACTACGACCGCTACCTCAGGGAAGTCATTGAATACCTCGAGAAGGACCCCCACTTTAAAGAAAAGCTCAAAAATACCAACATGGATGACATCAAGGTTGCCCTGCATGCTCACCAAACAGCCCATTGTTTAGTATCGACCTAAACGCTTTGCATTGAACCGTGCTGTGTCGTTTATCTGCTCACAGAAAGGTAAACTTTCCAAAGAGTTGGACTTTGTCCAGCATCAATTTCGGACTAAGCTGGATGAGTTGAAGAGAGAGGAGATGAGCAGGTTGCGGCTGCTCATCAAAGCCAAACACGACATCCAGGTGGGAAATGGTATGTACTGTGTGTGAGGACTCCCCTCCAGACGATTTGCTGATGTGTCACCAAAGATTTGTAATACAAGTGAGATGTTGGGTCATCATCGAATATAGGATGTGGCACTTAGAAACAGGAAACTGCATGTAACAGTGTCTTTCTCTGCTCAGCGGGACCTGCTGAATTTATCTCTGAAAGTACCAGCACGTCATCATTACTCTCTAAAAACAAAACTCATTACGACATTAGCGCGACGTGGAGTTGGTCTAGTGAAACATTATGCTGTCATACCAAACACAGAGAGAGATGCTTTGCCACGTTTAGAAATACAGTTTAACTCACTATCACGTTACTCTTTTGCCAGAGTAAATGACCTCGAGCCTAAATAAACAGAACTTGTTTTTGCCTCTGACTGTGAGCAAGAAGAGCTGCTGGAACAAAATGTTTTTAGGAAAAGAACGAGACACTATTGCTCAATCTCATGTTAGCGTGCGCAGTGTCAAATAAGTGAAATGCGTGCTTTGAGTTTCCAAAACAACCGACCTAACTGCCTAAATGCTTTTCTCCTAGGCTGGACCATAGACCACCAGGCTCTGCTGAAACAGTTTGAGCACCTCAATCACATGAATCCAGACACTTTTGAGGTGGAGGACTTGGACCATCTAATCAAATCGGTACTGGCAGTCATGGAAAGAAATGGACCTGCAGCGTAGATCTGACTTTACAAATGTGGTGTCCTCAGGATATATCTACTGTTACAGCTACCACACACACACAGTACACGACAGCCACACCCAGCGGCAGCGGAAGATTATTACGTTGACAGATTATTAAACAGATTATACTGTGCTGTCACTCAGATATTGCTGCATCACACCCAACCTGTGATCAGTAAAGAGTACCTTACGTCGCGCCATTGCTATAATTAGCATGGCTGCATCTATGGAGAAGTGTGGGTGTCAAACAGTGAGCCACTCACAGACTGGCCCCGCCCACCACTTTACATTCAGCCTTGCAGACTGGGGTCCTTTGTTGGAGAGGACTGACCAGAAGTCATTTGAGCACTGGTTTGTTTGAGCCAGTGTGACAGCCCACTGGTTTTTGAGTGCCTTCCTGCTTTAAAGTGGAGTCACAGGAATGTACATCCTGGCGATATTTAGTGTAGGTTGAGCTCTGTGCAGTGTTGGTCCTTGACCATTTAAACACTGGGGCTACACGGTGAGATGCAAACAACACTGCTGAATTAGTTTGAGCTTTGTTTGTGAAACTTAATCAGGCACGAGAACAAGGACCTTACTCTAAATAACACTTTTGGATCCACAAGGAATAGACGGAACAATTAGGACAATTAGTAGAAAAATGCTGCTTATGTTACATGACAGGTCAGAATGTGTGAAGGTTGATTCACTCTACTTCAACCAGGACGTCTCTGCTGCTGGGAAGCTTCGTGAAGACGTGTTTTAGGTTGCAGCAGCGGCCAGGAGAGATTTTTAGCGACAGCGCTCTAACTTACATGTGAATTCTCTTTCACGTTGCTTCCATTTGTAGGCGACTAAAGACCTGGAGAACTTTGACAAAGAGCAGCACGATGAGTTCAAGAGGTACGAGATGATGAAGGAGCACGAAAGGAGGGAACGCCTGAAGAACATGAGCGAGGAGGAGCGCAAGAAGGAGGAGCAGCACCATGAGGAGATGAAGAAGAAACATGCCGACCATCCCAAAGTTAATCACCCAGTAAGACCTGAAATCTATGAAAACATAAAAACTCAGGAATACACAAAGATGGGGAGGGGGGGTCCTAAACAAAGCTAGGACTGAGGATGGTGTGTGTGTGTGTGTGTGTGCGCCTGCAGGGCAGTATAGATCAACTCAAGGAGGTATGGCACGAGGCAGATGGTTTAGACCCAGAAGAATTTAACCCCAAGACTTTCTTCACAATGCATGGTAACTAGTTTCTCATTGTCATGTCTGAGCTCAACACTTAATGTAACAATCATAATATGAGATGATCGGACTGTTCCAGTCACTTGGCTTGTTTTGCAGACAGCAATGGAGACGGATTCTTCGACGACACTGAGCTTGAGGCACTCTTCACTAAAGAGGTGTTTATTATGTCGTGTTTGCATGTCACCGCCTGTGTCTGCGTGTCCTGGCATGAGGGGTGAAGGTAAATGAACAAGGTCTCGGGTCAGAAATTCTGTGTCTCTCTTCAAGCTGGAGAAAGTGTACAACCCTGAAAACGAAGAAGACGACATGATCGAGATGGAGGAAGAGAGACTGCGTATGAGAGAGCATGTTATGAATGAGGTGAGCCAGTAACGGAGGACATGCAGGGGCTTGTTCAGACACTGAGCTGAAAGCTGTCTCACGCGTTTATGTTTAGGTGGACACTAATAAAGACAGACTCGTGTCGCTGAGCGAGTTTCTGGCGGCCACGAAGAAAGAGGAGTTCCTTGAAAAAGACGAGTGGGAGGTAATGGCTCGAGTTTATAGAGAAGAAAAAGATGCGTGAGGACAGAACTGTGACGCGTCCAGAACTACAATTCATTACGCTGTGTGATTTCTTCCTTCCGCAGACAATAGATCACAACCCCTTTTACAACGAAGAGGAGCTGAGGGAGTACGAGCAGCACTTGGCCAACGAGGAGGAGGACATTAATAAGAAGACAGTCGAGCTGCAGAAACAGAGAGAACAGCTGGAACGGCAGCAGGAAGAACTGAACGCTCAGAGGTTCGACATCCAGCAGGTGAAACATGCAGCCACGTGCCACGAATGAATTAAATATATTTAATGTGTTTAGCTTGTGCTCTAATAGTTTCAACCCTTTCTTTCAGGAAGTAGAAAGAATTGAAAAGCTGAAATCCCAGAGCCTAAAAGCAGAGGACATGCGTGAGTATCGCATTCTAATAACAGCTGTTTTACAGTAGGCAGATACAACCTTCATTAAAATCCCTGTTATGAAATAAGCTCAAAAAGTGCTTTTGCAATAATGTGTGTCACACGAGACATAACAGAAGCATGTTCCCGTAGTACCAGTTATATTCCCAGAACAAACTCAACCAACGTGACTCTCCCTCACAGAGACGGCGGCGCCGATAGCTGAACGCGAACCGACACCAGTCGTGACAGGAAACAGTAAACCGCTGCCGTCTGATCACCAGCAGAAAGACGTACCCGTGGTGGGACACTCTTAGCAGGCCCGATGTGTGTGAATGTGTCTGTGTTTGCCTCGTGATGATTCCAGTTGTCAGATACAGTTCAGGATATAACAAAACATGATTTCAGGTTCAGACTTTGTCCCAGTTCTCATTATGTTCCCTTTGTGGATGTAAACTAGAAACCAAACCTGAAACGTGAAGCTGTGAAGTGAAAAATCTGCCTTCTTGATCTTTGATTCTCATCACGGACCCGTCTCCACAGCAGAGATGACCCGCTGATAAGTGACGTAGTGCGTAGTGTACATAGTCATTCATTGTCACTGTGATTCTGTCTCAGAGGAAAAAAAGAAAAGTATTTATTTTTTGGAGAGTTAGCTTCAGAATCGTAACATGTACTTCTAGAAAAGTAAAGAAATGCTCCTATCTGAAGTTTATGTTGTCACAATTTAAATTACTGATCCATTATGACATTCCTTTTTAAAATAAAATATAAACTTGGATCTTATTGTTTTTTGAAAGTAAGTTAAATGTCAGGTTTAATCTGTATTTTCTAGCTGTTTATTTTATTTTGGATCTGATCATTAGACGTATTTAATTTCCAGATAAACTTACATATGTATTTAATTTTTTTTATTTAATAAATTGTGCTAGTGTTAGGGGGTGATTGGATAGGTTTCAGAATTGTTCTATGTGTAAAGTGTGTTTTCTGTTCAATCACATTTTGTCAATTATTTGGTCTTTGCACCATTTGTAATTAAACTGCAGCAGGTTGAATTTGGTCTCAGAAGACAGAAAAACCTCAATTAAATAAAGTCACACTGTCAAACATATTAAATATTTTTTATGAGCTTAAAAGGAATTGAAAAGCCCTTATCTCAGATCACCACCCACCTTATGTGGAGCTGCAGTTAGTTTTCAAAGTCTGTCCCTCACTTCATATTTTCCAAA
Source organism: Microctenopoma steveboyesi (assembly GCA_032359275.1). NCBI lineage: Eukaryota > Metazoa > Chordata > Actinopteri > Anabantiformes > Anabantidae > Microctenopoma > Microctenopoma steveboyesi. The sequence goes on along the minus strand of JAUMHF010000023.1, from coordinate 17,966,877 downwards.
TGAATCAAGAAAAAGTCTGAATGTGGTCAATAAAGTGAATGAGCTTGCAAGTTTAAAGTTTCTATTTCTTCTTTACATCATGCATATTAGTTCCCTGATAGAAAAGATGAAGATCATATTAAAACACCGTAAATGACATGTATGATAAAGGTGCAGAAGGTAATTCAGCAACAGAAATTCAGTTTTGCACGTATGTGTCGTTGAAGCGCTCTATGAGATAATCGTGAGCTATACTTGGAGGACATTTGTTGGTGCCGTCGCAGCAGGTGATCAGAACCTCATTATCCCGATGGACGAAGAAAGCCAAAGACTGACGGGTGCTGGAGTCTTCAACAGGTGGCAGCAAAACCCTGTGGTGCTGAGGAAAAAGAAAGAAAAACAGTCTGCATGCGTGGTGTGGAGAAGAAGGGGATCTGCTCCTGGTCGGTCTTCACTCACCACAGAGATAAACCGATCACTGGTCCAGCGCTGCATCAGGTCAGCAATGATGAGCACGACCCCCCCGCGGAGGGCGGGAACACTGATGAATCCTCCTGAACGTCCACAGACCTGCAGGTTACCAAAGGTCAGCAGAGCTGCATGCAGCTCATGCAGAGTGGTGCATATGTCCAGTGGCGGTACCTGCAGACCCTCTGAGCTCTGGAACAACAGGGTGAAGCTGCCCTAGTCTGAATGTGTGAATCTCAGCTGTATAATAGTGTGAGGCAGCATGGACCGGTTAGTGACGCCACCTCCTCCCTAACAGCATGAGCCGTTTAGGAAATGTGCAAATAAAACTGAATACCACGCTTCGCAGAAAGAGCAGTGGACATACCTTCTATGGACCTGTGGGCCCTGAAGAACACCTGTGTGTCCAAACCCAGACTCAGCGCCATCACTCTGAGCAGCCGCAGACTCAGCTCTTTGCAGCGCATGAAGAAAGACGTCTGCATCTCTCTGAACCCCTTTAAAGCGTCTGAGGAAGGCCATTTCTACAGGAGCACAAAGAGAGAGTAAAGTAAAAGCAGAAACACAAATCAGATTTTTAAAAAGTAATTCTTTACTGTCACAAGTTTTTTCTCTGCAGAATCTAAGAAAGTCCGTTCTGTGATGTGAAATGTGCAAAGTCAAACTTTGGTGGTGAATCATTACAATGTCGGGGTGAAGTGAAGCGGTGTTGAACGCCTCCTTCAGGTCTCCAGGTCGACGTGGATTCAACCTGAGGAAAAGCATTTTACTCTACTCTCATGCATCCAGAAGGTATTTTCATGGAAAAGTAACGTGTCACTCATCCGTTGTACTTCTCCGTCTCCAGAGACACCCAGCCGTGGTTGGGGTTGTTGGCAAAGCTTCTCCTGCTGAACGGCTGTTTCCTCTCATCTGGCTGCAGGAAGAATGTCTTGGACACGTCCATCACACGGTTCACCTGGTCCAACAGACAGCAGCAGAGCAGAGGAATGAGCTCGTCTCCAGGGACGCTACGTTACTCTGGGTGTCTCTGCTGCTCTCACCTCGTCCTCAGTGATCCCAGTGTTCTTCAGGAAAACAAATCCCACTTCACTGAAAGCTCTTTTCAGCTCGTTGCTCAGCGAGAGCAGCTGCTCCTCACCAACATCTTCCTCACTCAGACCGTACGGACCAAAATCCACCACGGGTATGTTCATTCTGCAAACACGAAGCGTCCCTGGAAGGGGCTAAAAGCACATCTGCAGGGACTCTGTCTTCAGCGTGGGGTCAAAGGTTGTGTGTGTGTGTGTGTGTGTCTCGAGCTTCTGCCACGTGACCTTTCACAGCCAATAGGAGAGAAACTCCTGATGAGAAGAAAAACAGACTTCTGTACAAGCTGTTTTCAGCTCTTTGCTCCTCACCAATGTGTACACGTATACACAGGTTTTATAATGGTTTGTACGAGCCATAAAGGGGGCGGGGGGGGGGGGGGACCATTTAATCATTTTTTTACTGTGGACAATAAAGTGAATGAGGCTGTAAATAACAGGTTTGTGTCTCTTCCTTTAATCAAACACATTGTCTCACTGATTATTAACAACATCACATGATCACAGATGCAGCTTTTAAATGACAGCATGTATATATATATTTATTTCTATATGATCAGCAGCCGTGTGCAGAAACTCAGTCTCGCCCGTAGGAGTCGTTGAAGCGCTCAGTGAGATAGTCCCCGGCTGTGATTGGAGGATACTTGTCCGAACCGTCACAGCAGGTGATCAGAACTTCGTCATCGGGCTGGATGAAGAAAGCCAAAGACTGACGTGTGCTGGAGCTTCCAACGGGTGGCAGCAAAACCCAGTGGCGCTGAGGAACGAGGGACAACTGCAGTTAGACGTTTTCATTCCTTCACATCAGACCACCATCGTTGTCTGTGTCACTTGTGTTTACAACAATGTTATTCTGTTATTTTAATACCATGGCATCCCAAATAATGCTCTGTAATTTCATTTTTAATAATACAGCACCAAGTTACAACAAAAGTCATGGCCTTACAGAATAAAACAGTAAAGCAGAAAACACAGACAGCTACCCGTGTCACTAACGTGGAGGCAGAAGTGTGGAGCTACTGTGGGTTCACTGAAAGGACAGAAGCACCTGAACACCTTCTCAGCATCCACAGAGATGACGCGCTCAGAGGACAGTTCGTGGAAACGCAGGGTGGAGACGGGGGTTCACTCACCACAGAGACAAAGCGATCACTTGTCCAGCGCTGCATCAGGTCAGCGATGTTGACCAGGACCGCCCCGGGGACGATGGGGGCGCAGATGACCTCACCTGAACGTTTACGCACCTGAAGGGGAACAGAGGCTCAGGTGGGTTTTCTCAACCAGGGGGAAAAGGCTACACACACGGTTTATTCACGGACACAAACTGTTAAAAAGTGTCAGTGAGTGACCCGGGTTTTATATGACAATGATTATCTTAAGTGTGTTCAGTCAGCGGGAATCTTTGTGAGCAAAAGTCAGACATCATCTCAGAGACTGTTGATTCAGTGGCGGTACCTGCAGACCCTCTGAGCTCTGGAACAACAGGGTGATGCTGCCGTAGTCTGAATGCTCCCCACATCGCAGCTGCCCCTCCTTTGCCTTTTTGCTGTCTACTGCCGGGTAGTAGAGGGACCGCAGGGTTGTGCCGTTTTGATCAGCTACAGGACACGTGACAGCACAATCACAGCTTGCTCTAAGAGTTTCTATGCATCTTCAACGTTTGCTCTGTTCTGAGGGTTATGTATGAGAGCAACAATCAAAACGATGGCGAAACACAAGAGAAACGGGGACACACGTCCCTCTACAACCTGTGTTACCAAGGCACATACTTCCTATTAATCTGTGTGCATCCAGGAAGAGTTCTGGATTCAGACCCAGGCTGAGGGCCATCGCTCTCAGCACCCGCAGACTCAGCTCTTTGCAGCGCAGGAAGAACGACGTCTGGACCTCCTGGAACCCCTGTAGTGCGTCGGACGCAGGCCATTTCTATCACAGAGAGAGCAGTTATTAAAAGTTCACCATGTGAAAGGGGAACGTTCAAACTGCATCACGTTCACATGGGTTTGTAGGAACTTTCTAAATAAGCATCGTCGGTCTGTTCCTGTTCCGTTGGTTTATTCTACCGGAACAGGCCAGTGTGGGGACAGGTTGTCATATCAAAAGGACAATTTATCAGTCATGGTGGCAAATAAAACACAACAACATTGTCCCTAGTGCTAAACCAGCTATAAACCGCGCTGGTACTTTGACCTGACAACAGATTTGGTCATAAAGTCAGATTAATGGAACACCTGTTGTGTAAACAAATAAATCATCCTGATATGTGAAATGTGCAAAGTCAAACTTTGGTGGTGAATCATTACAATGTCGGGGTGAAGTGAAGCGGTGTTGAACGCCTCCTTCAGGTCTCCAGGTCGACGTGGATTCAACCTGAGGAAAAGCATTTTACTCTACTCTCATGCATCCAGAAGGTATTTTCATGGAAAAGTAACGTGTCACTCATCCGTTGTACTTCTCCGTCTCCAGAGACACCCAGCCGTGGTTGGGGTTGTTGGCAAAGCTTCTCCTGCTGAACGGCTGTTTCCTCTCATCTGGCTGCAGGAAGAATGTCTTGGACACGTCCATCACACGGTTCACCTGGTCCAACAGACAGCAGCAGAGCAGAGGAATGAGCTCGTCTCCAGGGACGCTACGTTACTCTGGGTGTCTCTGCTGCTCTCACCTCGTCCTCAGTGATCCCAGTGTTCTTCAGGAAAACAAATCCCACTTCACTGAAAGCTCTTTTCAGCTCGTTGCTCAGCGAGAGCAGCTGCTCCTCACCAACATCTTCCTCACTCAGACCGTACGGACCAAAATCCACCACGGGTATGTTCATTCTGCAAACACGAAGCGTCCCTGGAAGGGGCTAAAAGCACATCTGCAGGGACTCTGTCTTCAGCGTGGGGTCAAAGGTTGTGTGTGTGTGTGTGTGTGTCTCGAGCTTCTGCCACGTGGCCTTTTACAGCCAATAGGAGAGCAGCTCCTGATGAGACATAAGTTGCCTCACCTGCTCAGCTCTGGCTGCTCTGCGCAGGTGATGGCACACTGGCAGTAAACCAACATCGGTCCCCATACTTTCCATCCTACATCTCAACACGCTGACATTCAGAGGAGCTGCGTCCTGAGCTGGACCTCCACCTCCACCTGGACCTGTCCGCTGACGTGCATGTGAGAAGATGCTGGACCTGAAGAAGGAATGGAGCATCTCGTTCGCGGGCTGCGGTTTCATGGGGATTTACTATGTTGGAGCTGCCAGCTGTGTGCTGGAGCGGGTTCCTTCCCTCATACAAGACGCGTCGAAGATCTGCGGCGCTTCTGCGGGTGCGCTGATGGCGGCGGTGGTGAGTCTCGGACTCCCGCTCGGTGAGTTGGGCCTCGCTGGAGCAAGTTCATATATAGATATATATAACATAATAGACCTTGTAAATCAGTGAGTAACGTGGTTTGGTTAGGAGGGAATGACTCTGATCACTAGAAGCTGCCGGTGTTGTATCTGCTCCTCCCGCAGGTTTTTCTTTCTTAATTACTGGCGACGCTTTATTTGAATACGTAGAAATGAGGTTTAATGATGGAGGCATTTATTTTAGTCTTCAGGTTATTCCAGGTCGGTGGGTTTGGCCAAATCCGTCCGAGACAAATCTGCGTACAGTGACGATTAAAACATTTTCAAACATTTCTAAAACGTCCAGGTTTCAAATTTGGTGTTTTCTGTTTTGTGTTTTTGCTGCAGCTTTACAAAGAAGCTAAAGTTTCACATTCAAATCTAACAAAAGCATCTTTAAAGTACAAATGGGAAAGAAACAGATTTGATAAATGGGGACGTTTCTCCTCGCACACTCCAAACACATGTCCGCAGACTGGACCACTCTGACAGGTGGTCTGTATGTCTCCGTGTTGGCCCTGCGATGGACTGGGGACCTGTCCACGGTGTCCCCCGCCTCTTGGCTGGGATTGGCTCCAGCGCGCACGCGACCAAACCTGAACATACTTACGTGGAACATGGTAGATGCATGAACTGAGCCTTGTGGTACTCCTTAAGAAATCTACTTGACAAATGCAGTATAGAAAGAAAACACGGGGCGTGATGTATTTAAAAAATGCTGCATTTGAATGGAGGCTTAATATATTATTTAGAAAGATATTTCCTGTGACCTGTGATAGAAAAGCAGTTCTCGTACAGAGTCAAACGAATGTGCTGCTCTGCGCAGAGACCTGCTGTACTGCCCTGATGAACATGGCTAAAGAGGCGAGGAAAAGCCGACTGGGGCCCCTGCACCCAGCCTACAACCTTCTGCAGAATGTCCAGGACTCTCTGCTGGGGAACCTTCCAGAGGACGCGCATGTTCGAGTCTCCGGGAAGCTCTGCGTGTCTTTGACCAGAGTGTCCGATGGGAGGAACGTACTAGTGTCGGAATTCGACAGCAGAGAGGAGCTCGTTCAGGTATGTCGTACAGGTCGGGAACTATCTGGTCTTTATCTTTACCACTGATCCTTTGTCTGGAAATAACGTTTAAATGTACTCCAGGTGATATTTTCCCTCTGCCTAGGCCCTCCTGTGCAGCTGCTTTGTGCCTTTCTACTGTGGCGTTATTCCACCCACCTACCGAGGCGTGGTAAGTAAACCACATCAACCAGTTAAAGCTCTGGATGTGGTTTGACCTGGATACGTGATCTACTGTTAATTGCTTTATATCGCTGGTCATTTATTTATTCACTTTATAAAATGAGTCATTGGACGTTCTACTGAATGTTTTATCTTTGTGTGCAGTGTCTGGTAAACACCTTTTATTTTACTCCCAGCACTATGTGGACGGCGCCATCAGTGACAACCTGCCTCGCTGTCACTACAAAAACACCATCACGTTCTCGGCGTACGCCGGTGAGAACGACATTTGCCCCCGAGCGAGCACGCTCAGTTTTCACCAGGTGCGCTTCAGCAATGTCAGCATCCAGGTCAGCTCGGAGAACATCTACAGAGTGACCAGCACCTTCTTCCCACCACAGCCAGAGGCGAGACACTTTTTTATCACTTTCATACACTTAATTTAGCTGCCAACTCATTTCCAAAGAACTTCAGTTTTTTCCTCCAGCTCTGCAGCTTTAGGCTGACGATGACGTTGGGCAGGAATCTCCAGGGCCATGATGTTGTGATTTGGCAGGTAGAGGTATGCTCTGGAAATAAGTAATGAAACTCCATAGAAGCAAGACGGAATGCGTGTGTGTGTAGATGAGAAGGAGACGGGTGCCAAGGTGAACACGCAGGCAAAAAAATGGTAGATGAGTTTAAATGCTTATGGTAAACATGAAGTAAGAAGTGAAAAAGACAGTACAAGCAGGGTGGAGTAGATGGAGATGGGTGACAGGAAGTCAGGCCTGCGATGATGGCTGATTTAGGGACGGAGGCACTATCAGAGAGACGGAGGCTGAGTTGGAGCATCAGAGGGACAGATCGTGCCGAGCACTTTGGAGACAACGTTGGATGGTTTGGACATGTGCAGAGGAGGGAATCAGGAAAGCTGTCTCTAAACTTTCCTCTGTCTGTAATATGATCTTAACTCCTGTGTTTTTACAGGCAATCGCTGAAATCTGCCACAATGGCTACATGGATGCTCTCCGCTTCCTGCAAGAGAACAGTGAGGAGGTTTTGTTTGTTTCACTCTAACACACGATCTCTGAAACGCTGGAAGCTTCCAGATGAACTGAGATTACAGCTACATACTGTGAGTGAGAAATCCTAATCTCAACATAACCATCGACAGATCTGATCAGCTGCGAGTGTCCACTGAGGAGTTTAGCGACGGACTCGCCCAAACCTGCCTGCTGTGACCTGGTGACGCAGGCGGCTGAAGCGGAGGAGTCCAGCATCAACGCACAGCAGGACGGGCACTTTTGGCTGGACCAGAAGCTCATCGAGAACCTCCCAGTGAACATCAAAAAGGGTGAGCGAGCGGAAAAGGCTCATTTGAAAGATGCTACGCTCCGGCGGGGAAAACTGAATGTGTCCTGTTGGTTTCAGCGTTGTGCGAGTCCTGCAGGGAGGCTCGCACAGCTGGTGGTCTCCTGTCCAACGTGACCAAGTACCTGCCCAAGAAAGTGAGTTCCTACCTGCTCCCCGATACGCTGCCCGCAGAGCCGGCACGCTCTCTATCCCAGAGGTACACTTCGCTAGCCTGCTTCCTTTTTTATTCTCGCAAATATCAGTAATTTGTTGTTTGTAAGTGAACTTTATGATATATTATAGTAAAAGACGATCCTCTGCTGATTTTTGTTTCAGGCTCACCGACTGGATCCCGGATGTGCCCAAGGATGTGAGCTGGCTCTATGGCTTGGTAGAAGACATGTACAAACAAGCTTGGAAGGACGAGGTGGAGGATGATGATGGGTATGTCCTGATCGTTGCTCGGTGATCAGCCCTGTGGTTCAGGTTTTTATTAAAGTTTGCTTTCTCGTCAGTGAGATGCCGCTGCGCAGATGCACCAGTCTCCCGTTAGGCCTGAACCTGTGCTGTCAGACGAGAGAAAACGAAGACAGTCTCCCAGAGGCCCCGCAAGCTACGCCCAACTCCACCCTCACCTTCTCCTGGAACACGCACAGCGAGGACGTCCACATGCCGCTTACTCCACCCCCGACGCCCACCCCTAGCTCCACCTCTGGGTTTGGTGAAGACGCTACAGAGTCGCCCAACAGCGCAGGTGGAGGCTGGGGTCTGGGCAGAGCCGTGGGTTGGATCCGAAACATTACATCTGAGCAAACGACGAACGTGAAGAAAACAAAAGAGTCGGTGTCTGTTGCTGCACTGAAGTAAATGCGTATAATGTTGCAGTGTGACAGAAGAGAATCTGAATAAAAGAAGTGAAAAAGTGTGAATCTGCTGTGGTGGCGTCATCAAAGCACCTTTGTCCTGTTTCAGCACTGTGTTGATTCTATGTCTGTAAAAAGCAAATCCTTTATATATGCTTTATCATAAATGTCTGATCAAATCAAGAAGTTTCCTTCGTTTGACTTCTTTCAGTTTGGGTTTCACAACCTGTAACGGCGAGCGCAGCTTTGACCGTCGGCCTGGAGCTGGTTCTACATCATTTGAAGGCGCCTGTGAGGAGAAACGTAGGCAGAGCTTGTTCACTCCAGAAGACCTGCTGCTGCTGCTGCTGCAGCAGCTGCAGCTGCAGCAGCAGCAGAAGAAGAGTGTTGCTCATACGTGAACACATGATAACTTGGCTTTGATAAAGCAGCGTCTGGTCTGCACACTTCTGTTTGATGGTGAGCAACCAGATCATCTGCTGTTGATGATTTGTGGCTCTTTGCTTCGTTGCATAAGTTTAGTGTAAGTTTAGCTGTTGGGAAAACTCGGGCACATGACCTGCAGCGCGTCAGAAGTAACCTCAGCCTGCTTTCTATTTTGGAATGTGGTGTTTGCCTCGAGTAAGTTGTGCAACACTGCAATGTACCCAACTGCAGCACTGTACAGCAGATAAGATAAAGCCGGTTAATGAAACGCTAAGGAAACCAGTTGGACCTGCTGAACCGTGCCCAGACGGAAGATGCAGCTCTGAGTTTGCGTTTCGCCCCGGAGAAGATGTTTGACCGGGACGAGGAGTGGAACATCTGTTTTGCAGGCTGTGGCTTCAGGAGCATTTACTACCTGGGAGCTCTGAGCTGCATCCTCGAGCGGGCCCCGTGGTTGGTTCACGGAGCTTCGAGAATCGGTGGAGCTTCATCAGGTTGTCTTGTTGCTGCCGCTCTGACTGTTGGAATTCCCATCGGTGAGTCACACACAGCTCTTCAACGTGACTTATTCAGCTGGTCAGGTCCAAAATCAAATCCACGTCGTTCTTTTTATTTGATCCCTCCTGATTGTTTTATTGCAGCGTGTTAGTGCTTTTTACAGTGCGTCTGACAAACGGTTTCCTGTCACAACTGTTTATGTCCATTCATTAAGTCAGAGATAAGTTATCTGAGGAAAGTTTGGTTCTGTGTTTGGAGTAAACAACGTGCTTGGCAGGTTTACAGACACAGATTCACCCATGTAATGGTGGAGGTCAAACTCCACGGGTCACAACACAGAGTTCAAATCCAAAGGGAGGGCAAGAAAAAAACAACTTGAATAATACTACAGCAGCCAACAATGTATTATTAGTAGTGTTTCAGTAATTATCACACAATTAAGTAAAAAACAAAAACAAAGAATGAACAAAATCACAGATTTTTCTGAATCATACATTTTGCTGTAATTGATCCTTTTCTGGAGAAGACAGACTTCTTCTGTTTCCCTCCTCAGAACATTTCTGTGCTGACGTGTTGAACACGGCGAAAGAAGCCAGAAAACACACTCTGGGAGTTTTCCACCCGACATTCAGTCCGCTGCGGACGGTACGGGACGCCCTGCTGGAGAAGCTCCCAGAAGACGCCCACCTGCGGGCGTCTGGGAAGCTCTGCGTGTCCCTCACCAGGCTGACGGACAGGAAGAACGTTTTGGTGTCTGAGTTTGAGAGCAGAGAGGAGCTCATTCAGGTGTTTGAACCTGCATTTTCTACAGTTCTAAGCTCAGCTTTTTGTTAACTTTCCGTAAAAAGCACATTCTGCAGTGGTTTCTCAAATCAGAGCCTCCGTGCTCTGGTTCTTTTCTGGACGTGGGCTTTATATCGTTACAGGTTCTGATGTGCAGCTGTTTCTTCCCCGTTTACTGTGGCTTCATTCCACCGTCATACCGTGGAGTGGTGAGTAGACCTCTGTCAGAAGGATTAAAATGAGGTATTTACGTATATTCTGTTCACTTCTGAGAAATAATATGTGAAATAATAATAATACAGACATCTTTAGACTGAGCAACGTGTTTTTTTAGACAGCAGTCAGCATCTTTTTTTATTCATTGCATGTTTGGACTGGCCTCTACTTCCTCTCAGCACTACATGGACGGAGCCCTGAGCAACAACATGCCTCTGTTTGAGCACAGGAACAGCATCACTGTGGCCCCGTTCTCAGGCGAGAGCGACATCTGCCCCAGAGAGGGCACCTTCAACTTCTTCGAGACACACTACGGCAACGTCAGTATTCAGGTCAACACTGGCAACGTACATCGTGTCTGTACATCCTTCCTACCTCCCAAACCCGAGGTGTGTCCCTGTTCAGAGCATCTGGTTTCTAACTGAAGGGAAATGATCTAAACATGAATGATTTCCACATTTCTACTCCACAGCAGCTGGCTGAGATCTGCCACAACGGCTACATGGACGCTCTTCGTTTTCTGAGAGACAGAGGTGAGCTGGTCCCGCTTCCACCCTCCTCACAGCAGAGCAACAACCCATCCTTTGTAGTAACGACCGAAACCTTTCTGTCGCAGGTCTGCTTGGAGCACAGGGTTCCCCCAACCGTTTGATGGTGGGGACGGACTCAGCCAAACCAGCTTGTTGTGAACTGGTGAAGAAAGTGTCTAAAAAGACACAGCTGAATGGACTTAATCCGCTACACCAAGACCATGAATGGCTGGACCACAAAGTCATCAAGAACCTCCCAGTCTGCATCAAAAAAGGTAAGGACATGCGCGGCTGGAGTCAGCGAGTTGATCCATAAACATTCAGGAACCACAGGAGGTCAAACACGTACGATGACTGGGAAAGTAACGTGCGTGCGTGTGCGTGCGTGCGTGCGTGCGTGCGTGCGTGTGTGTGCGTGCGTGTGCGTGCGTGCGTGTGCGTGCGTGCGTGCGTGCGTGTGCGTGCGTGCGTGCGTGTGCGTGCGTGTGCGTGTGCATGCGTGCGTGTGTGTGCGTGTGTGTGTTAGTCCTGTGCGAGGCTTGCAGGGACAGTCAGGATGGTGACAGCCGGTGGTCTCTGCTCACTGAGTTCCTTCCAGTCAAAGTGGTCTTGGCCGTGCTGTTGCTGCCCGTCAAGCTGCTCCTCGTACTCATCAGGAGGTAGGAGCGTTACACTGAGGTCAAACCTCATCATCACGTTTGTTCTGCTCATGACTGTGGACTCAAGATTGAAACACTATCATTGGGGTGAGGCGGCAGGTTTGCGGGATTTACACGCGCTTACCTGTCTGGCTGTTCGGTTTCTTTTCTGTGTCATGCAGTGCGACTCCAGAGTGGTGGAGCAGCAGCAACACCAGCAGCAGCAGCAGCAGCACCAGCACCAGCATTACCAGCATCAGCAGCACCAGCAGCAGAACATCTTCTGAAGCAGAACTCAAAGGCCAGACAGGAAAAGACAAAGACTTCAAAAACCAGATGAAAACATTCACCCTAGCGTAGCCTGGACCTAAACCTCAAATGCACCTGCACATGACACATCGTTCACCATAAACCAGTCCTACGCAGGACTGTTGAACACTTTTCTATGACTGAAATCTGATGCTATTTGTGCAGAAGTGTTTAAAGGACCTATAACACAGAGTAATGGTGTCACCGTAGCATTACGTTTACAAGTTTACATTTCACAGGATGATATGAATAGTATTATTTGTAGTGTATCATAAATCACTGTTATTCATATGGAGGTTTTTACCAAATGTGCAGTTTTGTGTGCAGTATATCAGCATGTAAGAATTTGCTGGAATGTTTTTTAAGACAGTAAATCATTGCTCGGCGTCGTTTCTGTCTGATCGCTCATTTAGAAACAACAAGTACTGTATCTCTGAATCGAAGGTGGAGTGAGATGATATATTGCAGCTGTGTTTGTCATGCTCTCTGCGCACGGAACACAAACCAATAGTTTAGAAAAAGCATCATCAGGACAGTTTGATTGATGGAATTCAATGTGAATGACATTTTCATAACACTAGAATCTAAATATCCTAAAGCAAAAATAATACATCAGTTCTTACAGGCCACATGACTTATTCCTTTGCAAACCATGGATCTAGAATATTGTTTCGAGCGAACCAGGTTGTGCTGATGCCTAATCCTTGTTCAGAGGTGTGATCAAATGTACAAGGTGTTCAGTTAGAGCAGAGTCTGCTCATGTCAGGAGAGGGAGGAAAGAGAATGAGGAGCGCAGTATCTCACCTCAGGCTCATAGTGTCATGTATCACAGTGTTGGCGTTTTGCAATCGAGCGCCTCTTTGTGAAAGAGTCCCAGTATACTTCCTTCAACATAAATGACTGTATACTTTTACTTTACAATTTGGCTACAGGTTGCTTGAATATTAAAAAAAACTATATGGCATTTTATTTGAAAGCTTATGTGCTGTCTGTGACATCATTGAACAGATGATATAATTTTAAGATGAAATAATTTATGTTTTAGTCATATCCTAGAATTTATTTGACCACAAGACAAATGTAGACTCACACAAGACGTTAAATCTCATGTGTCTTTAAAAGCAGCTTTTAAAATAGGAAATATTTAGTTTTTGCTTATTAAAGGTTTTATTGATAAACTTTGTTGAAGGAAAAGTGTGACATTGGGAAATAAAGCTTTTACAGGTAGTTGCCTGACCAGTCCGTATGCTAAGCTAATGTGAATGCTAACTGCAGCATGATCAGTCTTCTCATTCGACTCCACCTACGCCCATCGTAAAGCCTGCAACTGCAAAAACATGCTGCAGAACAAAGCTTCTGAACGACTGATCCAGGTGCGGATGAGGATGATGAGGATGATGACCATGGTTCTCTGTCTGACGTAGTTCTGTAGTCATTTCTGTCAGCTGTTTAGAAGACAATAAAGTTAGAACAACGTTTTTCTCATTGTGATAATCTAACTTTAAGCAGCTAAGGTGTGTTCTGTGACATTCACCTGAACGTATTCAGCACTTGTACAGCCTGTTGAGCCTGATGATGTCCTTCTGGCTCATCTCAGGGGCCACTCCAAACTCAACACTGGGGTCGGGAATAGCAACCAAGGTGGGCTGGTTGTTCTTGGAGAAAGCGTACCTAAAAAAAAAAGATTCATAAATGGATGTTCTGTAGGTGAATGGAGCCCGTGACGATGAACATGCAAACAGAGAGGCTGACCAGACCAGCAGGTAGCAGCAGTAAAATGGAATAAGAGGATTCAGTGTGCTAATGTGTGAGTGAGACAGGAGGGAAAAAATGAACGACCAAACAATTCTCAGGAAATGTGTGAAAGATGAGTAAGATGTAGCTCAGTGAAGCTGGGTGGGGGGTGGTGCAAGACAGGGTTACGAAAAATCCTAAATGACATAAATACTGAACAAAAACACAGGAAATAAATAGACAATGTATTTTAATGAAAGAGTAGTTTAAAGTGTTTTACCGTTATGTTTCCAACGAAAGCTCTTCTGTGTATTTCAATTTGCAATGTGTGTGTGTGTGTGTGTGTGTGTGTGTGTGTGTGTGTGTGACCTCAGTCCCTGTTGTCTGTGTGCATGAAATCAAACAAACAGTGGCGTCAGCACCCTAGTTTCTAACTGTTACTGTGACGAGAGGAGAGAAAGGCAGCTGCACCGATGTGTCAAACACTATGATTCATGATCCAGATCACTGGATTCTGCAGAACGTGTCACCAGAAACAGTTTTGAGACACAGATGAAACACTGCACGGTTCCTGTTCTACCTACTTGCTGTAATGCATGACGGAGCCATAGTCGTAGGTGGTTTCCTGGTTCAGAGTGTTGACTTTGTCAAAGTTGTGCTCCTTCCCTGGTTCCAGCAAAGTGAGATGTGTTAGCCTGTGACTTTCAGAGGTGCTGTTTAAAGAACTGACTTCACCCTCTCAAAAGGAAAACAGAAGTGTGGAGTTTTCTGTTGTGGTAAACATGCCAGGAATGACGTTCTCCAGTGCGATGCGGATGTACTCATCCCGATCTGAGCGTTTCTGCTCGTGGTGGAAGCCCAGAGCGTGGAGCACCTCGTGCTGGACGGTGTGGTGGTAAACGCAGCCTGAGCGCTGCAGGGACAGATCCTGACCGTTGTTACGGCGACCAATGTAGGAGTAGCACCTGTGATGGCGAGCATGACAGATGTCAATGTATATGCTGATGTTGTTCCTGGCGATATGTTGTGCATGTGTTCTCCGTTTACCCGTTAAGGGACTGGATGTTCAGGAAGTCTCTCTGGTTAGTGCGCTTAACAAAGCGGACACAAGAGACAGTTTGGAAGGACTCCAGAGCACGCTCGATGACTGCCACCTCACGAGAAGCTGAACCAGACCAGTGACGGAAAGATGCCTTTAAACTGATGCTGCACGTCGTTTAGAACAGTACCTTTGAAACAGACTACTCACAGTATACACTGGAAATAAAGTAGGCCACGTAGACGTTCCCATCTGCAGACCTGGGCCACATGCAGCCCGCAGACGTACAGGGGTCGGCATTTCTCTGAGCCACCGAATCATAGGCGACATCATCCTCGACATATGGCTCATCAGGAGAAAGGACTGCAACCAGAAATACCACAACACGCACAATTTATCTAAGCTCCGTCTGAGTTTGGCTAGAAGCACAGACAGAAAGTGTGCTGGTGATGTCTTAAAACACCTTTACTATTAGAAACAAGTCAGTGGCACCAGTTCTTCTTACCCACGTCCCGGTTGGCCCGATCGATCAGCTCTGAAGCAGTCAAAGCCTCCGTGACCTACAGGAAGGAACCAGGAAGGTTGACTGGCTCAGTGTGGCAGTTCACACATGGAAGGTTTTGTATCTCAATCCAAAACGTAAACTCACAGAATGAAGATTTCCAGACATCGTATAGAAAGAAAAAAGAGACAGAGATTGACTGAGAACTTTCAAACAGCAGTAAATGAAAGTAACTCAATCTTTCCGAAAATCATCACTACTTGAGAAGAAGATTTCAAGGACAATTGTCTAAACCGTTTGGATCAGAACTCACCTCCTCCTCAGCCCAAACAGAGACAGCCAGCAGGAGCGCAAGGCCCAGAATACACTTCATTGCAAACGTATCAACAAATAATCTGCAGCGATATACGGACGGAAAATTAGAAACCAACGTCATTCAAAGTGGATTCATGTTACAGCAGCAGGTACTTACTGCCGTCTGCGAGGGAAGAGAAATGAAGCGTGTGGGGTGCGAGTGGAGGAACGTCTCATTATAAAGCATGATGGACAATGATTCGTCCATCCATGCTCTGTCTACACTGCGTATCCTGTTAAGGGTTGGAGGTGGGCGGTGCTGGAAAAGTGAAGACAGCGAAGGTTGAAAATAGACATGAGCATTTGATAAGAATATTTGACCAATGTGCCACATGTTGAGTTCCCAAACCGTGAACCTTTGTTATCTTGGTGTATTTCACACTTTTCGCACAAGAGCCTGGAAATCTGTTTTCGCCCTTTCTCTACTTTTCCTTAACTGATGTGTTTTTTGTTGCACAGATTTTAAAGCTGCTTGAGGCAAATTTTCATTTATGACATTGGTGTAAGTTTGGTGGCAGTTTCACTCCCAGACATGCTTCTATGCAAATTAGTTTATTTTATATAATTCTTTCTTCTGCCTACATTGATAAAGTGTAATTTCCCAAATAAACTGATGCATTCACTCTAGGGATCAGATGTTCATCTAGTGCTTCCAGCTAAATGGGAAGTAAGAACAGAGAGTCTGGACCCTATCAGCAAATTGCTCATAGAAATCAGAATTATGTCTTTTTTTTTGCTTTGCATTTACACACACATACATCAAGAGAAGCTTTAATAAACATGTATTTATTTCAGTTTCATGCCATTTGAATATAATACTAATCTGTGGTATAGAGTAAAAAAAACATGTCAGATGTTTTCACCACCTGCAGGAAAAGCAGAAACGTGTTTCTTCTTGATCTTTAGATTCGGTATAACGCGCTGTACAGAACTCTTACTGCGCAGCCTGTTCAGTCTGGGGATGCTCATCTCTACATTTGGATTTGGGGATAGGCTGCATGGAGGCTCACTTGGAGTCATACGGACACGGAATCATGTTTGGTTTTGTTTTTTCTGAAGATGATGGCACAGTGTCACAGGAACAAATAATTCTTATCTAGACAGAAGCATCCTCATCTTGTGTTACTGCATGACAGAGTTGTAGTCCTCAAGATTTAGCATGGATCTTGTCGAAGGCGTACTCCCAACCTGAGAAACAACAGTGAGTCAAAAAATCACAGCTCTCTCACCGATCTTCTAGTATTTGTGTTTGAAAATTAGTAATGAGTTTTGGATTTAGGGCTGTTGTGTCTGGTTCAGGCCGGTAGTATACGGGCGTTTTAGCTTACCCCGAGAGTTAGGTCCAGGAACACACGTGTGCAGGCGCCTGAACCTCCCACAGGACTCGGATGTGCTGGTCTCTGTCGGACTGACACTGTTCGTGGTTGAAGCCGAGGGCGTGGAGCAGCTCGTTCTGGACTCTGGTGGAGGCAGCCCTGACGGTCCAGAGACAATGTCTTTGGTTTCAGTGTTGTGGTGGATCAGGGTGTATGAGGTGGAAAAGATTGTTGGGACTGGGCAAACCTGCGGCATCAGGAGGAGGTTTACAGAACTGCTAAAAGTAATGGGAGCTTCCTGTTACCCTGCCTTTGATTTGCAGGTGTCGGTGCCTGGTGCGTTATATCTGCCTACACTTGACATTGATGCATGATTGTGTGTTTTTATCTCTTATCCAAGTCAATGACCGATCAAGGACAGAGTATGTTGTTGGTGTCTTGTACCTTTGTGCTTTGTGATACTCAGCTGTTTGAATCATGGAGTAGTTGCACTGACACTGAAGCAGAAGTAGCTTTATTAGGGTCATTCTAGGAATCCCTGCAGCTTTGTAGCTTATTGACACAGACAAAAAGAATGGACGAAAGATTTAAAGTTTATTTCAAACCATTTACATTCGATCTTAACTCGTAGGGTTTATTGTCTGAATTGAGACCAGGTGTCAGATGTTTTCACCACCTGCCGGAAAAGCAGAAACATGTTGATCAACCCAAATCTTTAGATTCAGTAACAGAATATAACAGAACTCTTACTGTTTAACACTTGTACAGCCTGTTCAGTCTGGTGATGTCGTTGCTGCTCATCTCGGTGGCCGAGCCAAACGCGACATTTGGATTGGGGATAGGCTGCATGGTTGGCTTATTGTTCCCAGAGAAAGCGTACCTGGAACCATACAGACACCGAGTCATGTTACGTGCTGTACGTAAATGAGAAAAGTCTCAGGAATTAGTCAAATCTATCTAAGAACAGAGACGGAAGCGTCCTCAACTTGTGGTACTGCATGACAGAGTTGTAGTCGTAGGACGTGTTCAGATTCAGTGTGTTGATCTTGTCGAAGGCGTACTCCCAACCTGAAAACAACACAACGTGGATCATAAAGTGACCTGTGATCATAAGTTAAGAAATCAGTTGGGAATTAAGGTTATGTTCTTGGGGTCAGGAAGCAGAGTAAAGCTGACCAGGGATTTTAAGATCTCTGCAGCAATAAATGTAGACTTAAAGAAAGATAAGGTTTAGGTTCGGGGTTGGGGTTAGACATTTATTGTTAGGGGTAGAAATATATACTGCGTGCATGACTCTGAAGGTGCTGACCGGACTGGATGTTCTCCCACAGGACTCGGATGTGCTGGTCCCTGTCGGAGCGGCACTGCTCGTGGTTGAAGCCGAGGGCGTGGAGCAGCTCGTGCTGGACGGTGCTGTGGTAGAGGCAGCCCTGGCGATCCAGAGACACCTGCTGGGCATTACCACGACGCCCGACGTAGGAGTAACAGCTGCACGCATGCATTTAAAGAAATAAATAACAATCGAAGGCAGGAATTTTTTGTGCATCTGTTTTTTCTACAAATTATTTTTGGGGTTTGGAACTGATGTGTTACAGCACTAATACTGACCCAGTATTTTAAACTTAACCAACTTTTGAGGGGTTATATATGTTAGATTCAGGTCCATGAACACCTCCACAGGTTTGATGTGTCACATTTTCCCTGTTGTGTTAAAATCTAAGCTGAAAAGTAAAAGACGTGTCAACATTTAATCTTGGACCACTGATACTAACTGATACCTGTTGTCTTCATATCTATGACGCACAGACACACAGCCTGTTACCCGTTGATGGACTGGATGCTCAGATAGTCTCTCTGGTTGGTTCGTTGCACGAAGCGAATGCAGGAGACGCTCTGGAAGGACTGCAGCCCACGCTCGACGATGGAGCGCTCACGGGAGGCTGAGAGGACAGGTTCTCATTAAATGAAGGGAGGAACCGCAGCCACAGGATTGTCTGCTATGAACTTCAAACACAACTCATAAAACCTATTTAGGAATTCAACGGTTCCTTACAGTAATGTGAGGCGATGACGTAGGGAACGTAGACCTTTCCGTCGCTGGACTTGCCCCACATGCAGCCACTGGAAGTGCACTGATCAGCATTCCTCTCATTTTCACTGTCGTAAGCAATGTCGTCCATGACGAAGGGCTCATCCTCTCCATGCACTGTCGGAGGACAATATCATTTTTTGGTACCATAAAATAATAGTAATGATAGGATTTGCCTCATATCCATCAGTTGACGTCATCAGAAACGCAAACACGAGAGAGACGTGTGTTATGTCAGTGTATTATAGGAAAGTTAGACATAGATCAAACAGTTTTATTATGTTTTAGTCTGATTATATATAAAAATGAAAATAGGCTGGTGCTTCTGAGCTCTACACATATTCACCCCTCATTTCCATTTACTGGGCTTGTGACATTCTGGCTTGTCATAGTTGCTGTTTTGCCTGAAGGTGGAGCTAGAAGTACATTTATGGAGACTGAATGTCATCAGCAAACAGCCTTCCAGCCTTTTATTGATTTATGATATTTTTACGGCCAGGCAGCAGCAAACGTACACACACAGAGAGGTCTTACCAACATCCTTGTTGGCTCTCCACAGGAGCTCAGAGACAGACAGTTCCTACATCCAAGAGAAGACATTACTTTTAAATATGTACACAGCAATGCTGGGTGGACAGTTTCTCATCAGGAAAGAATAAAATTCAATTCAACTCAACTTTATGTATATAGAGCCAATTCACAACATAAGTCATCTCAATAAAAATGTTGACCACCAAGATGTTCCTAGTATTCTCACCCTCTCTTCAGCAGACAAGCAGTTGGAAACTGCCAGGAGGACGAGGAGACTGAGCGCACACTGGAACAGAGCCATGTCAGCAGCCTGCAGGTGTTTCAGTGTTTCTACCCGGATCCCGCTGCAGCGCCTGTTTTTAACCCTCACTGTATCGGTTGAAGGCAGAGATAACCTATAGGTTGCCTTGAAAACATGTTGCCATTCCCACCTTAACTACACTAAATCTGCTCGTGGTGGCAAAAATACTGCTTGAAAAATGTCGAGCCACGTTGTGAGAAAGCAAACACTAAACACACCTGTTTGTTGCCTGGCGTCTGAGCAGCCTGCTACTCAATAACGCATAAATATGATTTATTTTTATTTCATTGAAACAATGGAAGCTCATTTATTTTTAAAAAGCAAATACATTTCTCATTTCAAAGAATTAATAATAAATGGAAAAAGGAAGTAATGGATATTTCTTTTATGTAGGAAGTAAATGATATGTCTTGATCAAATATGACTCCACGATTCCTCACAGTACTTGAGGCTAGTGTAAAGTAATCTGACTAGATACCGTGTCTCTGAGATCTTTATGTCCAAATATCATAACCTCAGTTGTGTCTGATTTAGGACGTTACAGGCTTTTTTTCACTGAACAGCATTTTCTGTGGATTCACTACAGTATCACATCATCTCAACAAGCACGCATTAAAGGTCAGGCACACCAAGTTTGTTTGCAATCTCCAGCAAGTCTGTTAGCATGCTATGTTGCATGATAGTCTATGTTCTTGGCTGACCAGGTACTAAAATGATCTAATAAAACAATCAACTGTCATGCCCCCTGTGGTGACTTTTACTGAAATTCTAGACATCTGTCGCATGTGACGGTTGACCTGTGACAAACAAAAGGGGCATTGAATATTTGTGTGTAATGTATCAATAATTATTAAATATAAAAAAATACTTTTAACAGAATAAAAAAACAAAGAGATATTTCAGATCAGTATTTATTTCAAAGAAAACAAACTGGAGTGTAAAACAATTATTTGCATATTTAAAATTCATCTTAATGTGGTTATGATATTAGTCAAAGGTCAAAGAAGCGTCAGAGTAACTGTCTTCAGCAGTAGAGCAGGTTGATGCGGTCGATGTCGTTCTGGCTCATCTGCTTGGCCGTACCAAAGACAACGTTGGCGTTGGGAACAGCCACCATGGTGGGGCTGACGTTGTCCTTGGAGAAAGCCAGTCTGCAGAGAAGAGACGACCAGGGTCAGTGATTCTCTTCAGTGAGCTGCAGATGTTTGAGTAGCAGTTATGGATGTGGTGGATTTCAGAGGTACTGACCTGCCGTAGTGCATGACAGAGTTGTAGTCATAAGGACTTCCCAGGTTCAGAGTGTTGATCTTGTCAAAGTTGTATTCCATACCTGCAGAAGAGGAAAATGTAAAGTCTAGAATGATCACACATTCAAACGCTGGATCTGTTCACCAACAGGAATGTTACAAACGTAGATCAGGAAAAAGTACAAATGTTCTCTCTGGATGTAGATGTTGACGTGTGACACAGAATAAGAACCCTGCAAAAGTTGGTAGAAATTGTTAAACTACAGCTTTGATCTCTGCATCCTACCAGGGATGACGTTCTGCAGCAGGATCTGGACGTGCTGGTCCCTGTCGGAGCGACACTGCTCGTGGTTGAAGCCCAGAGCGTGGA